>CM040245.1:65202091-65335767 GCA_022545495.1 Chrysanthemum lavandulifolium | reverse complement strand
TGTAACATGTTCTACCTTGTTCAAGTAGAATCAATGTAGATGTTTCAGACGTTAGAGATGATAATGAAAACCTTGTTCATAATAATATTGATTCTATGTTTGAATATTCCGCTTCATTATTATGTGTTCCTAGATATAATATTAGACCTAGTCTAAGAGCTACAACGATCTTTACGTAAATCATACTAGTGTTCTTATATGTGATGCATGTATATGATCTTGTTTAAATAAGTTTGTTGGAAAACTACTAGTCTTTTTGATCCGTTTGTAAAACATGTTTTAAGAAAATGACCGAAATGATTTCTCTGTGTTTTATTCCAAAAGTTAAGTGACAAACTAGTATGGGGATATGGTGATTGACAACCACCATGTTTACTTATTAAAACAAGACTAGAAATATTTTCATCACGAAAGGTCGAAGATTCAGAGAACGAGTTTGATAAGAACATTTTACAAACAAATGGATTTTCTAAAGGATGATCATTAGGATAAGGACCGAAAGGATTACCTATATGTTATTGTTCTTAAAATGATTTTACAAAACATAAACCATGGATTGGAAATCATTTGCTTATGATTTGTGCATCACATCAAGAGTTTACACCAAGCCTTCATGAACACTTACTATGATTGTCTATAGACTACACATAAGTATATGTTTCTTAAAATTGATTTTCACTAAAACCATAATCTTTTGAGAGAGCCTTGACAATGATTTCTTGTTACCAATCTTTTAAAAACAAATTCAAATGCAAATCCCTTGGGACGATCTCGACGTACCCACCTTTGCTATCGCGAATGAGTATACTTGCTCGTATGTGTTTTTAGTAATAACCGGATAATTCGTGTTTATAAATTTTTAAAACTTGCACATGGAAAGCACATCAAGATCTTTAAAATCTATGCACATTCTCTAGCTCCCATCTACCTTCTTCACCAGCATCGGGTTGGAGACCCAAGTGGAGTACTTCACCCGTTTCACGATCCCAGCCTTGAGCCATTCTTTGACTTCATCTGTTACTAATTGTCTTCTGTCTGGAGCTAGACTCCGCTTCTTTTGAACCTTTGGCTCAACATGAGGGTAAGTGTCCAAACGATGCTCCGTTATGGCTCGGGGGATGCCAGTCATGTCTGACGTAGTCCATGCAAACACGTCTGCATTCCTCCTGAGGATCTGTATCAAAGCTCTCCTACATTCTATGGACAAGTTGCCACCAATGGTTACGAGCTGCTCAGGATATTTATCATTCTACTGTATTTTTTTTCTGGTTTTGTTGCCCTTTCCTTCGCATTATTTGAGAGAGCATGTTCCTTACCACGTCTCGTGAGTGGGGTCTCCCCACCATTGTCTAGCAGCCTTGTTTCTTTTCCCGGTTTCCGCGGGTGGAGCTCCTCTTCATGAGGTTGTATCTCCATCGGAACTGACGAGCTCCCGGGACCCGTTATTCCCGAAGTTGTTTGTCTCAGACTCGAACCAGATACTCAGGCATTTCGACTGGAGCACTGCGCCTCATTGATCTTCCTACATTCCCTTAGTGTCTCTCTGCTGGTTGTGATTGTGGCTACTCCACCAGAGGTGGGGAACCTCATAATGGAATGGATGGTTGAAGCCACGACCCCCAAGCTCCTCATCCCCGTTCTTCCTAGTATAACATTATATGGAGACGGACTATCCACGACCGCGAACTCCATCAGTACGGTTCGGGTCCTACCATACTCTCCCATGGTGACTTCTAAATCTATGACTCCTAGTGGGTAGCTAACTTCTCCAGAGAATCCCACCAACAGTATCCTGGACTCCTTTAACCTTGATCTTATTCGATAATCAAATTTTCAAAAACAATGCTCATACATGATCTTCGATGAACTGCCCCCATCTACATAAACTCTTCTTACCTGGAAACCTTAGATCATGGCTTCAAATATGATGGGAGTATCTACCAACTGATATCTAGTAACGAAAGGGAAAGTTATCTCATTATCCATCCAGTGCTCCACTCTCTCATAGGGTCTTTTTCGGTACCCCTGAGATCTTACCATGCTAATGACCTTAGCCTTTCCTATAGAAGCTCCTCTATTCTTTGGGTTTCCTTGTCGGATGTCTTTCACCAAGTGAGCTAGTTTCCCAGAGGCTACTGCTTCCTCAATCTGCTTCTTTAGCTGGTAGCAGTCATTAGTGTTGTGCCCCTTATCCTGGTGATAGTCACATAACTTATGCATATTCTTGCTTTCCGGAGTACCGACCAACAAAAGGAGGTGGAGGAAAGTTCACGTTGTCCATGGCGAGTAGCTCCTTCGAAGTCTTGGTTAGAGGGGTGAAACCATTCTTTCCTGCATACGGGGAGCAAGTTCCCATGCTCCGACCTTGACCTCTTCTGTTGTTTCGGTTCCTAGGCCCGTTTGGACTACCAGACCAAGCATCCCTATTGGGCCTCTTCTCCTAATGTGGAACCTTAATGACTTTGGTGGTATCAGTTGTAGTCTCACCTCTGATAAAGGCTATGACTCTCTCCCACATCTCATCAACTGTCTTAGGGATTTTGTCATTAAGCTTTTTGGCTAACTTCGGGTGACCATGACCATGCATGAATGCGGATATTCTGAGTACTGGAGGTACTCCCTTGATGTGTGATCTCTCTACCTTAAAATGATCCATGAATGCTTGGTCCTTCATTCGGCTTTCGCTTGATCCCATGGATCTCTGTCGGGTCCTTATCGTACCACTTCTATTGCAAGAACTCTTCCAGAAACTTGTTGCTCAATTCCTTAAACCCATCAAAACTTTTTGGGTCTAGGCTATCAAACCAATTCCTCGCTGAACCACTCAAAGTATGACGAAACAACTTGCACAACATCGGCATAGGTCACTCCTCTTGTTCAGCAGCAGCAGAGAAGATGCTGAGGTGATCATTTGGATCCTTGTTTCCTTCGTACACCTGAATGTTTGGTGGAAGCTTGGCCCTTCGATGATATCTAAAGCGCATAATCCGAGAGGTGAACGACATAGGCTTAGACTATTTGTAAGGCGTGCTCAGGTCCTCCAAGCTATCTTCAGACATAGTATCCTACCCCCGACTCTGAATTTGACTTCCTCCTAGAGGCTTTTGCTGAACGAGACTTCGACTTGACCCTATTGGTCCTGGAGTTACTTCGTCCCTCTGGCCTATCTGAGCGATGAGTCTTAGAAGAATCCCCTCGCTTGCAGGCACTCTTCCGATGCCTTCAAGCAGATCGTGACCTGCTTCTTCCAGACTTGGAAGATCCATTGGAGGAGTATCCTATGATCTCCTTCACCGACGGACTCCTTTAGTAATTCTTCGACTCAACACTTACTGATCCTCCGTATGAGAGCTTGCGGGGGGTCGCCTTCTCCTTCCCCTTGTTATCAAGTTCTTTGATCATGGTTCTTAACAAATCAATGTTTTCTTTTACATATGCCGGAGAAGGCCCTTTCAGAGCTAGTCCGGATGGAGCGGAGTGTCCTCCCAAGAGAGTTCTCCTAGTCCCTACCGCACCACTGTTTAGGTTCTCACCTTCCTCCAGATGAGGACTTCCCATACCACCGTCCATTGCTTACAGCTCTGATAGATAGGTATAAGGGTCCCACGGATGGCGCAAATATTTGAGCAAATATTCGTAGAAGCTCTCCAACCCTAAGCTTCAGGAGACTCCGCGGTAGCTCCTTCTTCTTGTAGGCTGAAATAAAAGAAAACACTGTGAGCTCGCCGTGGGTTTTTAGTCCGAGACCGAGCTCCGGCGTAAGAGTAAGTACTTAGTATAAGTGAGTGATAAGTAAAGTGGAGTAAGGGTAGATAGAAGTCTGTATCGGAGTGTGTGTGTGTGTGTGTCCAGATCCCTGTTCATGTGTGTGGACGGTTCCTTTTATACTATCTGTGATTAGCTCCATGACAAAACCTTTTGTGGAAGCTAAGTTGTCTTCTAGGTGCGCACATAAAGCGCTGATAAGCACCAGGCTTGGTCTTTGGGGTCCAAGTTGTCTTCATGTTAGTTTGTGGACCAAGCGTTTGTGCTATTCGTACTTAATCGTACTACGTATGTCAGTTGACAGTGTACTAGCTCTGATGGCCAATGTACTAGCTCCGATGCAAGCACTGCTCCGTTATTATGCTTCTTGAGCAGGCACTGCTCCGTAACTATGCCCCCGAAAGGTGCATCGCCATCGCATGTGCTTCCCGAAAGTGCATCGCCCGTCGTAAGGTGAATTTGTCTTAGAAATATTAAAGACTAATTGTGATTATCTCCTCCCGAATATCCGGAAAAGACCATACCTCATTATGTGCACCATTCGGTTATGCTAAACAAGGCATTGGAAACTTATATAGTGTCGCAAAAGCTTGGAAAAATCTATTACAAGAAACTATACACAAATGGGTGTTCACGAGAATCTAAGCACAATCTATTAGTGGCCTAGTGGGTATTCGATCTAATATGCTTTATGATGATCGAATCGGATTCCAGAAAATGTCCTTGAAGAAACCCATGTATCCATGTTCATTTTGTGGTCCGATACAAAACTTTATCGATTATCACAACATTTTGTAAAATGTTGTTTAACTTGATCAAGAAGAGATTAGTGACTTGGATAATTAACACACCATAGTGATATGTTTTAAATATTTATAAAGTCAAATTTATTCAAATAAGATAAACGAGCACGAAAGATCCCCAAAGAATTTGTTCATGCGTCCAAGTAAGAACATGTTGTCCACTCTCACTCGCTCCATAACATAACCACCCGAGGTTTATCGAAGTAAAATAATATCTTTGATATAAAAGTTGAAGTTTTAGTCAACATATACAGAAAATGACATATAAACCTTTTATCATTTTGATAGTTAAAAAAAAGAAAAACATTTTATCATTTTGTATATACGAATGGGTTAACCCGGCTCAGCAGGAGTCATACTTACTTATTATTTTATGTATGGAGTCTTTGTCATAATCTTTCAGATAAAGATTTGGAATGGGTCAAAATGACTCATCCGGATTGTCTTATCGATAGTGTCATTTTTTTTTTTTTTGTGTTTATCGTTTGTTGTTGCTTAGGCCTTAAATTTTGTTGGTATTATTGTCGAAAAGTAAACAAAGGTCGAAATATACTATGCAAAATATTTGAACACGCTGTCATCGCTAGAGGTTTTATGTTTGCACAAAATATTAACAAATATTGAAAACTGTTTGATTTGGTATGCGCGACCGGTTCTAATTGACTTCAATCACAAAGAACGATGCATTATTCTTTATCGAGCATGCACAACCTAAAAAGCAAGAAACGAATCGAATTTTTCAAATAAATTGACTTCGATAAAGTTATGCGTACTTATATTTGTTTTTATTGGAAAAATTATTTTGAGAACAATGGCGCAAGTAGCATAATTTTTCGAGTCCGTTTGGTATGTCGAATGAGTCCCGGAGTGTGTTTACTAAACGTTTTGCTACTTGTCCCTTCTAGTCCCTCCTCCCTATTTTTAATAATAACCTTTTGAGTTTTTATTATATACATTTGATCCCTTAAATTTTTATAAAACCAATTTCTTATTCATAATATATCTCTCACTCTCTCACTAAAAACACACCAACACACACTCTTTCTCTCACTTTGCCGGCCACCCCTCTACATCCGCCAACCACCGTCATCTCCGGTCACCACCGCACGAAAAATTTTCATGAGGTCTTTTTCTTCCAAATCGTTAGATCGCTCACCTACTTTATTTCTGAGCTTCTCGGCATGTGACTCGTCCCGTATCACCACTCACGCGCCACCTACCACCACTATCACCGACCGCCGCCTCGCATCCCCTCTTTTTTTCTCGACGGTAACACCATTCACGCGCCCCCTTTCCCTTTTAATTTTAATCGAAACCCTAATTCTATTTTTTTTTAATAAAACGATTTTATTTATAAAACTTTTAAAACTATAAAACTTGTGTGGATCTCAAAGTTTAGCCATGACTGTGACTCGGTGGCTCACCGAGTCAACTCGCTTGACTCGAAGTAGTTAACCCGCTTCCTTCTATTTTCCTTATTTTTACTAATTATTTTAACTTATTTTGTAGCATTTGGTGTTGTTTGGACTCGTTTTGGGTTGGTTGTTCTCGCAAGCCGCGTAACGCGAGGCCAAGCCATGAGTCACGGCGAGGCGTAGGTAGGATTTGGTTGTTCTGGATGTGGATTTGTTGGTGTTGTGATGTTTGGATACGTTTATGTTGTATTGGGATTTGGTTTATAGTTGAATACTTCTTAATTTTTACTTTGGTTTCAATATCGTTTAAAGTTGTATATTGGCTTCTTTTATGTTTCTATTTGTGTTTCAGTTTTTACGTTGGTGGTTTTGATTTTTTCAATTTTGTTTGTGTTGCTTTATATTAGTTATTAATACAATAAAAGGATGTAGAAGTTTCTAGCTTGTTGCTTTATATTAATTATTAATACTTGTTTAATGGCGTCTACAGTAAAACAGTGCCGCACAGTTCTAAAACGGCTGCTACTAACCAAAGAAAGTGTGCACTGTTCATTCGGTACTGTAGCACTTACCTTCATAACCAATCAAAAACTGCATAGTGTAACAAATGTTCTTAATTACATTAAAACAACCAATAGAATGCAAGATTATGATAATAATTACCACATAATACACTTGTTGTGGTCCCCTCACCCAAATGCTTTTTAGTATATATATATAATTTCATTCATATATATTATCAGTTGTTACTTCTAGTGGTTATGTAAGGTAACATCAACCTACACTTAGAGTCACTGACCCTTCGTCCCAAAATTATAATCATTATTTCCATTTTTGAACATTCATAATCATAATTTTCAGTTTTGGATATTCCAAAATAATACTCCGTAATTCACATATCAACTAATCAAAACAGAGTTTATTTGGTGAAGATGATATTTAATTGGTTTAAGAGTGTGGTGGTCTAACTACTTTTACAAAGGTGTGTTTAGCGGCGGAGCATTTAGGAGCATTCAAAACCGATGAGCATTGTGATATTTAATGCGCATTTGAAAAATAACAAGTAGCTTTTTCTATTTTTTTCGGAATGCTCAATGAAGTAATATTTATGAGCGTTGAGCATTTAAGAGTTGTTTTACACATTGTGATTACACCTATAATTACATTACCAAACGTTTTTATAGAAAAAACTGGTACATCCCCAGCTACTGTTATTTTTGCCAAATACACCCAAAATTGATAGACAAAAGCGTAAATATGGATTTGAATTTTGTACAAATATCCGCATAGTGTAAAAAATAATTCATTCCAAAAATGGTTAAACCTGAGCTTGTCTTTCTTAATAGTTAGATTAGACATCGATTGATGTCATATGTATCCGCAACTGATCAAATTATTGAAGCGACGAGGCTAAATTTGTAAACGCAAACTAATTATAACAAGAGATGTGATCATATGCAAAGTGTTAGAAAATCAAAAATGCTAGAAAGCTACTCATAATGTGACAAGTGTCCCCCACCCACTCCCTTCCTCTTTTCTTTAAATTTTCGGTTAGCGGGCAAATAGGTAATTTTGAGTCGTTTTTTTATTCCACCTCAAATTTCAAGCGTAAATAACTTTCAAACGACTAACTTTTACAAAAAAACTGATTTTACCATAATTTTTAAAATTTAATTCTCTTTAATTTGGTATACATTTAGATATATAAATCGCAATTTTTTCAGCTTTTTAAGTGGTGTTAATTTTCTTGAAATTTTCGGCATTTTTTGCTCTAATTTTGTCTACTTTAAAAGCCGAATTATGTGAAACTTAAAGCACGAAAGGTATAGCTTTTTGGCTATTCTTTACCCAAAAATTAATCACTCAAATTTGATATGATATGAGTGACATAACATGTTAAAGATGACGTCTTAATCATATTTAATGCATACAAAGTGTTTGATAAATTGTCTAAAAGAGATTTTTCTTATAAAAGTACATTTAAATGCACTAATTGGTGTATTACAATACATCTTTTGTTATTTTTGTTACTTTTAATTTTTTATAACTAATGAACAAAAACTAACTGATGAACAACAATCAACTGATGAACTGATGAACATTGTGACATTAATTGATGAACATTGTGATTTTTTTTAGACAAATGATGAACACTATGACTTTTTTTGGAAAACTGATGAACAACACTTGTATTAATGACCAAAGTATACGATAAAATATTTTTACTGATGAATATTGTGATTAGAATGATGAACAAAATTAAAGAGAACTGATGAACAATTCTTTTTATTGAAGAACAATACTTTTTATTGATGAACAAAATTAACTAGGGGTGAGCACAAAAACCGAAAAACCGAATCGAAACCGAAAAAACCGAAAAAACCGAACCGAAAAAACCGCCCCATTTGACAAACCGATGGCATTGGTTTTGAATTTTAAAAAAACCGAATGTTTGGGGCGGTTTTTGGTTTCATAAGAAAAACCGAACCGAAAAAACCGCCCCGCCCCACCTTTTTATATGTTTTTATATAACTTTATCTATATATCTATATAAAATATTTGCTATTTAATTTTAAAGATTTAAGTATAAAACTTTATCTATTAAAAAAATTGTGTTGTTTACTATCTATATATTAAAATTTGTTTTATTTATAGATATTATATCTTTTGTTTTCGAACAATAGTGTTCTTTGAAAACTTCCCCTACAATTTTCGTAAGCAAACGAAAAGTGAAAAGCCGCAAAGATGTGCATTTTATATTTTAGATTGATGTTTGGTTGTTTTGTACGTTTTTTCGACGCTTTGGATTGCTAGATAATATGCTATTACTAATATTTGTTTAAATATTTTTGCTTTAAAAGTTAGAATTGTAAACTTCATATAAGATTAAAACTTGCTTGTTTTCAAGTAAGAAAACACCGAAACCGAACCGATTCAATGTCAAAAACCAAAAAACCGAAACCGAAAAAACCGAAACCAAACGGTTTGTAGTTTCCAAAAACCGAAATATACGGTTCGGTTTTTGGTTTTACCATAAAACCGCCCCACCCCGCCTCATGCTCACCCCTAAAATTAACTGCTCTTTTTATTGATGAACAATACTTTTTATTGATGAACGATATTTTTTATTGATTGATGAACAAGACAACACCAATCTATATATTGTTCATAAATGTTCATCAGTTAATACCCTTCACCAGTTAATATTGTTTATCACCTCATGAGTCTTGAACAAGATTATTGATAAACAAAGAATGATTGATGAACAATACTAAGTTACTAAGTGATGAATGGTATTAACTGATGAACAAAATGTACATTTAAAAAAAAAATTAATGATGAACAAGATTAACTGATGAACAAAATGTACTAATTGATGAACAATACTAACTGATGAACAAAATGTACATTAATGATTAAAAAACATAACTTTTTGAATCTTACTTTAATAAAATGATTAATAATGGGTTGTGGTACAAAAATTAAAGCATTTAGTACAATTTATCACTAAAAATCTAAGCTAGATATTTCATCAAACACCTTGTGTGGAACAAATATTAGTAAAACGTCATGTTTAACGGGTGATATCTTACTCGTATGACATCAGATTTGAGTGAATCAAAAACATATGTAAAGAGTAAACTAAAGTCTAAAACTTTCATGTTTTAAGTTTTTCACGAATCGACATTTATGATGATAAAAAAATATAGCCAAAAATTCTCAAAAAATAAAGAAAATTAACACCCATTTGATATGTAAAAAAAATTCAAAATTTTTAACAAAATTTATACCAAATTAAAGAGGATATAATATTAGAAATTATAGTGAAATCGGTTTTTTCTAAAAGTTTATCGTTGAAGAGATATATGCGTTTGAAAGTTTGAGGTGGAAAAGAAAAAACGGATCAAAAGACTATATTACCCTTAGGCGGATTTTTTATATAATTAAGATGAGGGACACGTGTGATACTATGAACGACTTTCTACACTTTTTAGTTTTATATCACTTCTTAAGGGATCCATTGTCTAACAATACCGAAAACCAAGGTTTTCAAGATCGGGATCCTACCTAGGATCGTTTTTATATTTGCAAGATCGTGATCGTAAGATCCTACTCTAATGTTATTTCTTATTAGTTTTTGTAATATTATACAAATCTATAGATTATTATACCTTATAAACACAAAATGCAATGAATATTTCATAGAAATATTGTCCTAAATTATGATTATGAAATATTTAAAAAGATTAACATGTTATTTTTTGAATTCTACAAAAAAACAACCTATAAATTTGGAGTTTTTTAGTTTGTATAGTAATCCGAGAAAAGTAAGATAGGTGGTCAAGATCGGGATCCTATAAAATCTTAAGCTTGCAAAGATCCTATTTAAGATCCGGATCGTTTTTGCTTTGCAGTATCGTAAAATCGTAAAATCCTAAGATCAGGATCAGAATCGGGATCCTGACAGCTATGCCGAAAACTATAATGTACTCGGGTTTATATTCAAAGTGAAGCAAAGTCTCGCAAATTCTCTTTATAAAACCCCATATACAATGTTTTTTGTTGCGATGAAAAAACACAAAGGATGCGTTAAAATAAAGGTTAGCTTAATTACTTAGACAAATAAAAAGTTAAAAACAAGACTAAAATACACGGTTGGTCCCTAAACTTGGCAACACGCATCGCGTTGGGACAAAAATCGGCCTTTTCATCGTTGGGGGTCCAAACCTTGGCCTTTAAATGCCAAAATCGTCCCTTGACCAATAACGGCGTTGTCAACGTTCCGCTATACTCCGAAAACCCGCTATCATGTTATCGCTGAGGGTACAATAGTCATTTCACTTTATGTATCAGTAGCGTATGTCTTGTCTAATTTCCGCCATTATGTAGAATATAACCAAAGTGTGTACTATTGCTCATCCCAAAACTTGTTTTGAAGCCTACTTAGAAAACCCTAATGCAATGTCTATCATCAAATCAAATAATTTAAGTAAGAAAATAACAAACAACCACCTTGGATTTACTCAAGGTAGTAAGAGAATATCCTTTCTATGATGATCGTGAAATGGAGGAAAGAGTCGCAATCGAGATATTGTAAGTCTTTTTGGTTAGAGTCTATTACAATCATATGTTAGTACGATCGCTTAAGTTATTCCCTTTTAGGTAACTTTTGCTTAACATTGTTTTTGTACATTTTTTATACAATGGTGAACTCGATCCTTTAGCATGATGTTCCATTATGAAGGTACATTCAAATACTTTCCGTGTAGGATATATCAAGGAGGCAAGAAATGCCTTGTTGAACTTGTGGAAATAAAAGAGGTATCCGTTGATGAAATGGATGCTCATGACACAAATCGGTTATGAGACCGACAAACCAATTATTTCTACTTTCTTAAGTTCTCGGTTGTACATTAGACGACGGTTTGTTTTCTTTGCGTGAACCGCTAATGTTGACTTGTTGAAAGATGTTGTCATAGAGCATAAGTTGATAGACGCCTATGTGAAATAGGGAAGACTAGATTAGAACTTTCTCGAGATGTCCCCACAATCAATTAAGACTGTGTTTTGGGAGATGGATGAAGATAGGAGAAAAGCTCTCATCATGCGCTATTCAACTCGTTAGACGGTTGGTGTTAGATGATGTAGATATCGAACCTCGCTTTAGATCCTTTTATCCAACTTACACAAGTGCTCGTGGACGCCAATGATATTGGTGAATCTAGTAATTTGCCAAACATTGAGCCAAGATTTTCCACCTTAGATCCGCTTATTTGCTAGCCAACATGTTCATAACGTTGAGCGTGTTTTAGTACTTATTGATCGTGACAATGATATAACGGAGCTCGATAATGTTGAGGTTAATCTGTTCCGAGTGAGTCAGGGGAAGCACTTAGACAAAGTTGGAACACCACTAGTTGATGTCAATAACAGCTTTGAGGAGCCTGATGTGGATGTAAGTCTGTTTCAATTGACTCAGGAGAAGCACTTAGACAAAGCAGAAGACCACTAGTTGATGTCAATAATGACTTTTGAGGAGCTCGATGTGGATGTAAGTCTGCTTTATTGACTCGTGATAACCATCTTGTAGTATGCGCTCGCTTATGACAATAACATGGAACAGGATCCTGTTGTTGATGTTACTATGTACAAGCGAGTGACACTAGTGACTTAGGCAATGTAGTTGATGATTCAATTGAACCAAATGAAGAGAACACTTGTCAAGAGAATGATGCACAACTTGGTATGGTACAAGTAGGTCGACTAATGAGTTAGGTGAAGCGGGAACAACCAAGAATATAAGTGATGACAGCGCTTGGTAAATGAGTTACCCGTGATGGTTGATGATGTATTTTGCAAGGACAATGTTAGTTTCCAACAGTGCACTTTGCAACCGGACTCTATACCACTTTTTTCTATGTCGGTCGAGTTTGCTACCGCAAGGGAAGTAAAACCTAGTAAGAGAGCATTCAATAGAAACTAGAGGAGTTGTTTTTGTGAAGAATGACAAAATAAGAATAAGGGTCGTGTAGGGTCAGGTTCCACTTTCGTGCCCAAGTGAAGGTCCTGGATCGATATAGGCCCATCTAGAAGTCCATTAAGCGTAAGGGTATAAATGCATTGCTTTCGGCAAAAGGACCCTTCACAAATACTCGCCTATGGCTATTGTTTGTCGGCAAGAATGGTGAGACAGTATCCGTCACCGTAACATATAATGAGCAACACACTTGTTTGCAATCAAGGAAGTCGAGCTTTTAACCTTCACTATATCTCACGTAAAATTACAAAGACAAGTTGAAACAAATCCACACCTTCCGTCAGTCTCGTGCATAATCAACTTACCAACCAATACGACCTTCAAGTGTCCCTCGAAGGTTTTAAGGGCCAAAACCTAGCAATAACAGCCATCGTGGGTCAATTCAAGCTACAAGTTACCATGTTGAGAGATTATGTTCAAGAGTTAAGAGTTCGAGTCTTCCCACCTCTTTATCACACCCATAATCTTTTCAACCAAAGATAATAATGAGCATGGCACGAGACTCCAAAAGAAGGCAAATGAGGCATGCGTGCAAAAACTACTGAATGGTCTAGTAAAAACAAACTAGTAAAGGCGGTAAAGAGAAAACTACCTTATACAAATTGATAGATAGGAAAAAACAGGTTGAAAAACAGTGATCGATTATATTTCAAAATAAACTACTATCATTTGACTTGTACACTCCCACAATCATCTGCTATACTCATATTTATAGTATAACTAAAACTGCTATTTACGGAGTACTCTATTATCATTCTTTTAGCAAATCATAGCTATCAGGTTTAACACCCCCATCCAAAGGCCTAGAAAAAGAAGCACTGGCAACGACATTTCTTAAAAGGGTTCAGTAGAAATAGTATTACAAAAACAATAGCGGACACATAACTGCAAGAAGTAAACACATTGAATACATAAGTAGGCGCATTCATGAGGACCATGAAATTTAGACAAACGACGAGCCCAAACTTCTACCCACACCCCAAGTTCAATACTATGTATAAGTTTAATGTAGTTTGACATAGATAATGGACTAATTAAACATGTTATATTGTACTGTACAAGATTTGGAAGAATGTTTACTTCACTTTTATAATATAACGCACACTGATTTATAAATTTATAATATTAACATAGATTATACCACCTCACCGGTTTCATTTCTTTCTAGCTACTTTTAACTATAATTATGATTAATACTATGTATAAGTTTAATGTAGTTTGACATAGATAATGGACTAATTAAACATGTTATATTGTACTGTACAAGATTTGGAAGAATGTTTAAGAAACCACTTTCAAAGACACCCCAAGTTCTTCATATGTCTTAACTCAGACTCTATTTTCATGTATACATCTAATTTAACCTTTAAAGAATATTGTTCTAACAGATTCATTAATTCTATAAGTCTACAAACACAAAAGAATAACGTTATTCAAATTTCACAAAAACCCTAAGTCTATACATAAAACTAATTTTTAAGCATAATGAATCTGATATAAAGAATAACAAAATAATAAATAAAAAGTACAGTAGTACTTACAAAGAAATGGGGAAACTTTAGGTTTAAACAGCGGCAGACTGGAGATGTGGAAATGAGAG
Organism: Chrysanthemum lavandulifolium; assembly: GCA_022545495.1. Lineage (NCBI taxonomy): Eukaryota > Viridiplantae > Streptophyta > Magnoliopsida > Asterales > Asteraceae > Chrysanthemum > Chrysanthemum lavandulifolium. The sequence continues at coordinate 65,321,646 of CM040245.1, read as the reverse complement.
AGACGGGGGTGGGTGTTTTTTTTGCTGAATCCCAATATTTCACATTACACCTTCTATTTTACCAGTTTTTTCAATAACACTTAGGGTCCATTGTTAGGATTAGGATTTTGATTTTTTTTAATCCGGATTCGGATTTGGATTTGCTGAAATTAAATAAAGAGAGAGAGAAAGTAATTAAAAATTGATATTTATAATAGTTTGTTTATATAAAAAACAGAAAAAGACAAAGAATTAAATAGGAAATTAACAAAATATGTGGCGTACAAAAAAAGTTCAGATAAAAAGTTTGACTATCATCAAAACCCTCCAACTTACCGAGGGCTCATTCCATTACTTTGGGCCCACTTATGGCTATCAAACAACAACAATTGGATATCAATCTATTCCACCAACCCTCCAACTTACCAAGGGCTCGTTCCATTATATTGGGCCCACTTGTAGCTATCAAATAACAATTGGATATCAATCTATTCCACCAAGGTTTTCAAGATCGGGATCCTACTCAGGATCATTTTTGTCTTTGCAAGATCATGATCGTAATATTGGATCGGGATTTTAAGATCCTACTAAAATGTCATTTTTTAATAGTCTTTGTAGTATTATACAAATTTACAAATTATTGTATATCATAAACACAAAATTATATGAATGTTTCATAGAAATATTGTCCTAAAATATGATTATGAAGTTTTTAAGAAGATTAATATGTTGTTTTTTAAATTCTTGAAAAGGTAATCCAGAAATTTGTTGTTTTTTAGTTTGTTATCCGAGAAAAGTAGGATCGGATCGGATTATTACTTAAGATCTTATGGTCAAGATAGAGATCCTATAACATCTTAAGCTTGCAAAGATCCTATGTAGGATCCGGATCATTTTTGCTTTGCAGTATCGTAAATTGTAAGATCCTAAAATCAAGATAGAGATTATAACAACCATTTTTAGAATGTATCCCTTTACGGTTCTACAGTCTGCACACTAGGGCTGAACATTATAGATCGCGGATTGGATAGAACTGATAAACCGGACCGAACCGAACATATTTTTATCCGGTCATCGGTCAACATTTTTTCTCATTTTCGGTCCTCGGTCCGATTCACTTACACAGAACCGACTATTATGCTTTGTTAGACTGGACCGGACCGGATCGACCCGTCATGAACCGAACATTTTGGTTCAGTCCTCGTTCGAATTTAAGACCAAATCATTTTTCGGTTCGATCCGGTCGAGTCTAGTTTTAAAGACCGTGATCCGCCTTACTACACACAGTTAAATAAAAAATAATGTTAGGTCATCATTCTATCACATCACAACATGTATTTAGAGAGAGAAAGTTCTAGAGAGATAAAGTGGAAGGAACTAATGAAGGATTAAGTAAAGTTTATTTCCTTTAGAACCAACACCCTCTCCTTTCAAGTGATGGGGTATTTATAGTGTTTACATAGATAAGGGTGTTTCCCTTAGGTTCTAGAAGAACCTCTTATCACAACTCATGGGCTTACTACATGAGCTGGATATCTGATTACAAACAATTATAAACCATAATAACTAACGACCTATTACAAATAAAATGACATACACTTTATAATAAAACATGTTTCTAACAATCTCCCCCTAATAGTTGGTCATCATTTGTTGTCTTGCTTAGGTCGTTTGACGTCTTGAACTTCTTTGGCGTTCTTTGCTTGGGACGTCATTGATTCTTTGAATCTTTGTTCTCTGTTCTTGTTGTTGTGACTGGCCAGAAATCGCCTTTATCAACCTCTTTGTTTATGGTGCTTTTATGTCTTTTCCAATATGCTCATACTTCTGGTGAAGTTTGTGATTCATATATTTGAAGCTCTCATTCTTTAACTTTGATCTTTGTCTCATGACTTTGCAGATTCTTTGACTTTGGCGTAGAATCTTTATGAAATTTGCTTTGCTTAGATCTTTGATAAGAATGTCTTTAAGATGTTGGTATGAGCATGTGGAACTAAGATGTTGATGATAATGATGGTGGTTGTGGAAAACTAGAAGGGGAGGGTTGAATAGTTTTACCGATTAAAACTTTGTTTTAAACTATTTAGATCGACTTATGTCAATCTATTAAATGTGTGTGTTGGATGTTGATAGATAAGCATATAAATAAGCAATGCAAAGATAAATAGTAAGAAGCACAAAACCACGATGCTAGTATTTATAGTGGTTTGGCTACAAGGACACCTTCCTTGCCCTACTCCACCCCCGAGTCACCTACTCGAGTTCATAATCACTACACAACACAAGCTCCTTGTGGCGTGAGAAGCCTTCACAACGCCGCCTACTCTTTATCCGAAGACAAGGCTAGACACCGTGTTCTTCTACGGTAGAACCAAACCTATCACAACGTCGCCTACACTTTATCCGGTACAAGGCTAGATACCGAGTTCCGTTACAAATGAGGAACTACTACCCAACACTACACAACACTAATCCCAAAGGATACACACTCCTTATTATAACATCATCAAGGATATCAATATCATTTAACCCAAACTAACTATCTTGTACATCGATGCGCCATATCGATTGTACACCCTTGGCACTTTTCACTAATGCCTTCGACACGACCCTTTGGCACCTTTCACTAATGCCTTTGTATTGACTCTTTGGTACCTTTCACTAATGCCTTCAACATGGACCTTTGGCACCTTTCACTAATGCCTTTAACACGAACCTTCAACACCTTTCACTAATGCCTTTGACATGAACCTTCGGCACCTTTCACTAATGCCTTCTACTTGACCCGTTTGGCATCTTTCACTTATGCCTTCAACACAACACTTCTAAGGAGGGAGGAAATAACTATCAACAAGATAACTTCATTAGTCTTGATGATGACAAAGCTTGGCAACCCATGGACTTGAGCTTGCTCGACTTCAAGAGGTGGTGATCTCGCCTTTAAGAAGAACCTAGAGAATCACACAAACACAAAACTACATAGAAAGATCCTTTGGATCTGAGGTTAGAGAGTTTACAATATTAAGAGAAAGTATGTGTAAAAGGGGGTGAGTTACAATGAATAAATGACTCACTATTTATAGGCAAAAACCTCTATTGTTCCCCAGATCCCACGGATCCCTTAATTAAGGGATCCATCCAGTGTAATCTTAGGGATCTGTGGACGCTCCTCCATATTTGGGTTATGGGTCATGGATCATGGGTCATGGACTTTGGGTCATGGGTACCCAAATAGATACAAGTACTTAGATTTTTACCAATTACAATATATATACTAAGGGTGTGTTTGTTTTTTACAAAAAAGTCTTACTAGGCCTCTTACTCTTACCAGTAAGAGGTGGGCAGACGTTTTAGTTGTTTGTTTTTTCATTACCAGTCAGACATGGTAAAAGCTAATATGTCTAACTCGGTAAGAGGTGGCGAAAAGATCTTACTACCTCTTATTAACACCCCTTCAACTCATTCATTTTCAAAACCCTTCAACCCATTCATCTTCAAATTATGCAAAGCTAGATTTTAAATTATTTGATATTAGTTAAGTTACTTAATTGTTGTTTCATAGCGTTAAGCTTATGTTTTATTTTAAGACGATTTATGCAATAGTTTTTATTATGTTAAATTTTGGATATGTATTAAGATAATTTATTTAATGATTTATAATTGTGTTAAATCTATGATAAAAATGTTTTGTTTCAAGTTTACACAATCTACTTATTAATCGATTTGCAATAGTTTAATATATACTTAAAAAGAGAAAATTAAAACTATTCGATAATTATAAAAAACAAACAACACTTTTTCATTCGATTCGTACATTATAGCCAATTCTTACTAGTAAGATGTGATAGTCGATCTGGGATGCTAAACATCTTAATCAAACAAACACACCCTAAGTATATATAAGTACATATCAATATTATAAACACTAGTTGTTGTACATATTCATTTCTATAAAATGTAAACACTATTACTTGTTGATAAGGATTTAAAATGTACACTTTTGAGGGGACATTTAAGCCCTTAATCGACCACTTTTAAATCCGTTACTGCTTAATTTCGTTCCTTTTCACTTTTTAGGTCTCTTGAAGGCAAAATACTGGAATGAAGCTTATTTGGACGAAAAGGCGTGAATATATGAAGAAAATGGCCAAAGTCAAGATCAAGACACTCAAGCTGCCGGAATTGAAGGTGACGGCGTCACAGTCAAAGGGCGACGCCATCGCAACATGCTGCAAATTTGTGACGGTTCAGTAGTGTTAGGAATTGGAAATTCCATTATGAAGTTTCGGTCTCCCCAACTATTATCTAGCATAAGTTAGCTCGTAGACATATCGTTATTTACTGTTTTATTAGTTAATTATTAGCATATATTAGCTTAGTGTATCACCGTGAAGGAAGGACGGGTCTTTACCCATTGTATGCCTGATCCACAGCCCGTCAGGAGGGCGTTTAGTTTGTAACTATAAATACCCTTCCCACTAAGGGAAGAGTGGTGCTTCTCATTAATCTAACCTTGCATTTGTTTTGTTTATCTCTCTAGAAACACCCTTTCCTCTCTTCATCTCTCTAAAATGGCTCACTTGTTTAATCATAATCCTAAACCACCCGAATCATCTAAACAACATAAAATATACGATCCTACAATTGGCATCAGAGCCTAAGTTTTGTTGTTGTGATGATTTGTATGGTTTTTTTATGTGGCTCGTATATGCGATTTGTGTATGTGTTTGATGCGGTCTATACGGTCTTGTTGATGTGTTGATGATTTTATGGTAAAACAGGTTTTAAGTCTGGTTTTTGTTTGTCTTGAATCTAGTTTTAGTTATCAAATCTGCTAGTGTAATGTATTGTTTAACTGGTCTGATTATTTGATGTCTGATATGCTGCTGTTATGGTTCTACAATGCGGTTTGTGGTACAGTTCCTCTTATGAGCGGTTTGTCAGTTTAATATTGTCCAGATTCATTGAACAGGTGGCGGTTTGTTGACTTTTTCACCAAGACCGCCAAGGGTAAAGGAATCACAAGTAATGGTGTCATATCAAAGCAAAACATTCATAACCAAAAGAAAGTCTAAACATAAATGCGGAAAAATAATCCAAGTCAAATGACTTCAATACATAGGTCCCAGCGGAAACATAATAACTTCAACATAATATCCGAAATAAATAAGTCTAAAATGGCATCATAAGGAAAACAAAGCTAAAATCTCTAAGGTAAGTCCACTCAAGCACTCATCCCAAAGCAACCCAGCTTCCAATGCTTAGATACCTGCCGCGGAAGAAAAGAAAAGTCGGTGAGCTTCAAAAGCCCAAAGAATGATATGAAAGCAAAAGCTAAAACTAAACGATAACGGATATGAAATAAAGTGAATGAGCGATAGCAAAATCTTTATCATTTTCAAAACATAAATCATAATTTCAAAAGAAGCTTATAGTCAACTACCACGAGCCCGAACTTATATCGATCACATTCATATTCACACAAGGCAACATTTTTGTAGGGAGACCTACCAGAGTTATGAAGGACGTGCGCACGCAAAGATCAATCATCGATAACATATAACATATAACGATAATGATCTAGGATGCATCCATACGCCCTTCCTACATATTCACAAATATGCTTCACCATCCGTAGACGTGCGTAACATCACTCATCGCCCCTAGAGTCATATCGAGGTGCATCATCGATACGGACATGGAACCCCATGACTAGTTAAATATTTGGCTCGGTGTCAAACTAAACTTAGGTCAAATCGAATGTCATAACCCATACGCATCATATTTTATCGAAAATCATTCATATTTCCAAACTCATAGTTTTCATATCGATAGTTCAAAATCGGATGTTTCATAATTCGAAATTAGAGTTCGGATAAGCAATAGCTCAAACAAATCGATTTGGGATTCATAGCAAAGGCTTAGGAAATCCTAATCTGAAAGAAAACATTAAGAGGAACCTCTACCGAAAAGGTCGAATATCATGCCTTATTCCAACGCAAAGATCGAAAAGCGAAAAGACGAAAACAAAGGATTACTCCCTCTTCACAGAACCTATAGACATTAACGGTCGTCCAAGTTATTTATGATTCCATAATCGTCGAAATGATCTTTATACTTTAGGGTTTTGTTAATGAGTTTTAAGTATTTTATAATCAATGTTGTAGATTAGGGTTCGTTATATCATTTATTAAAGTCTAAGTTAAATGAGAAAATAGTTTTATAAGTCATAACTCACACATGAAATAACACTTACTATATTTAGCTCAAACCCTAATATACTCTCATTTACGTTCTAGGGTTTCTTACTCTTTAATATCTCATTAATATACATTCACTTTACATGTTACGTTTTAATGACTTGCTACTTAACCTAATACGTAATTAAGAACCTTCTTTACTTTTACTCTTTATCATACACGTTTATGATTTCATGTGACCATAAGTTATTAGGGTTTTGTATACTTCATACGCTTTACATATTTTAAAACTAGGGTTTATGTTTACGTACCCTTAACTTATTAATTACACGCCTAAAACTCATGTACATATATACTCGGTTCACTTAGGGTTTCGCTAGCATGTTTTACACAAGACCTAGCTCATCTAAACATGTTTCGTATACAAGTTAATATGTTTTAAACCTCATTCGAAACTCATGCATGCCTCGTCCAACTCATGCATGTCTCGGCTAACATTAACTCAACATATACATGACCCGATTTAATATTACTTATCACTTTACACGTTCCTTATTAATTACAAGGTTAAAATAAATTAGGGTTTCTTGTTTTCTTGGTTACCACCTCTCGGCCCAAAACAAAAAGAAAAGAAAAGCGACTAAACAAAGTATATCTCGACATATATATGCATGATACGTTAAAAAGAAGATGAATAAACGTTATACCTTCACTTGAATAAGAAAAATCGACACCAAAGGTGTGTGTGAGACTCTCGGCCGAGCAAAAGGAAAAGAAAAGGCAAAGCAAAACTAGGGTTTCAATTTAATGATTATGTGTTGTATTTATAGTTGTAGTATTCGAGTTAGATTAGGAAAGTGATTGGGTTTGGGTTGGCTTGGGTCCAACCGAACACACACACACAAACAACTGGGCTTCGGCCCCCCCTCCTCCTTGGCTCACACGAACACAACAAACACCCTCTTGGGCTTAGGCTTGGCGCAAAACAAAACAAAAGACACGAGTCCAATAAACAAACAAACGGCCCAACTTATTAGCGAAACATTTACGTCCTTCGTCGTACCAAAGTCGTTCACGAAATTATATTCGTTAAGTTTTTATTTATTAGGTTTTTAATTTCGTACTTTATTATAAACGTGTTTTACGTATTTTATCATTCTTGATTCCAAGGGCATTTTAGTCTTTATATAGGTTTTAGATTTTCGGGTTTTACACAAGCCATCCTTGTGGCGAGTCAAGTAGGGGTTATGATGGCGTTTCAAGCCTGTTTGCTGTGGTTATATAACACGTCTTCATCCATGGTTAGATGAGAGGACGATTCACTTGTACAATGATTATTGGAGATGCGTATGACGGTGGGAGCGGACTGGATATGTGAACATGATTAGAGTTTGATGAGTTTTTTTACGAGATGGGTAATATCAGTGATGAGAGGGGGAGGATGTATTATGTTTGTGAGAGGATTAGGGTTATTGAGAAGTATGTATGTATTATATACTCCCCGTAATCTTAGGGCATTTTATTATCTGATTTGTTGAGGGTTTATGGGCCGAACGAGTTTTATTAATAATGGGCTTACATTGGGTATTAAGTAATCATGGGCCGGGTGTAATCGATATATATGTCACCTGGTTTTGCATCACATTATGGGCATATTTTGTTTTGAACGGCTTGAGTGAGATTATCATATAGACAAATTCACAAAATATATTCATATGGGATGTTGTGATTAGTGAGATTTTTACATAGAACCGGTCATGTTACTACTTCTAAAGTTTAAAAGGACCAAAATTTATGGGATTATATGTTAAAGTGGATGTTTATTGGATAATCATTTTGGACTTGGATGATTATGTGACGTGGATTAAATGAGATTTGTTGATTCGATTTAATAATGAGATGGGTGAAAAGATTTGAAAATGATGAGATTCGATGGGTTATGAGGATTGGTACTTTGGTGTATACACTCTCACGGAGATTATTATATTATGGATTGAATTGTTATTGGAACTAGGTTAACTACGGGGTTGTTTGTTTGGTATCTCTTATTTGAAGTTGAAGTGAGGTTTTCCAGGCGCGTTTACTTATTTTCGTCTTCTTTCTTTCTACCCTTTCGCGAAGATGACTTGTTTGGGCATAATAGAGTGTGATAAAGAATCGTCTATTTAGTTACTTTTGTGATTCTTTCTCGCTTAACCCACAACGTAGCTATCACTTTGGTGTCTCACACAGTTGAGGATACGTCAAGAGGTTTTGTACATTGGGTACACCGTTTCTTTTTCACAAGGATTAGTACAAGCTTAAGTAACAAATCTGGGGAATTCTACTTCATGTTCAAGCTTGGTATATCGGGTTTATTTCTTCTAGTGGTCACTGCAATAGCCGACTAAATTCGTGAATGGTGTGTTTCCCAAAGAGTTCAAAGGATGAGATGTGATCAGCAATTCCCATAGATTATTCGATTCCACAGAATGTCAATGATACTTCACGGTCTAAGCAAAAACTTTCAAGAATCTTCAGCGTCAATCATGATTTTTCAAGAAGATTGCTTATGACACGAACTTTTCGTGCAAATGGTCGTACACGTTATGATGCTTCCGAAAGTTCGAACCATCATGGGGGAGAAACGTGTATTTATTTGAGATTGAAGTAAAATATCGATCCAATTATTTATTTGAGATTGACAATTATTTATTTGTTTGAGATTGAAGTAAAATATCACGGGCGAGTGTACTTAGTATCTGAAGGTATCGGGGATGGTTGGATGAAGATTCTTCATGATCCTTGTTCGAGCTTATTATAAAAAACGAAGACTTGGAAATCTATTTATTGTTGGGTGATTTTTTCCTTTTCTTTTACCACTTGGGGGAATTGGGCTCATACCACCACAAAATAACTATCACTTTAAGGAGTTACATTGTAGTGCTCAGTGTCACATTCAATTGTGGATTTTCAAGAGGTGATGTACGTCTTATACTTGATGGTTGGTTGGATGAAGAGTATAGAGTACTTAGAGATTCAATGGAGAATGAACTCTCGACACCGCTCTTTATTACATATGTGCAAGTTTAAGTCACGAGTTTGGGTTAGTTTACTTCAGGGTCAAATTCATCATATTGGGTTTTCTCCATCAGCTGTCACGACAAAGAGCCTACTGAATGATAATGGGATTGATAACAAGTTTGCCAAGAGAGATTGAAAAGAGAGAGATTATGACGTCTGTTCACATCAGTTCAGGCCTCGTACTTCAACACTAATGACGTTTGAATACTTCAGTTCAAACCTCGTTCTCTAAAGAAAAGAAAAGTGTACGTTTCAGTGCGCCTTATCTTCGAAAGAAGAGAAATCTTCTAATGACGTTTGAACACAATAGTTCAAGCCTCGTTCCTCAAATAAAAGAAAAGTGTACGCTTCAGTGCGCTTTATCTTCTGAAGTAGAGAAATCTTCTCAATTATTACCATTCTCATCAACATGCATCATGCTTTTTCCACGCGCTTTCAGTTATCAAGTGAACCGGACTACCGATGATTGTTCTCTTATTCCACTTGCTCGATTATAATGACGATGGCGACATCATTTGCTACCTTTGAGGGGGAGAAGTGTGAATACACTACATTTGGATGATTTTCATTCGTTTATTCAAGAATGGCATCTCCGTATGCAATTCTTGAGGGGGAGAAGAAGTATGATAATTCTGCATGGTTGATTGTTATCTGAGAATAAATGGTCAAACGGCTCCAAACTCATGTAAGAACCAAGCTTCTTCTTATCGGGTCATCTTCACATGGATTTTTCTTCTAAGAGCCATTGGTTAACATCTTCACACGGGCGGATTTGATTAATGACAAAGTGCTTCCAGTTGAGGGGCTGATTTCCTTAATGAACATCTTTCTGTTCTTGTTTGATTGGGAGGGATTTGAGTTAAGGGGATTTGCTATTTGTAAGTTAACGGGAATGCATTTGGTGAGTTGAAGATGTTGACTTTCTATTCCCCAATTGGACAATCTTGAAGAAGTTCGAGTCTACAGTCGGTTCTACATTCTCTGCTACATGTTAGAAGACTAAAGACGAGTGACATTTAACGATCTAAATACTTCTTCTTAATCCGGGCATTTATCAAACAGATTGTCGGTTTAGGGGAGAGCACTAATTGGGGGAGAGTGAAATGTCGAATTTAATCCCTAATTAGATTTGCTCACAATGTACTTCAGCAAGTTGATTCTCACAGATATATTTGTGCTAATGGTATTCTTCTCAAAAGATTTCGAGTATATGGGCTTACAAAGAGTTGCTGATTCTGAAGTATCAAAACCAGCAAGGGGGAAGGAGACACGCAACTAAACGCGAGTAAACTTGATGAACTTAATACTTCTAAGTGATTGAAGAAATTCTGGGAAGACATATGTCATTACCGCAGAGAAACTCAAGGTTTGACTCATAGCGTTTAGTGTTCTTATTCCAACTATGTGGGGGAAGAGATGGAAGAGTTAGTTTACGGTGATAAAAGAGGTACACAAGTGTATGATTATTTCGATGCTATCGCAATCATCGGGGAGAGAGATTGTGTACATTAGGGACGCCACTGTTTCACTTGAGTGCTTAATCGATGATTCGTAGATATAATCACTTATTCGGAGTTGACATCCGTAGAGATAGTTATCCGAGAGATAATCGGTGATTCGGCATGCTTCTTCAATGTTATCGGTTATTCTCTCTTTGGGCATTGGTGCCGGGTTCTTGAGCTTCAATCACTATCATCAAGGGAGAAAAGTATACATCGGGGTTATTCTTTGGCTATCGGACTTAATCTGCTACTTGATGGTATAAGTTTATCATCTTCGGTATATGTGTATTCGGGTTCGTGAGCTCTAGTCTAAGAGATCGATCGCATCAATTCAATCAAGACTTGATGGAATGAAATTTGAGAAGAGTTATTTATGTGTGGATGATATGTTGTTTGTTCTTTTGGATGATATAACCTCGAGCGAAGAATCACAAAGATCATTCTTAAAAGGAGCAACAAGATCGATGATAATGGTGTGTACATGTGCACCGGCTAAGGCAAGCTTGAAATAGAGCTTCGAATCTGCTCAACATAAGGATTTTCGGTTTGGGGGGAAGCTACCAAAGTCTCACTTTCAGATGGTTCAATTTCTCTCATTCAAGAGCCTCGAAAGCTTTGGTGGTGAATGTTTAAGAGATGACGATTTCTATCTTCTACAACGGGGCTGCTCGATATCCTTATCTCGGTACTCGTATCATCATCTTCTTTAACTATATCATCTACTCTATCTTTGTAAATATTTTTCAAAAACCAAATACAAAAATATAAAACCAACAAAAACCCATAAAAATCGGAAAATTTGAAAAATACCGAAAATATGTTTTCTCAAGACATGTCTTCTGGTATCGATAACATCTGCGGTCTTAGAAATGTCATTCAACAATGGCCCTTAGATGAAGTTTGAGCAGAAGGTGTAAATATTCTTTTCTAAACATGTCTCAAAATATGGCTTGCAGTTATTTCAGACTGTAACCCGTGCTTAAACCATGGTTTGCTATTATTTCAGATAGCAACCCGTTCTTCAAAAAAAGAAAGTGCTACGCTTAAACTATTTTCACAAATTTCGTGAACTTATCCTAAAAACAAATAACAAGGAAAGCATATCGTCAAAAAGACTGTTGTTCCTACTCAAATATTTTTTCTTCTAAAAATTCTTCAGAAAAATATTTGTTTTAACAAAATTGGTGGAAAACGTTGCTTTAAAATCAATCAGATTTGGTATTTTCATAAATTTGCAAAACCCAATCAATGACTTCAGCGCTTTTAAAACTTTTCAGAGAAAAGAGTCATTGATTGAGGGGGAGAATGTTTTCAAATTAATATCATCTACCGGACTTTTCTAATTATCCTCGTGCTTAACTAAAAATGATATTTGCCTATGTCGAAGGACTAGGAATTTAGGATATGAGTGTTAGAATCAGATGACTATAGTTTGATAAACATATAATTCCCATGCCTTTGTATGATCTGATTGATATGTTGGATTGACTTTTATTAGTCGATTGTTGTTTGGGTGATGTCGACCACCATATATATGTATGTGTGTTCACTAACGTATGCGGTATATTGGTATATAAGAATGTTCCCGATCCGGATCCCACAATTGAAGATGATTGGATGCCGAAGGAAAAGGTAACTATATCTTGGGTTGACAAATGAAGAAACGGAGCTTAATTTGACTTCTATGGAGAGTTGGCATGAAAAAATGCAACGTAAGAGGTCTCATTGCATCGACGATATGGTTTTCTTCATCATCAAATGAAAAACGGAGCTTAATTTGACCTCTATGGAGAGTTGGCTTGAAAAATGCAACGTAAGAGGTCTCACCGCATCGGCAGATGGTTTTCTTCAAACCTCCAAAGAACAACAACAAAAGCGACTCAACCACCTAACATTTTTGTGCATGACAAGTAGTGGATGATAACATTTTAAAAACATTACGAAAATCTTGCTTTGAAAATGGAAGAATATTGGTTTTGAAAATAAATTGGACTTAATTTTGGAAATCACGGACTTCATTTTATCAAAACTTAAGTCACTCAATCATCGACTACGGTCATCGATTGAGGCTGAGAGTGATTTAAAATAAAATATTTTCAAACAATATTTCATCAATCAAGTCCGTTTGTACAAAATAAGTGGTGATCTAAAGATTTAATGTTATGTCATAGTATGATTTTCTTTAAAACCCAAAGATCTTTCAAAATGAATTTTCTTTTCTTGTTTGCTTGTGAAATTATTTTATTTTACTTAAAGATCTCTTAAAAACTATCATACCTGACACTAACAATCATTAATGTCTATAATTGGTCCTCATCTGTCAATTTCAAAAATTAAATCTTGCCACGTCTTTCCCCTAAAATGTTTAAATGATTTAAATCAATTGGGATCACAAATCTCAAAAGGTTTGAAATTTTTGATCGGGGGAGAGATCGTGATTTAAATCTCAAATCGGTTTTAAAGGGTGATTGTTTCAAAAGCACTCCTTCCCTTATGTGCCAAACGATTTTGAAATACACTCTGTTGTAAAAATCGGCTCAGGCGGCCGATTAATCCCCGCATAATCGCTGATCGCTTACTAAACGTCTAGATTTATCATAATCGGCCTATTTAATCAGTTTGGTCAAAGATCGCTTAAAAATCGGTCAACAAACCGATTAATCGGACAAAATCGGTCTAATAGGATTAATCAGACAAAAGTGCTTAAAAACTTGTCAACAAAATCACTTAAAAATTGGACAAAATCACTTAAAAATCAGTCAATAAACCGATTAATCGGACAAAATCGGTCAAAGGTCGCTTAAAAATGGTCAACAAACTGAGTAATATTTATGTTTGACTTTGAACTTTGAAGAATTATGTATTATGTCTATATTTGAACACTTGAAATATTTGAACTTTGATGCAATACACTTATCCCATACATATAAAATAATATAATATCTAAAATTACATTTTTGTGCATAAAAATTCCAATACGATTAATCCTCGCCTAACCGATTAATCACTAGGCCCTACCCAACACCCTCACTAGCGCCTAACGATTTTTACAACCTTGGAAATACATAATGCACATGATTGTGGAGGAGCATTTAACCAAAAATCAGAAGAGTATTTAAACAAGGCACATATTCTCCCTTGTTTTCCAAACCTTATTAAATCACTTAGGATCCAAAATCTCAAGATATTTTTGATCGGGGGAGAATTTATGATTTAATATGAAATCTGATAGATGATGATCGATTTGATTCAAAAGTGCAGGCTGCTCTCCCATATGTGCTAAACGCTTTCAAATCTCGAAGCACATATTGAGGGGGGAGCATTTCAAAAGAAAATAAACTATCAAGGTACAAAGATTTCTATGTTTCAACATAATGTACCTTGATTGATTTTCTAATGGTTTTCAGATGGCAATGTGATCGTGAAAGTACTTAAAGAACTTTTTCCTCTATGTGCTAAAATGATTTTAAACAACCAACGCGCATTTTGAGGGAGAATTTACCAAGAAAATCAAAGGCTTTTCTAAGGAAATTGTGATCAAAGAAATTATTTCAAAGAACTCTTGCCTCCATGTGTGATAACATCAAATAGTCCGAATATTAAGTGTCAATTTCCCAGATAATGCTCGTTATTTATATCATTTATATGGATTTACGCTTGTTTTCCATTGTTTTCCACTTTCGGGTAAATTACGAGCATTGGAGCTAAAGAGACGCGGAAATGGAAATATTACTAAAGATTTATCACGGTATGCCTATTTTGAAGAAGTTACGGCGTAACTCGCCTCTCACATTACGTGATAACTATTGCGTGACCCGAAGTCCAACTTATCAAGAGGTTACGGCGTAACTCTTCCCAAAGGTTACGACGTAACTCCATTAGGTCAAAGAGGTTCTCGATCTTTTATTTACTGTAATAACTCGCATCACTTACAACGAATCGAGTTTATTGAATACTACGGCGTAACCACTTATAAGGTTACGCCGTAACTAGCGATCTAGTGCATTTACGAAGAAATAGAAGGTTACGGCGTAACTCCTCTATTGGTTCTGCCAGTAACCCGGACACAGCCTATAAATACCCCACGAATTCTAGCATTTCAAAGCATCCCATTCCACACACAACACTCGAGAACGTGGGAAAAAGCTCAAGGCGGTCTAGGGAGCATACGGGCTGTTTCGAGGGAGAAGTCACACCATTACGATAAGGTTTAGCATTTTATATTTCTTTTACTTTCAATTCATGTATTTCGTACCTTTGAATAATGAATTGATTTTCATCTTAATATCAACGGCTAAGCACCCTTTGGTGCTAGCCTAGTTATGATTCATAATTGTTTTGTTTGCGTTTACCTTTACTTCCGTTACAATTATTTCTAAGTGTATGCATGCATAGTTCTTTGGTAGTCACCCTTGGTTCGGTAGTTTTGAATGGCGATAGAGGCCAATTGCCTAGGAGATATGACCAATGACCCTAGGTGAGCGGATTTGAGACAGGAAGGGTAAGATATGACCAACCGACGACCCTTTCTACTTGTGCGATTTAACCAACTCGATCACCTATCGTTTGGATGAACTTAAGAATTGGGGTGTAGTGTCTAAGTTCCTAACGGCCGGGCACTCACTATTTAGAATCTAGCATGTAGCGGTACTTAATGACTCGGCTTAGGGGACCGGGAGCAACAGGACTTATGACGGTGCTACTTTGATTTCTCCCGTGGTGGCATCTTCACGATAGGTTAGGGCGAATTGACCAAATGTTGTCCTCTCGAATTTGACCCCACGAAGTAATTGGAAGTAAGTAGCGTAGACATAACTAGCTAGGAGGATTGACTAGGTTAGCACCACTATTCTTCTATTGATTTCCCTTTACCGTTTATTTGCTTTTATTTTACTCTGCATTAGTAGTTTAATTAATTAAATCCCTATCGAAACCATTATTATTCTGTGACAATTAGACTTAGTAATAATCCAACACACATAGCTCTTGGGACGACCTCGGCTTTACCATTTACTACACTACACACGACCGGGTACACTGCCCGTTAGTACATTAGGGTAGACCATAGGTATAGCGAGACACTATAAATATTAAGACCTGGTCAGTAAAACCTGCATCAATGTGCTAAACAATTTCAACATCATATGCACATGTTGAGGGGGAGCATTTCTAAATGATCAAAACAATTAAGGTACAAAATGCTTTGATATTATATCACAAGTACCTTGATTGATTTTCCAAATAATTTTTCAATTGGTTTCAAGAAGAACAATACCATAAGACCGACCAATTTACTTTATGCATGGTGATATAAGGATGGTTAGGTTAGGTATTCGTTCCCACGATCCCTTGAGTTGGAGGGATCTACCGAGACAATCCACTAGATAGTGTAGAGTCCTTAGGTATGATGAAAAGGGAGAAAAGTGAGAAATGGGAAGAGTGCGGATGAGATAGAGCTAGGCTGGAATAAACCCAACAAGGTTCTAGTAATGAAGTGCAGGTAAGCTTGAAGGGTTGAAGAATGAAAAAGAAATGAATGTGAAAAGGGTGAAAATAAATAGCCCTCCAATAATTCAACCTTAGGGCGGCGGGTTCAATACATATCTATTGTTGTTTACTAAGGTAACACTTGGTATTGAAGACAAGGCGTCATGGACCCGATGACGACCTTGTACCTAACTTCCCAAACCACTCAAGTTCCTCTTAAAATGACTTGTTTCATTCTCACAGGGAACGTACATAATCTATCGACTTTCTCTTAGAGATTGTTGATATTGAAGAAGGAGACCCTCTCCCTAGTCTTCGGCATAGGAACCAGAATATATTAAGAGTCCTACGCATTATCCTTGTGGTATTGCCAGAACATCCGAGTGATATGAAAATATTCACGATGAAGATGAAAATCCTTCTAGAGCCAACATCAAACAACCTCTTGGTGGGTGACATGTGAGATCTTTTCTAAAGATCAAGCTTGTGACAACTGGATAGAAACAATGGGGTGATTCATTCTTGAATCAACCTTGGTCCAGGACATGAATTGACGAATACTTTTGGAAAAACCGTTCGATGTGCAAATCTTCTTTTCTCTAGCACATCGAATGTGTATTCATGTTTTCAAACACAAAAAGTATCTATGATTAAAAAAATACTTTTGGAAAAACCGTTCGATGTGCAAATCTCTTCTTTTCTCTAGCACATCGAATGTGTATTCTCTTTCAAATACAAAAAGTATTTTAAATTGAAAATTGATCTTTCTCATAAAACCTTCGTCATTGCAAAACTCTTTCTTCTAAGCAATACGCGATTGTTTTCAAATCAATTCTTCATCAATCGGTGAATCTCGATTATTGGTTCACTCACTCCGTGTTGTCGTCTTTGAGGCGTTCGGTTTGAAACGGCTAGAACAAGCTGCGAAACCTTGTCTAGGAGATTCTTTGGAATTATACGATCACAAGCGGTGCTTGTCTTCGATCAGCGGGAACCGTGGGCGTGTACCTCAATTCAACGAAGTGATCAAAGACACTTCGTGTGTTTTATTAACTAAGCTGTTTTATCATTTGGTTCACTCACTCCGTGTTGTCGTCTTTGAGGCGTTCGGTTTGAGAACGACTAGAACAATCTGAAACCTTGTCTAGGAGATTCTTTGGAATTATACACGATCACAAGCGGTGCTTGTCTTGATCAGCGGGAACCGTGGGCGTGTACCTCAATTCAACGAAAGTGATCAAAGACACTTTCGTGTGTTTTATTACTAGCTTGTTGTTTGCGGTACATTTGGACGGTTGTCTGCGATCGAAATTGAGAAGTCAATCAAAAGCCGCATGCTCACATCCACACTTAATTGAAGAAATCATGACTAGTGCATATCTACATAACACGGCTCGATATTTTTATACTATGCTTACGCTACTGCTGCGCAAATATCTCGAACCATAAAGCTTCCGCTACTCTGATGGAAAGATGTCATGATCCTGAAAGTGTGAGCATGTCGGTCCAAAAGTCACAACATCACATGAAGGCAACACAACAAAGGGTAATCCAGAGATTTACTGTGGCTAATGATCTCAAAGTAAGCTTGAAGATCATCAAGATGTGGATCAGTTAAAGACCTCCACTGAAAGTACAAATCATTCGGACTATGAAGAGTCACTGCTAAAGCACAAAGATTGTTAAACTTGAAGAATTAAAGTCTACGAGCTCAAGACTGAAGATTAAATAGAATGCTAGGATTCGAAATGTAAAACATGGGGTGACCTCCCTTAGGGGGAGATTGTTAGGAATTGGAAATTCCATTGTGAAGTGTCGGTCACCCCAACTATTATCTAGCATAAGTTAGCTCGTAGACATATCGTTATTTACTGTTTTATTAGTTAGTTATTAGCATAGATTAGCTTAGTGTATCACCGTGGAGGAAGGACCGGTCTTTACCCACTGTATGCCTGATCCACAGCCCGTCAGGAGGGCGTTTAGTTTGTAACTATAAATACCCTTCCCACTAAGGGAAGGGTGGTGCTTCTCATTAATCTAACCTTGCATTTTTTTTGTTTATCTCTCTAGAAACACCCTCTCCTCTCTTCATCTCTCTAAAATGGCTCACTTGTTTAATCATAATCCTAGACTACCCGAATCATCTAAACAACATAAAATATACGATCCTACAAGTAGCAATTTGCTATTTTGTACTGACGGCGTCGAGCTTTAAAGTAGGCGTCACAACTCGCAGACGACCTAGATTGATTCGACGGCGTCGAAGATGAAGCCACGCGTCACAACCACAAGGTGACGCCGTCGCAAAGTTGACGTGGTCAAGGCGAAACCCTAATGGCGGTGATCCGACGGCCGCAATTAAAGAGTGGCGCCATCGCGCTTGTAACTCTATATATAGAATACGAATTTTCGGACTTTTAGGGAGGTAGAATGGGGAGTAAAACCTAATAACGATTTTTGGCGTCTTGGGCGATATCTTAGGGTTCTCATACCCTATTTTACAACGAGATAAGTAATTTACTTCATTGATTTAATTATGTCTTGAGTTGTATGTGTGTATGCTTGCATGTTCACCATGTCCCATTAATTTACTTGTGTGTTTGCTTAGATCTATGAAACCTATGTATTGAATATTGATTGGTTGTCTCTTATCTTAATTGTAATTGGCCTAGGATTGCAATAGGCCATCGTTGTGTTTTAATGCTTGAGTAATCTTTGTGAACATTAGTTTATGATCGCCTAGAGTTGTTGTAGGCTAAAATCCAAAGATAACCTTAGAGTTAGTTTATGAATTCTAGAGATTTTGTAGGCAATAACCTTAAAGTAGTCTCGAAAGAGTTAGGGAAGAAAGCATACCTACGACCTTAGAAGACACAACGCTAAGAATAAGGACGTGACAATTCAACCATCAATAGGAGATAACTAGAGAGTAATAGTATCTAGGTAAACACATCTTTAATCATCATACGAGCACACATCAATTAGACATAGACTACCCCTTAGCTTAGTTAATTAGAATAGATAATAGTAGAGTAATCGGTAGAAATACCACCCCCCAAATCCAATACCCCGAGATTCGTAATTTCAATTTTCTAAAAAATATAAGAAGATAAAAAAGTAATCTTCCTCAACCCCAACCTTAGCGTAGTAATTTCTCACTAGCATTCCTATTCCCCTGAGAATGATATCAATCCCGAGGCTTACCCTAATACTACACTACAACGATTAGGTTCATTGCCTAGGTGGTTGAAAAACTTGCTCCAAGAAAAGGAAGTTTCCTTTGACCCCGAGCAGCTGTTATGCAGCGTATCAAGTTTTAGGCGCCACTGTAGGGAATAGAATAACTAGTTAGGAGTCTATTTCGTTTAGGTTCCCTTGCTTGATTCCTATCAAGTAAGATTTTTTTTCTCATTTTTTAGCTTCCTTGTAGTCTATCCCCCTTCTTCGTGACCTTTGTTCGTAACCCCATGTCCCCATCACTTTTCATCATGGAGGATGATAATCAACCACCACTCATCAACCCACCACCAAATGACCCACCAAGAGGCCGTACTCTTGGTGAATACTCATGACCAAGCCACCTAGGCTATAGGAACACCATTGAGCTTTCCGACCAAGCCCAAACTACGGCCCTTCGATCCGACACCATCCGGTTGGTGCAAAACAGATGTGCATTCCATGGACTTCGTTCCGAAGATCCTAATCGACATCTTAAGGATTTCCTTAAAATCGTCAATTCCATCGACTTGATCTTTACTACTCGGGAGACCACGCGTTTGCGTCTCTTCCAATTCTCTCTACGGGACCAAGCTAGTAATTGGCTTGAGCGACTTCCCGCCGGCTCCATATCAAGTTGGGATGATCTCACTTCTCGTTTCCTTGCCCAATTTTTCCCACCGGGGAGAACTACTAAGCTTAGGAATGAAATCCTGATGTTCCAACAACGTCAAGGTGAATCTCTCTACGAAGCATGGACTCGATTCAAGGACTTGCTCCATAAAGTCCCCATCACGGCATTGATCTTTGGCTTCAAGTCCAACTCTTTTATGATCATGTCAACTTCCCAACTAAGCGAACTATAGACCAAGCGGCTGGTGGTAAACTTAGTGATCTCACCGCGGAAGAATCGTGGGGTATAATAGAGGACCTTGCTCTCTGACATCGAAAGTTGGAATGACCCCCGTGAGTTGCCCAAAACCGTAAAGGCAATCTCCTTGCCTCCCATTGACTCACAACCTTCCGACCAAAGGATGCTCGAGCTTGAAGATCAAGTCAAATTCCTAATGAGCTCCTACGAAAATCCTAAGTCTTCACGCCAAGTGAACAAAGTTTCTTCCTTGTGTGAGCTATGTAGTGGTCCTCATGACACTCGCACTTGTACAAGACTCCCCGAACAAGCTTCCGTTGACTACGCATCTTCGCGTACCAATGGAACGGGAGGAAGATTCCCTACAACACCCAGACCTAGGACTTTCAATGATGCCCGGGAAGCATGGAAAGGCAAACCCGACTTCTATTGGGGACAAACCAAAGAATTCACCTCCAATGATTTCTCATGGCCCCCCTTTCACGACCCTAGCCAACAAAACATAGAAAGGATGTTGCAACACCTAGTTACATCCCAAGAAACTCAAATAGCTAAGCTCTCGGACCGCTTTAACCAACAACAAACAGAGATGGATAAGAAGATAGATAACCTTTTGAAAGCCATGACCAATAATGATAGGAAGGTTAATGACATCTCAACTCATTCTCCCGAAGCTTCCGATGTAGAAATTAAGGACCCAAGTAAGTTAGCCAAGCACGTTCAATTCGTCAATACCATCGCCTTAGTGAAGCCTAATAGGAAAAATGATGAAGCGAACCATGAGACAGTACTTGAGGTTAGTGAAACCCCTAGGAATGAAACAACCAAGG
This sequence comes from Chrysanthemum lavandulifolium, assembly GCA_022545495.1. Lineage (NCBI taxonomy): Eukaryota > Viridiplantae > Streptophyta > Magnoliopsida > Asterales > Asteraceae > Chrysanthemum > Chrysanthemum lavandulifolium. Next base: position 65,300,498 of record CM040245.1, on the reverse strand, counting down.
AAGTAGATGAAGTAGGCGATGACTATTTCAATAAGTTTCCTACGGAAGAAGAACTCTCTTGCCACCCATACTTAGTACGCGACCTCCGTCACATGTATGTTAGGAGAAGCCCTAGGATAAAGTTTGGGAACCCTTGGAATCTTAACATACCATGTTGCATAGGACATCTTTTTGTGGCAAAGGCCTACATTGATCGCAAGTCCCCGATAAATATCATGACTAGCACCTACTATAATTGGGTAATGAAGAAGCCTATCCCAACTAGGCAAGATCCTGATAATCCTAGGGTTAGTTGTAATTTCCTTGGTAGAGTTAAGGGATTGCCCGTCTATGTAGGTAGTTTCACGTATCCTACGGATTTCATAATTGTGAATGATATTAGTACGGCCATAGATCCTAGCTTGTCCCACGTAATTCTAGGAAAACCTTTCATAGAAAACACCGGGATGATTTATGATCCGTCGTTAGGAATAGTGAGATTCAGATGAGACCGATGATGTAGCTTACCAAATGCCCTTCAAGATTAAGAAATTTTCATCATTATCCAATGATAAAAAAGAACTTAAGCTATCGGTCTACTATAGGAATGAGGAGGATAAGGAAAAGGGAGTAGATTATGTGATGGATTAGATTTTCGGTTTCTATAAGGATTGCTTGAAACTAGGACCGGAATATAGAACCGATTGGGGAGAAGATGACTTCTAAGAAAGATGCATAATAGGGCACTACTATAACATGGAAAACCTCAATAGAGACCGTCATGAAGAAAAAGGTGACGGTAATGAAGTCACGTAGGGGAGCACGACTTCGAGTCTAGCTAAAAGACTCATAAATAAAGAAAAGCGCTTCGTGGGAGGCAACCCATGCTTAATTGTTTGTTTGTTTGTGTGTCGTATATCTTTTTATTTTATTCTCATGTTTGAATTTGTGAAAATACTTTATTTTGTCTTTAACCTCGTCTTAATTACATATAAAGGTATTTTACAAAAGGGATAAGTGTAGGGAAGATTACACACGTTTTCAAACAGAACGTGAACATGAGAATTACGATTATTGAAAAGATATACATGTGTGTTTGTTAGAGTCAAATGCTTGTATCGAGTCATAATGGATGTTTTGTAGAAATTTTCTGATTCTAAAGATGTAATTTTTCCGAAAATCGCAGCACCGGTTTACGTGGATAACTGACGGCATCAGATCATAACTGACGGCGTCGGGAGGAGCGAAACAAATTATCTTACTTTCTCTTTTTCTATGCTACTTATAAATTTTGGAATTTTCGGTCTTAATTTTCCGAAAATCGCAAACATCCATTCCACAAGCATTATATCCTAGTTTAGTAGAGTCATATATAGTGTTACTGCTTGATTTTACGCGAAGGTTTCGTTTGTTTTCTTAAAGTGTGCAGGTTTTATTTATCAAGAAGAAGATACATAAGATTAGATGGAGTTTCTCACGCATACATTCTTCTTGAAGAAGAATTTAACCACTACTTCACAAAGATCCTACTGAGCTAATCAGGGGACTATTAGTTTCTTTCATTTTTAATTACCTTCTATTATCATAACTTTGATACTTTCGGAGAACATTGGGGACAATGTTCAGTTTAAGTGTAGGGAGGGAAAATAAAACGGGAACCTTGAAACTATGCTTATCCTTGACTATTTGCCTTGTCCAATTTCATTTGTGTAATAAACCATGAGAAATATCGGTTAGGGTAAGTTTGGCACCAAATTTAAAATTTTTCATGACATGTAGAAGTGGGCCATTAGTCTTAATAAAGCGTCTCATGGATAGGAAATTATATGACTAGCACAAAACCCTTTACCACTCAAATTCCACCCCAAAAATGTGAGGTTCGCCCTTAGATTTGTAGGAATTAAATCATTCACCTTTAATGGTTAGAGAGTGTACCGGTTGTATAATAGATTCTAGAACTTGTTTTGTGATGCATCCCGAGATCGCTAGTGAGACTACACTTGTGTAGTTAGGAATAACTAAATGATAAGAGGCATTAGGATAACCCTTGTTTGATACCCGTATTATAATTACTTCTTCCACATCGGTCGAGTAATTCCCCCACACCCTTGTGATTTACTCATCTTTAGTACACGATACCCCTAGTTAACCCCTCGGAGCCTATCCTTTTCGCGGTTCTTGTGATGTTTCGGTTTTCTGGAATATCAATGAAGAGCATTGTTTACAATCCACCCTCAAATGTACACTCAAATGGCGTTAGCCTACCTTGTATGCACTCACTTTTAGTGCATTATTGTTATCATACTAAACCCTTAGTTCAATTATCTAGTTACTTGCATAAGTTGCTAAGTCGAGTCATATCCTTTGTACACAGTTTTGGGACGATTGGGACTCATGGGAAAAGTTAAATTTTATGAAGTGACGGGAATGGACGTTAAATTCAAATTCCCTTTATTTACTTAATAATGTACTCCAAGTGTTTTGATCTTTTCAATTCGGGTCAAATTAGTGTTAGAGTAATAAAAAATCAAGTGTAGGGATGTGCCTATAAATCCCTATTATTTTGATGTTATCGTAGAGGATGGTAGAGTAAAAGTGTATAAAAAAAAATAGAAAAAAAAGAGTGTTGAAAAAAAAATGAAAAACATACGGGCTATCATCCTACATCTATCTTTAAATTTATGTTTGTTTGTTTCAAAGTTATCTAGATTTTAGAGTGTCGAGTCTTGGCTTAGCAACACCATTCTTCTGATGCTTGTAACATAAAGATTTTTGACTTGCCACCACTAAATCGTCTATCCAACCAAACCCTTTGTTTCCCTACCGTAAGCCTAACGTTACAACCCTTTAAAAGACCTCTTGGATAGTTTTTCCTAGGTGCTTACGCCAAAGCGATGGAGATTTGATCTAGTCTCAAGCCTATGGTAATCTATTGTAATAGGACCGGTTAATGAGTGTTTATCTTCCTTTTTCAATTTGATATATTTCATATACACCCGAGAGATGAGAGTATCCAAACACCACTTGTGAGGTGCTAGTATGTAATTTCCGTTCTTTTTATGACTTTTGTGGGGCTTATACTTGTTGTGAAATGTTCTAAACTAATGCTTCATGCCTAACTTATAAATTAATTGGCCAAAAGCACATTTGCTTTAGGACAAGCAAATATCAAGTGTAGGGATATTTGATAAGGATTTAAAAGGTACACTTTCGAGGGATCATTTAAGCCCTTAATCGACCACTTTTATATCCGTTACTGTTTAATTTCGTTTCTTTTCACTTTTTAGGTCTCTTGAAGGCAAAATGCTGGAATGAAGCTTATTTAGACGAAAAGGCGTGAATATATTAAGAAAATGGACAAAGTCAAGATCAAGACACTCAAGCTGCTGGAATTTAAGGTGACGGCATCACAGTCAAAGGGTGACGCTGTCGCAACATGCTCCAAAATTGTGGCTCGATGGCGAATTTGCCATTTTGTACTGACGATGTCGGGCTTTAAAGTAGGGTGTCACAACTCGAGCGGCCTAGATTGATTCGATGGCGTCGGAAGATGAAGCCGACGGCATCACAACCACAAGGTGGCCGTCACAATGTTGACGTCGTCGCGGTTGTAACTCTATATATAATTGAATTTTCGGACTTTTAGGGATGTAGAATTGGGGAGTAAAACCTAATAACGATTCTTGGTGTCTTGGGCGTATCTTAGGGTTCTCATACCTATTTTACAACAAGATAAGTAATTTACTTCATTGATTTAATTATGTCTTCAATTGTATGTGTGTATGCTTGCATGTTCACCATGTCCCATTAATTTACTTGTGTGTTTGCTTAGATCTATGAAACCTAGGTATTGAATATTGATTGGTTATCTCTTATCTTAATTGTAATTGGCCTAGGATTGCAATAGGCCATCATTGTATTTTTAATGCTTGAGTAATCTTTGTGAACATTAGTATATGATCGCCTAGAGTTGTTGTAGGCTAAAAATCCAAAGATAACCTTAGAGTAAGTTTATGAATCCTAGAGATTTTGTAGGCAAAAACCTTAAGTTAGTCTCAAAGAGTTAGGGAAGAAAGCATACCCTACGACCTTAGAAGACACAACACGTTAAGAATAAGGACGTGACAATTCAACCATCAATAGAAGATAACTAGGGAGTAATAGTATCTAGGTAAACACATCTTTAATCATCATACGAGCACAAATCAATTAGACATAGGCTACCCCTTAGCTTAGTTAATTAAAATAGATAATAGTAGAGTAATCGGTGAAATACCACCCCCCAAATCCAATACCCATGATTCATAATTTCAATTTTCTAAAAATATAAAAGATAAAAATAATCTTCCCAACCCCAACCTTAGCGTAGTAATTTCTCACTAGCATTCCTATTCCCTGAGAACGATATCAATCCCGAGGCTTACCCTAATACTACACTACAACGATTAGGTTCATCGCCTGGGTGGTTGAAAAACTTGCTCAAGAAAAGGAAGTTTCCTTTGACCCCGAGCGCTGTTGTGCGGCGTATCACTTGTTTAGCGTTTTATATGAAAATGTAAGTGTGTTAGTAAACTATTAGCTCAAACTATTTACGTATTTTATTTGTTTCGTTAAAATGATTTTACATTTGTTATCGACAAAACATTAGAAGATCGTAAAATATAAATAAACGTTTTTACGGCTTATTTGTATTAACAGTGGTAATGGTCTTTATGGAACTCCTGGTCTTTTATGAGAACCTGCATGAAAACAGTTGTAGGATATTGGTTATTGTTTCAATCAAAGAACATGTATGAGGATTGAATCAAACAAGAAGATTTTAGAAAGAGAGAGATGGGTGGGATCAGAAATCAGATATCCTAACTCGCAGGAATCAGAAATCCTAACTCGCAGGAATCAAAAATCCTAACTCGCAGGATAAATCATAAATCCAAACTCGCAGAAATCAGAAATCCTAACTCGCAGGATCAATCAGGAATCCAAACTCGCAGAAATCAGAAATCCTAACTCGCAGGAATCAGAAATCGTAACTCGCAGAAATTAGAAATCCAAACTCGCTGAAATCAGAAATCCTAACTCGCAGGATAAATTCTAGAAATTGCTAACTCGCAAATCTTCAACACAGAATTTTGCTAACTCGCAAGATTACGTATTTTACACCTAAAAAATCATAAATTTCAATCTAAAACACGTTTTTAATCACGGATTTATACTAGATCTAATATATATTAACCTAAACTATGATAAAGTATCTCACTTTTTAGATAAAAACGATTGTGAAAAAAAATTTAAAATTTTTTAACTCACTAAAATTCATAAATCTAAAAAGATGAAATTTGATCTTTATCACAACAAAAAGAATCCATGTGCTCTTGATATCACTTGTTAGGTCACCATTCTATCACATCACAACATGTATTTTAGAGAGAGAAAGTTCTAGAAAGAGAAAGTGGAATGAACTTATGAAGGATTAAGTAAAGTTTATTTCTTTTAGAACCAACACCCTCTCCGTTCAAGGGATGGGGTATTTATGGTGTTTATATAGATAAGAGTGTTTACAAATAAAATAACTAACGACCAATTATAAACAATTACTACATGAGTGAATATCTAATTACAAACAATTATAAACAATAATAACTAACGACCTATTACAAATAAAATGACATACACTTTATAATAAAACATGTTACTAACAAATAAAATGAAATCATGGCACAATAGCGTCATTAAATTTTTTATCTTCATCACTTAAAGTTATTTTAGTTGGTTAAACTTTAAGGGTGTGTTTGGTAGAGAGAAATGGTAAAAGAGAAATGGAAATGAATTGAATTCTCTTGTTTGTTTGGTCAGAGAAATTAAAATGTGGAAAAATGAGGAGAATTTGGGAGAATTGATAAGGAGTTGGTAGTGTAAATTTTAGAGTTTGATTTCCATCCCTTTTGGTTGGGAAATTGGAGAAATGAGAATTGTTAGTATTCGTAATATTTTTCATGATGTATTTTTTTTTTTTTTCAACTTATATTTGTACTTTAGTTCCAAATATCGTTTTTTTTTTATTTTTTTTAAAAAAAATAAGTTTTAAATAAATATTTTTAAAAATAATTTTTAAAAAAATATTTTTAAAAAATAATTTTTTAAATAAATACATTTTTAAAAATAATTTTTAGAAAAACAATTTTTTAAATAAATAAATTTTTATAAAATATTTTTTAAAAGAAAGTAAATAAATTTTAAAAAATAAATTAAAAAAAACACTTTTTAAATAATTTTTTTAAAATATTTTTTAAGAATTGTTATTTAAAAATATAAAAATATTTAAAAAAAATCAACAAACAAATACATGTGAGTCTTATATGACAAAACGATATTTAAATATAAAAAAAAAATCATTTCTCGGGTTAAGTCTCTGTTGTTTCCAAACATTAGAATTGAACAAAATTCTCTACTGATTTCTATTCTCTAAAATTCTATTCTCTGCTTCATTTTATTTCTTTGAAATTCTCTCTACCAAACGTACCCTAAAATGAATGCTTGCTTTGGAACGATCGAGCAGAATGTTGGACAAAAAGTACAGTGATTGGAGTACAATTTAACTTTTAGATAAATTAGTGAGTAACGACCATCATGTGTGAAAAGATTTTTGGCTATTACGTGAAACCGATATCTTTTAGATGAGTTAAAATTTTTAATGGTAAAACATTAGGTTAATACTAATAGTTGTAAATAATATAATACTAGCAAGAGTAATCTATGGAAGTGTGACGAGGTATACTTGCACGTAGCTGGATTGCAAGGTGGTAACTCAATTACCTTGTATTTCAACGTTATCTCAGTTTTCTTTTTCATCTCATTTTTCTTTACTTTTAATCATTTTTTTGTGAATAAGATCATCTTACAATCACCATTCATTAAAATACAAACTTTGTAAAAATATACCTCACATACACTCACAAACCAAATAAATAATTAAATGGGGCCCGAAATTTTTGCAAACTCACCTAGGTGAACGATTCACCTTAATTGCTCTTGGAATATGTGAATCGCGCGTGAATATGGCTAGTGGGCAAGGTAGTCACGGGTGAATTGAAGGCAAGGTGAGTCACTCACCCTCCCTTGCCATCCAGTGTTATGTACGGAGTAATTGTTAGCTACTCCTTCTATCACACAAATTAAGGTTGTGTGTAAGAGTCGCTAAAGTCACCACACCACTGTCACGTAAGCGATACATTAACATTTAACTTACCACCAAACAGGTGTAATGGTGACCATTAAAGTCTTTTTTTTAACAAATTTAAATAAAAACTAGAATAAAATTTTGTTATAATTAAAACACTACATCAAAATGATTAATTTTAACAATTAAGTAGTTAACCATCTAATTCGTTAAATAAACTTTAGTTGTTGGCTAAGTTATATCTTTGTCACATCTTGATCGGATACATTTGTGTCATATATCTATTATTAATTTTAACAATTAATGGTAACCGATTAAGTAGTTAACCATCTAATTCGTTAAATAAACTTGTTTTGGTTAAGGAGGTGAGTTATTTTACATATCAAACTTTTCTCACATACCAAGGGACTCATCTCAACCATTCATCTAAAAAGAAATCAATGGTGAGATTAAAAACGTTTTATTATTTCACCTATTTTTATAATTTAAATATCTCTTAAACCGTTAATCGTTAAGTGAAAATATTTACACCTCATGACGAGCGTTTAATTATCTTTCTATGGTGACCCTTTGATATACTTTCGAAAAAGAAAAAAATTCGTTTTTCCGTTTTTCGTTATTTTTTCGCTTTTTCGTTCTTGAAATTTGCGTGAAAAATCGTATATGATAAAACACTAAATTGAATATCATATGTGATATTAGTGTTAAATCATATATGATATGTAATATCACGTGTGATATTACACTAATATCACATGTGATATTACACTAATATCACGTGTGATATTACATATCATATATGATATTACACTAATATCGCGTGTGATATTCAAATTAGTGTTTTATCATCATGATTTTCTAATGCAAATTCGATTATCAAAGTCTTTATCTATGAAAAGATAATTAAATCTTCGTTAAATGATATATATTTTTTCGCTTAACAATTAACGGTTTGAAAGATATTAATATTTGAAAAAAAATGATGAAAGTGAGTTTTTTAAATTGTTGGGATTAATTTTATCCATTAGATCAAATAAAAATGGATGGTGGAGATTGATCCCTTGATATGTAAATAATCTTTTGTCCTCAAATGATCTTAAATCTTTGGTTAAGTTATATCTTTGTCACATCTTGATTGGATACATTTGTGTCTCATATACTGTATCTACTATTTAACCTTAATGCTAACAGTCTTACTGAAACCAGTGCCAACCGTTTTCAAATAGTAGCCATACGGAGCCGTTTGGGGCTATTTTATTGTGCAAACCGTTAGGTGGTGCAGACCATCAAATAGTGTCAAAATCGGAGGACCATATGTGCTGGTGCCTGCCTACCATTACATCAAATCTAATACTCATGTTTCTTTTTTGAGATCCCATTTTAATTGTCTACTATTAAATAAAAATAAAAAAATTGATCGAGTTTATCATATTATTTTTGCTTGAAATTATTATTACAAACTTAAAAAAAAACATTAATTAATTGGTTATAGGTAAAATTATTATTTTGTAAAAAGTAAAAGAAAGAAAAAAAATAATTGTTTTTTTTTAAACTGTGTGTTTTTTTCGAGTGACAATTATTTGGTACGAAGAGAGTACTAAATTATAGAGTGTTATTTTTGTTCATTTGTAATTGTCTAAGAGGGTGTTTGGGATATGGACCAATTTATCTGATTATTGCGGCCCGGAAACGCAAAAATCAAGTTACGAGTGTTTGGATAACAAACTTAAAAAAGTGATTAACTGCGTTTACATAGCTCTAAAACGCAGTTTTTGATAATCCGCTAGCTACTTACTTTTGCAAAACGCAATTCTTGGAAGGAAGATAACTGACTATCAAATGACCATATTATCCCTCAAATAATCTTGTCTTGTTCATCAAATATCTGTCATTACCTCATCCACCAATGATTCTTCTCACCATCTCTTGCTTCGGCGCCGTTAGTTGTTGTCGTCGCCGGATATTCTTCACTTCAACTTAATTTAGGTAAAATGCTAAAGAATCTTGTAACTTTTCAGATTAATTTAGATCAAATTTTTTTGAAATAGATTTGGAATGAACAATAACTACGGATGAATAAAAGGAGGTTGTCGGTTGTCGTGAAGCGGTGATGGAGAAGACGGCCCAATTTGGTCTACCAAAGTTTTTTTTTTTTTTTTTTTTTTTTTTTTGGCTAAATGAGTGCATTTTCAACAAAAAAAAAAAAAAAAAAAAAAAAAAAAAAAAAAAACTACTTGTATATCCCCTAGTAATCTAGTATTGTTGATTTAAAGTTAATATAACGTATAAAAAGTATTGTCATAATCTTACAAATAAAATTTAGTTATGTAAAACTCAAATATGTCAATAATACAAATAATGTCCACTTTGGTCATTTTACCAAATAAACTAATAAATAATCTAATTTCCCAAACACTAAAAAAGCTGATTATCTTATTATTGCGATATGAAACCGCATAATCAAATCCAAACACTATATTTCAGAATCACATTTTGTAACAGCTGATTATCTAATTATTTATTTTCAAAACACATAATCTATTTTCAATAAGCAATCCCAAACACCCCCTAAATGTGTAACAAACATATTTAAATTTATGTTGGATAAATATAAATAATCATGTACTACATCAGTTGTAATTTTTTATTTTTTTTTAACGATAATTTTATTCCACACCTATACCACATATCTCATAATTGCCTTCAACAAACATTAACCCACAACATATAAGTACACCACTAAACCAAAGACATTGGTACCACATCAGTTGTGAATGTAAATCATGAGCTCTTGAAGCACTGTTATAATCGACTACAACACAACCACATATGTGTGCACCATTCGGTTAAACACGGCATTGCAAACTTATATAGTGTCGCAAAAGCTTGGAAAAAATTTATTACAAGAAAACTAACACAAATGGGTGTTCACGAGAATCTGAGCACAATGTATTAGTGGCCTAGTGGGTATTCGATCTAATATGCTTTATGATGAATCGGGTTCCAGAAAATGTCCTTGAAGATACCCCTGTAACCATCTTCATTTTGTGGTCCAATACAAAACTTTATCGATTATCACTACATTTTGTAAAATGTTGTTTAACTTGATCAAGAAGAGATTAGTGATTTGGTTAATTAACACACCATAGCGATATGTTTTAAATATTTATCAAGTCAAATTTAGTATTAAAATAAGAAACGAACACGAAAGATCCCCAAAGAATTTGTTCATGCGTCCAAGTAAGAACATGTTGCCCACTCTCACTCCTTAACCACCCAAGGCTTATCGAAGTAAAATAATGGGGCGATTAGTATTCTAACATTTCAAACGTGATAATGTCGTATTTACCCAAAACACGCTTTAAATCGTTGTACATCATGCATTCAAATGTTGTATTTTGGGTATATATAACGTTTTAATCATTAAATTGAAAAATATGGAATTATCACTAAAATAGAAGCGATTCCATATTCACATTTCAAACGTGATAATGTCGTATTTACCCAAAACACGCTTTAAATGTTTGTACATCATGCATTCAAATGTTGTATTTTGGGTATATATGACATTTTCATGTTTAAATTGGGTAAATATGGAATTATCCCTAAAATAATATCTTTGATATAAAAGTTGAAGTTTTAGTCATCATATACACAATATGACAATGTCAACTTTTATCATTTTGTTTATATTTGGGTTAATGGTCTAGAAAACATACAAACTTTCCACTTTTTACTATTGTGACAATAAATTTTTTTTTTTCCTATTGTAACAAAATAACTTTTAATGACTATTATTGTAACCAAATAATAGTCATTAAAAGTAATTAATGTGGTAATTAACTATGCCACGTGGCATATTTGGTTCTGATAATAGTCGTTAAGAAGTTATTTTGTTCTGATAGGAAAAAAAAATTTATTGTCGTAATAGTAAAAAAGTTGAAAGTTTGTATGTTTTCCAGACCATTAACCATTTATATTTCATTCATATATATCATCACTTGTTAGTGCCTTAGTGGTTATGTAAGGTAACATCAACCTACAACTTTTAGAGTCACTAACCATTCGTCCCAAAAATATAATCACTATTTCCATTTTCGAACATTCATAATTATTATTTCCATTTATGGATATTCCAAAATAATACTCCATAATTCACATATCAACTAATTAAAAGAGAGTTTATATGATGAGAATGATATTTAATTGGTTTAAGAGTGTAGTGGTCTAACTATTTTTACTAGGGTGTGTTTGGCGGTGGAGCATTTAGGAGCATTCAAAAGCGATGAGGCTTGTGATATTTAATGCTCGTTTGACAAATATCAAGTAGTTTTATCTATTTTTTTAGAATGTTCATTTCTCAATGCTCCATGAAGTAATATTTAGAAGCGTTGAACATTTTAAGAGTTGTTTTACACATTGTAATTACCCTACAACTACATTACCAAACGTTTTTTATAAAAAAAATTGATACTTCTCACAGCTACTACTATTTTCGCCAAACACACTCAAAATTGATAGACAAAGCTTAAATATGGATTTGAATTTTGTACAAATATCTGCATAGTATAAAAAATAATTCATTCCAAAAATGGTTATACATGATCTTGTCTTTCTTAATAGTTAGATTAGACATCGACTGATGTCATATGTATCCGCAACTGATCAAATTATTGAAGAGACGAGGATAAATTTGTAAACGCAAACGTAGAGATGCGATCATATGCAAAGTGTGAGAAATTAAAGAAATTTGAAAGCACTCGTAATGTAATGTGTCCCCACCCACTCTCTCCCTCTTTTCATCAAATTTTCGGTTAAGGGGCAAATAGTTAATTTTGAGTCGTTTTTATTAACTCAATTTCAAACGTAAATAACTTTCAAACGACAAACTTTTATTAAAAACTGATTTTACCATAATTTTTAAAATCTAATTCTCTTTATTTTGGTATGCATTTTGATATACACATCGCAACTTTTTTCAGCTTTTTAAGTGGTGTTAATTTTCTTGTAATTTTTGGCATTTTTGGCTCTAATTTTGTCTAGTTTAAAGGCCGAGTTATGTGAATCTTAAAACACGAAAGTTATAGCTTTTTGGCTATTCTTTGGCCAGAAATTTGAATCACTCAAATCCGATATGATATGAGTGAGATATCGCATATTAAAGATGACGTCTTAGTTATATTTAATGCATACAAAGTGTTTGATAAAATGCCTAAAAGATATTTTTCTTATAAAAGTACATTTAAATGCACTAGCTGGTGTATTACAATACATCTTTTGTTATTTTTGTTATTTATAGATTTTTTCAACTGATGAACAAAGACTAACTGATGAACAACAACCAACTGATGAACACTGTGATCTTAACTGATGAACATTGTGATTTTTTAGGAAAATGATGAACACCATCACTTTTTTTAGAAAATTGATAAACTGATAAACAACACTTGTATTAATGACCAAAGTATACGATAAATAACATTTTTTACTGATGAATATTGTGATTAGACTGATGAACAAAATTAAAGAGAACTGATAAACAATTCTTTTTATTGAAGAACAATACTTTTTATTGATAAACAAAATTAATTGCTCTTTTTATTGATGAACAATACTTTTTATTGATGAACGATATTTTTATTGATGAACAATACTTTTTATTAACTGATGAACAAGACAACACTAATCTATATATTGTTCATAAATGTTAATCAGTTAATACCGTTCATCACCTCATCAGCCTTGAACAAGATTATTGATAAACAAAGATTGATTGATGACCAATACTAACTGATGAATGGTATTAACTGATCAACAAAGACTAACGGATGAACAAAATGTACATTTAAAAAAAATAACGATGAACAAGATTAACTGATGAATAAAGGCTAACTGATGAACAAAATGTACTAATTGATGAACAATACTAACTGATGAACAAAATTTACATTTAAAAAAAATTAATGATTAAAACACATAACTTCTTGAATCTTACTTTAATAAAATGATTAATAATGCGTCTTGGTACAAAAATTAGAGCATTTAGCACAATTTTAACGCTAAAAATCTAAGTTAGACATTTCATCAAACACCTTGTGTGCAACAAATATTAGTAAAACGTCATGTTTAACGGGTGATAACTTGCTAATATGACATCGGATTTGAGTGATTCAAAAACCTGTGTAAAGAGTGAACCAAAGTCTAAAACTTTCATGTTTTAAGTATTTCACGAATCGACATTTATGATGGTAAAAAATATGGCCGAAAATGCTCAAAAAACAAAAAAAAAATTAACACTCATTTGATATGTAAAAAAAAAAGTTTCAAAATTTTTAACAAAAAAAATATATCAAATTAAAGAGGATAAAATGTTAGAAATTATGGTGAAATTGTTTTTCTCTAAAAGTTTATCGTTTAAGAGATATATGCATTTTGAAATTTGAGGTGAAAAAGAAAAAACGGGTCAAAAGACCATGTTAAGATGGGGGACACGTGTCATAATATGAGTGACTTTCTATGCTTTTTAGATTTATATCACTTTTTAAAAGATCCATTATCATCGTAACAATACCGAAAACTATAATATGTACTCGGGTTTATATTCAAAGTGAAGCAAAGTCTAGCAAATTCTCTTTAGAGTAAATTAAACCGTTCATCTCTATGGTTTACACAAAATAACACCGCAAGTCCCTTTGTTTTTATTTTTTCATCATGAGTCCTTATAATGAAGTTTGATAACACCGTCAGTCTCTATCTCTAACGATCGTTAGCTTTCTTCGTTAACTCCCCATATATGCCATGCACATGAGGGTAGAACAATCGTTTTCGTCCGTTTTTATACGTTTTCATCCGTTTTCGTCTGTTTTTATATGTTTTCTTCCGTTTTCATACGTTTTTATACGTTTTAATACATTTTGGTCCGTTTTTATACATTGTTATCCATTTTCGTCTGTTTTTATACGTTTTCGTCCATTTTCTTATGTTATTATATGTTTTTTTTCCTTTTTCGTCCGTTTTTATACGTTTTTATCCGTCTTATTATCTTTTTATACGTTTTCATCCGTTTTTATAGGTTTTTAGACGTTTTCTTCTGTTTTCTTACATTTTTTACGTTTTTATATGTTTTTGTCTGTTTTTTATACGTTTTTATCCATTTTCGTTTGTTTTTATACATTTTCGTCCATTTTTATAGGTTTTTATACGAATGAAGTGTATAAAAAATAGACGAAAATGGATAAAAACGGACGAAACCGGATAAAAACCTATGAAAACGTAAAAGAACCGAACGAAAACGGATAAAAACAGACGAAAATGGATAAAACGGATAAAACAGATGAAAACATATAAAAACGTAAGAAAACAGATGAAAACATATAAAAATGTATGAAAACGGATAAAAATGGACGAAAACTGATAAAAACATATGAATACGTATAAAAACAGATGAAAACGTATAAAAACAGACGAAAACGGATAAGAATGTATGAAAACGGACGAAAATATATAAAAAACAACGAAAACGTATAAAACCGAACGAAAACGGATAAAAACGGACGGAAACATAAGAAAATGGACGAAAGCGTATAAAAATGGACGAAAACGAATAAAAACGTTTGAAAACGTATAAAAATGGACGAAAACGTATAAAAACGGAAGAAAACGGATAAAAACCAATGAAAACGTATAAAAAATGGATGAAAATGTATAAAACTGAAGAAAAAAAAACGGATAAAAACGGACGAAAAGTTTAAAAACGGATGAAAATGTATAAAAACGTAAGAAAACGGACGAAACCGTATAAAAATGAACGAAAACCGATAAAAACGAAAGAAAACAGACAAAAATGTATAAAAATTAACAAAAACGTATAAAAATGGACGAAAACGTATAAAAACGGATAAAAACGTAAGAAAACATTTAATTAAAAACGGACGAAAACGGATAAAAATATATGAAAATGGATGAAAACATATAAAGTGAACGAAACGTATAAAAACAGACGAAAACGAAAAAAAAACGTATGAAAACGGACGAAAACGTAAGAAAACGGACGAAAACGATTGTTCTACCCTCATGTGCATGACACATGTGGGGGAGTTAACGGAGAAAGCTAACGATCATTAAAGATAGGGACTGATGGTGTTATCAAACTTCATTATAATGACTCATGACGCAAAAACAACAACAAAAGAACTTGTGGTGTTATTTTGGGCAAACTATAAGGACGAACGGTGTAATTTACTCTTCTCGTTATAAAACCCCATATACAATGTTTTTGTTTGCGATGAAAAAACGCAAAGGATGCGTTAAAATAAAGGTTAGCTTAATTACTTAGACAAATAAAAAGTTAAAAACAATTTAGCAATTTTATATACTACTTTTGTAAGGACCATGTTAAATGTATTCGATGATAAACATGCATGACTAAACACTAACAATTATTTATAATTTTATATTCAAAATGAAAACCGAACATGGCGCCGTGATTGGTGTTAACTCGTCTTTGTGGTTTCTTGCGATGCAGATGCGTGGACTTGGCAATCATTGCACTTCCTTATCAAATCCCGCGCATCTTTATGCATGGTTGGCGATAGTATCCGATCGCATGGCGCGTGCTACAACGCACCGTGGTCTGCGTGCATGCTACATGAACCCTCATGGATTTCGTAGCACATAATTTGCTTGTACGGGGCCTACGCGCGAAGCCATGGTTGGAGGAAAGGCCGTCGATCACGATATGTTGTCGCGTGATTCGAATCTCTGTGACGTGCGCCGTGTCTATGACTTCGTCTGCATTCTTGGGGTAATGTCCCTTTGCTTAAGAAATCGCAATTGGGGTCATCCATGTAGGACCATCCTCCTATGATTGCGGAAACTTCCATCTCCGCTTATTGACTTGCTTTTCAGTGTTTCCACCAAAGACTTGCTTTGATAAGTGTGCGAAGCTTGTCGAGGCTATCTTGCTCGGTGCATACGCTGCGATTTTCTCCTCAGGGACTTGCTTGATAGTAAATCACAAAGCCTTTGATCGATGCTTTAGTCTTCTCAAGATCTTGAATCATGTTTTCTTCTTTGGCGTATTCACCCACACATGGTTGGCCACTGGTCGAGTCCACATTTGCTTCAAGTTACGTACACCCATTCGGTACGCAATCGTAGTCCAGTGATCGGGGCTTCATATACGCCTCGTTGTTTGTCGAGGTAAATTCAAAGCGCAGTGCGTGGTGAATTCCATTCCTCCGGGTTTGTGAGAATAAGGCCGACTCTGAGCCATCCACGCACGAGGACCCATACGTAAACAAAATCCATGGATCTTGTAGTGCTTTTGCGCTTGGTGTAGGTACCTCGTCGGTGTCGGCTTCCGATGATGAAGTCCGCGAACTTGTCCTTTTATTGCGACGTGGTCAGTAAGAGATGTTATGTTCACTAGCAGACACTCCACTTCGGGTCGTCTGGACGATCGGGTTTGGAGATGATCCGCTTGATGGCTTGATCTGTAATTACCGCTATCGGGTGTGCTTGGAAGTACCGCGATCGCTTGGCGGCAAACACTAATGCCAAGACCAATTTTTCCATGGCACTATAGTTCATCTCCGTTTTCTTGAGAGCTTTCTTGACAAAATAGATAGGGGTTTGCACCGAGTCCCTATCTGTTAGTAGCACCGCTTGTTGGCCCCATGAGTTCTTGACGGATACATGATTAGCTCTTCCACAGGTCGGGTGCCACTAGTGTTGGGAGCGTTGCTAGATCTTTGTTTGAGTGTGGTGAAAGCTTCTTCCGCCTCCGTTGTCCACCGAAAGTCACCCTTTTTATACACTTCTTGAGTGTTTTGAAAAGAGGCAATGACTTTTCACGACTTAGGCAGGAACACCGTTGAGGCGGCAAGTTTTCCATTGAGGATTGGACCTCCTTGACGTGCGTGGTGAAGGAAGTTCTATTCTTGCCTTGGTCTTTTCGGACAAGGTTTTATGCCATCAAGTTCTATCAGTACCACAGAACATGCCTTGATGGCCTTGAAGGTGCGTTCTTAGGTTTAGCTCATGTTGATCTCGTAGAGTCTTGAATGTCTCCTCTATGTCGCGCACAAGTTCACTTTCGGTGTGACTTTTAATGACCGTGTCATCGCGTAGACTTCAAGTTGCGGCCCTTTGTTTTCAAAGGCATTGTCTACCAACCGGTAGGTGGCACCGCGTTCTTCAAGCCAAACGGCATTTTGTGTAACGATACGCCTTGGCTTGTGTGGAAAGTGTCTTTTCCTCGTCTTCCGGGCCATTTGTATCGGTGATACCACTTTGTACGCGTCAAGAAAGCACTTTAACGGGTATCCACACAAGGACTCTCTTTCCAATCTATCTCGGTAATGGATAGCGATCCTGCGGGCACGCTTTATTGAGATCGGTGAAGTCTACACACATTCGCCACCGCCATCGCTTTTTGACCATTCTTGGATTAGAAAGCGATCGTGGTAATAGACTTCACGCATAATTCCCGCGCTTACCAATTTACATACCTCTGCCGGGATTACTGCGCCTGCGGAGCTTGACCACGCTTACGGCGTGTCGGTAAGTATCCTTGTCGGATTCTAAGTTTATGCTCCGTGATCGGCGTGGTACTCGATCGTGTGTTTGGGCTCCCGTGCGAAAATATCTACGTTCTTTTGTAGGAGCGCGCACACAGCCGCTTTGGTTGTCCGACAATGACCCTCCAATGGTTATCTCACAGTCCGGATATTACGGGTGAATGCGACCTTAAAGTTGGGGATTACGGCGCGCTTTGCTCGAGGATTGGTTCCTTTTCGCGTATAGCGTGTTACATTCTCATTTGGCATCGTGGCATTGTAAAGAGTGACAATGCCCCTTCAACCGGAATTTAAGCATCCGTCTTATTTGTTGATGGCACCGCATGGGCGATATCCGGGTCTCCCAATAATGCCATTATATGAGGAAGGGATTTGATCACCATGAACTCCATCCGAGTTGTTGTAGAGTGCTCTGCGTTGCCAACGCTTACTAGCAATCGCGGTTGGCCCATAGGCCGTATCTTCTCACCGTGAAACCGGTGAGTGCGGTGTTGACCAGATTTAGCGACTACGTATTTGGTCGTAGTCTTTTAAAGCAATGCTCATACATAATATTCGATGCCCTCCATCGATGTACATGCGGTGTATGTCGTGACCACCGCACTAATTTCAATGGTGAGGGCTCGATCTTGCGTTGTCCGCAATCAAAGTAGGAAAGAGATTTCACTCCTTCGGAAAACTCTTGGTGACCTTCTCTCGGTGGTTATTTGCCGCGTCAGTATCATATAGATTGTGTCGGCCTTATCCTTAGGTGTCTCCTTCTTGCTTTCATTCTTTGCTTATCTCTTCCTCTTTAATGTTTTTAACTAAGTGGTCCACCGCCCCTTTGACCATCTTGTCGATGAGTTGACGCACCGGACACACTCGTTAGTGGTGTGACCTTTTTGTGCATGGTAGTCACGTTATCCATTCCCGTCGCTTATCTTACGGTGTGCGCATCTGCGGCGGTCTTGGGAAATTCGCTCCTTCCATTGCGAGTATTTCCTTTGGGGTTTTGATCGGGGAGTATACATGTCATTATCCCTGTCTCTGCCGCTCCTACAGGCTGCGATAGCTCTATTACGGTTATTACCTCGGTCATTGGATTGTCTCCCGAGTTGTTCTGTGACCGTGCTTGAATGGTTCTTTTGCTATCCGCGGCGGCTTCTCCCTGGACAAAAGACCGAGGCGCTTCATGAGCTCATCGAAGGTCTCGAGGATCTTGTCGTTCAATCTCTTGATGAGTTACGGGTTATTAATCCCATTCATGAAGCCCGAGATCTTTAGGACTTGAGGCACGCTTTAACTGCATGCATTCATCTTTGAAGCGTTCCATGAATGCGCTCGTGGATTCTCCTTGGTTTTGTTTTACCTGGCGAGTTCGACGGGGTTTTTAGCACACTTTGCGTTGAGTAAAATTTAGGCGAATGCCTTTCTCAACTCTTCAAAACCATTCACACTTCTTCGTGGGAGTTTGTTGAACGATTCGCGCACTTCCCACCGTGTGGAATTAAACATGTGGCACCAAACTGGTTGTGGCGGTTTTCGATGGTCATGGTGATTCAAAATTTTAGGTGGTCATCGGGATCACTGTCCCATCATAGGTTTTAACATTTGCAGGCATGCGCCTTTTCTTGTTCTCGGAGAAATCACTAATCGCGTCCGGTGAGCGATCCACTTTCGGCGGGCGCCATGGGAGACATGTCTTCCTCTTGGCTATCGCGTGCATACGGATTTCAATGCCCGGTATCACTATCCTCGTTGTCCGAGGAGTTGTCGAAGATGAGTTTACCTTCTTTACGGCGTTTACGGCCATCCTCGAATCGACTCATAGTGCGGATCGAAGGGCTTTCACAGGGAATACTTTCGCCCGTCGTCATGCGCTCTACGGCTACCCGGTCTGGCGTAAACACCGATACGCCGTTCTTCTCTATCACTATCACTCAGTGTTGCGGTGAGATGTCTCATCACCTCGATTCTCCTCCCAATTCGTTGAATCTTGGGGTTTATGCCCGCTTCTTCGCGCTTTTCCTTCGGTGGCGCGGTGGAAGTATCATACTACGAGTCGAAATTGGTCGGGCTTTCAAGTTCCATACTGTTCTATTCTTCTCTTCCTCTTGCATGAGGCGACCCAATGCTTCGTGGTTTGGGATACGAAAGCTTACGGTGCTAATGCAGTGCGACTCCGCCGAGGTGAGTGCGTTTGTTTCTCTTCTTTGCCTCTTTATCCCGACCATGTGCCTCGGTACCTTTGTCGTCGGTTTCTAGCACCGATTGGAAGGGAGTAGTAAAGGCGGGTTGTTCCCGAGCGCAATGGGTCTACTCCACTCGTGGTGGTTGTAGTGACACGGGTTACTCCCGAGTGCGGTTCTACCGTAGGAAAATCAAGTCTTGACCGATCCCTTATTTTAGCAGTATTGGTTGTCCCGAGATCTGCTTGGGTTGATCCACTCTGTGATTTCTTCCCCATAAGATCATTGCGATCGGCCGATTGCCGTGTTTTGTCATTCTAGTGTCGATTCTTAGTGTAGGGTCCGGATGGCGCCACTTGTTGATACAAAGATGGGCGTTCGATTTGGAGCTCGGTTCGTACCAATTGAGAATTCTGCTTGAGACATGCGCACTAAGAGACAAGAAACACCGTTAGCTTATACAGGATTGTCTCCCACGATTATCCTCCGTGAGTAAGTAATCGGTTTAGGGTTTAAGGAGTTTAGGGTTATGAGATCGTCTCAAACGAGGGTATCATTCCTTTATATATGCGGAATCCTTGTTGGTTCCGTGTTCCCAACCTTCCTGCGTGTCCCGCCTAAGTCGGTTGAGGAATGATTATCTTCATATTTTAGAAGATATCCATATCCGTTCCGTAAATAGATTTGGGCTTGGGCTTTCGTGAGCCCAAACTTTATTGATATTGGCCCAAGTCGTCTTTGGGCATGAAGATTGAAACGTGGTCGGGTTCGTGACCGACACCAGACTATACGTCATCATTAGCTTAATTACTTAGACAAATAAAAAGTTAAAAACAATTTAGCAATTTTATATACTACTTTTGTAAGGACCATGTTAAATGTATTCGATGATAAACATGCATGACTAAACACTAACAATTATTTATAATTTTATATTCAAAATGAAAACTGAACATGAGTCTGCATGCTAATCCATATTAGCTCATAATTAAATCAACTATGAATAGCCTAAACAATTTAACTATCTGCATGCTAAGTTGCTAATACACATTAGCTCATAATCAAATCAACTTTGAAAAGCCTAATTAATTATTTAATTCTCTGCATGCTAGTAACCTAATATTCCTTTTAGCTCATAATTTAACTTTTAAAACCTACGGACGTACAACAATCATAATCATTTGATTATATAAGAATGGTATAGCCGGCGTTAATAGGGCCGGCGTTGACGCGACTTAGTGATGTACATATGGCTGCTTCCACAACGACAGCGAGTGAAAGAATAATACGAAGCTGATAATTCGTTGCATATTTTGGACATCACATTCAGGCATGTTTAAAGTTTTGGACCCCTATGGCCCTATGTACATTTTTTTTCTTTTTCTTGTATGTTTAATCAGTTACTATATACAACCCCACCATGGTCATATCAATCACATTATCATCTATTAAAATATATTATTTTTTATAAAAACAATCCAAGGACTTGTGTGCTAGCCCACAACTTTCATACTATACGTTTCTAAGTTTCGATTCTCGTTTGGGAATACCATTTTTGACCGTTTACATCTTGTTATCATGATACAATACAATATAAAGAATACAATGTGATCTATCTTAAAAAAATTTGGTCACAAAAAGTATAAAAAGAAGCTTAAAGAAGTAGTGCAAGTCGATGAACATACAGCTAGAAGGACGAGGAAAGTTTGCACGCACAAGCGTTGATCAAATGAATCTTGGAAAGCCCTCGTCATATAGAAATTGTCTACCCGATAATGCCTCTTGGCCCGTACGTACTGACACAAGGTTAATAAGATTATATTTCTAGCTATCCAGTATTTGTCATATAGGCCATGGTTTATAATTTCATGCTGTAAGATTTATGGAATGTTAGTAGCTACAAATCAGTATATGACATAACCTAACATATTTCGTCTCAAAAAGCCATTATTTCTTGCTCGTTAACTCACATCATCGATCGACTGAACCACGTAAATCTGTAAAATTGTATAATTTATTAAAACTAGAAGATAAACAAGATAGAAAATGAAATAATTTTTCCAATACAACTAACTATATTCCAAAGCTAAACAGCTGTCTTAGTGAGTGAAGACAACTTCGTTTTTTCTTTTCCTTTGCCTTTGCCTTTATTTTATAAAAGCTTAATACAACTTTCAAATTTCTCAAACGAATAACAATAACAAACTCACACACATTTATTATGGGTCGAGTCATTGTTTTTCAAGTATTAGCTCTATGCTCACTTCTCATATTTCCAAACATAGCTTTTGCGCAACTCAAACAGAATTACTACGCAAACATATGTCCAAATGTCGAAAGCATTGTGCAGAAAGCAGTCGCAGCGAAGGTTAAACAAACGTTCGTCACCATTCCAGGAACTCTTCGTTTGTTCTTCCATGATTGTTTTGTTCAGGTTCGTTTACTTAATGATTTTGTTTACGTGAACATAAGTTCAAGTGTGTAATGTGTTGTTTTTTATGGTTAAATAATAGGGTTGTGATGCTTCGGTTATGATACAATCTAGTTCCAACAGTGCGGAAAAAGATCATCCGGATAACTTGTCATTGGCTGGAGACGGTTTTGATACGGTTATCAAAGCAAAAGCTGCAGTTGATGCTAATCCAAGTTGCAAAAATAAAGTGTCATGTGCTGATATTCTCACCATGGCTACACGAGATGTCGTCAAGATTGTAATAACCGTTTTCTTTCTATGTGTATTTAGTTAGCAGCAGTATCTTGATGAATGATGATCATGTTGCTAACTTTTAAAATTTTGGTTTGCAGGCGGGTGGGCCATCGTATTCAGTGGAGTTAGGAAGATTAGACGGGCTGAGCTCAACAGCAGCTAGCGTTGGTGGAAAGCTGCCGAAACCAACCCAGAATTTGGATCAACTTAATGCCTTGTTTACTGCTAATGGATTGACCCAAGCTGACATGATTGCTCTCTCAGGTAAGAAATTTCATGCAAAAAAATTGGAAAAAATGAGCCTAAACAGTAGAGGTGGTAAACTAAACATGGCGACTAGTGCAATAATGGTTAAGAAATAATCTGTAGTATGCCTTGGGTTGACCTGTGCCTTTTTATCCATTATTAAAGAAATACTTATGATTGAAAAGAAACTACATTAGTATAATAGAAATTCAACCCTTTATTAATAAAGTGAATTACAATATTGGATGAAATTACATTAAAATTTGTGAAACTTTCGGCACATATGACCCGTTTCCTTTTTAGCTAAATATATGATTGTACCAGTTTATCCGGCTAGAGTAACAATATAACATGCAACTTAAATCAGCCCTTCTATAAGAAATACTCAAAATCGCTACCTCTAAGTCTCTAACGGATAGTAGAAGTTCCAAAATTGGAAGCCAAACCGGGTTTGAAGGGTTTGGTCAAAATGGGTAATCTTTGTATGATCCGGTTGGGTTGACCAATTCTTACTTAAATATAAAATTACTGTCTCACGTATGATTACACATGAACATTACTTAATATTAATTTACCTTCTCTGTAATAGAATGATTTATGACAATCTATGCGTTAAAATCACATGTTTGACGAAATTGGACCCCTTTGCTTTTATACTACCTTTTGGGTTTGACCCATTTGACACTTGAGATACAAGCATACCAAAAATTCGCCAATTCGTACTACTTCTTGTTATTCAAAACTCTCAGTAAGATGTTTTATGGTTTCTATTGAAATGTTACCATAATTGCTAATGTAATTACCATGTCCAGGTGCACACACCCTCGGATTCTCCCATTGCAACCAGTTTTCAAACAGGATATACAACTTCAGCAAACAAAATCCAGTTGATCCAACACTAAACCCAAGTTATGCTACACAATTGCAGCAACAGTGCCCAAAGAACGTTGACCCGAGGATAGCTATAAATATGGATCCCACCACACCAAGAACTTTTGACAACGTTTACTATAAGAATCTACAAAATGGACAAGGACTTTTTACATCTGACCAGGTTCTTTTCAGTGACACGAGGTCAAAACAGACTGTGAATACATGGGCTAACAGTCCAACAGCTTTCAATAACGCATTCATCACAGCAATGACTAAACTAGGCCGGGTTGGTGTCAAGACGGGTACAAATGGGAATATCAGGAGAGATTGTTCTGCATTTAATTAATATTTTATCGAAGTTGATATCATCATTGAGCTAGATTGTATAAATTTTTATACAATAATGAAAAAATATAAAAGTATACCCGATAAGCTAATGGCTATGTAAGATTAAGTATTCCTCTGTTATATAATAATTCATTGTCCCATTTTTTTTCTCATTTCGCCCTCAGAATTACTAACTAGTAAGAGATAGTAACACCAGAAATAGTAAATCTTACTAGAATTGTAAAACTTTAAATGTATGTTAAATTCATTCATACGCAAGCCCATCATATCACATTATCACCTATTAATGTATACTTGTTTTCTTTAGAAAAAAGAAAACACCCCACAACTTTAATATGTTTAAACCATTTTAATTGCCAACTTTATTGTGTTTTGGTTTTCTGTTTCTCGTGAATATTTGAAGATAAAAAGTAAAAAAAATTAGACACAAAAAGAATTGTTTCTATTTACTGGGAATACTATATTTGGCCATTTAGATTTTATAAAGGTTAGTACAAGCCGAAAACTATCTCAATTCTCAAAAGGATAACAATAACAAAAACAAACACATACACTTTAATCATGGGTCGGTTTATTCTTATTCAAGTATTAGCTTTCTTGTCACTTCTCATCTTCCCAAACATAGCTTTTGCCGAACTCAAACAGAATTACTACGCAAATATCTGTCCAGATGTTGAAACCATTGTGCGGAAAGCTGTCGCTGCTAAGCTTGCAGAAACACCTATCACTGTCCAGGGAACACTTCGTTTGTTATTTCATGACTGTTTCATTGAGGTTTGTTAATATGATAAGTTGTATGTTGTTTATTGGAGTACTTTTTTATAATGTGTTTTTTTCTGTTGGTTAAAATAATAGGGGTGTGATGCTTCAATTATGATACAATCTAGTGGTTCCAACACCGCGGAAAAGGACCACCCGGAAAACTTGTCATTGGCTGGAGATGGGTTTGATACGGTTATGAAAGCAAAAGCTGCAGTTGATGCTGTCCCGAGCTGTAAAAATAAGGTGTCGTGTGCTGATATTCTCACTATGGCAGCAAGGGATGTTGTCCAGATGGTAATTAAGAATTTTCAGTTCAAGAAAGTACCATGATCATGATTATATGTTTACATGCAATATGTGGTGCAGGCTGGTGGGCCGTCATATCCGGTAGAATTAGGCAGATTAGACGGGCTTAGTTCAACGGCGGCTAGTGTGAATGGGAAGCTGCCAAAAGCAAACCAGAATTTGGATCAGCTTAATGCTATCTTTGCTGCTAATGGCTTAAACCAAACTGAGATGATTGCTCTCTCAGGTAACACGAAACGAAAATGATAAAAATTAGTGATAGTAAAATGGACGGTGCACGGATTCAGTAATGGGTCAAAACAATTTTTAGTGCGGGTTGGGTTAACCTAAACCCGTTTGTCCAATCTATAAAAACTATATTAGTATTATTACAGTAATCCAATAATTTTAAACAAAGCAGATTATAGGTTGTATGCATCTAGCCATTTACAATACAATCTGAGTAACTTTCGACCCATAGGACCCGTTTACTTTTAAGGCTGAATTATTTCAACTTACATATTTAATCCGTAAGATAAAACATAGCCTAAACCTGCTGCTAACTACAGTAGTGATTACTGTGTCCAGGCGCACACACACTTGGATTCTCCCATTGCGACCAGTTTTTAAACAGGATATACAACTTCAGCAAGGAGAACCCAGTGGACCCAACCCTAATCCCGAGTTATACTGCCGAATTGCAGCAACAGTGTCCAAAGAACTTTGACCCAAACACAGTTGTAGAGCTGGATCCCAGCACAACAGGAATTTTTGACAACATGTACTATAAGAATCTGCAGAATGGAAAAGGACTTCTAACTTCTGATCAGGTTCTCTTCACAGACACGAGGTCAAAACAGACTGTGATATCATGGGCTAACAGCCCAAAAGATTTCAGTGACGCGTTCGTCAAAGCTATGACTAAACTAGGCCGGGTTGGTGTCAAGACAGGCCAAAATGGGAATATCAGGCGAGATTGTTCTGCTTTTAATTGATGTTAACATCAAGTTGGTATCATTTGGATAAATTATACTGTATTATTTTTTATACTACAATGAAAAGGAATACAAGTATAGGCGCATAGCTAATGGCTATGGATGGTTATGTAAATTATCTGTTATGAAAAGTTATAGCCATTTATTTATGTAAATACGGGGTGATAATAACACAAAACATACCCAGGGAATACCATCCACATTAAATTGATCTTACACCTTAGTTTTGATACTTATTAGGATAGCTAGCGTCCGAGGGTTAGGTCCAACATATAAGCCCACTTGGGATTTAACTGTTGACTTTAAAAAAATAATAATAAGAACAGGTAGTTATCTACGTCGAGTAAGCAAAAACAAATTTCCGATGAATTCAAACAAACCTAATATATTTCACCATTTGATAATCTTGCATGGTCGTATGTATGCTGCACATTTCCCCCAAGTCTTTTTTTGCAAGACATCTTTATTTACAACCTTTAAAAGCAGCAATATGTAAATCTCTGTAAAAATGAAAGGGACGTTCATGGGCATTAAGTTCTCCTAGGAGCCATTTCCAACTAAATAAAATGATTAAAGTCCATTGCAATGCAAAGTGACGAGAATGGTACAGTTGAACTAAAAGTTGTTATTCTATCAGGATTAGTTTACCATATGTGAGTAGTTTTTCACATCACATTTGCATTTATAGAATGGGTCGCTGTCTGCATTTGCTCCTTTTTAAAAAGTTCTTAACTTCAGTCATACAAGACCCGTCATATCACGTTATCACCTAATTAAACCAAGAATTTGTGTGCTAGCCCACAACATTCATACGTTTCTACCATATTAATGACCATCTTTATCATATTTTCATTTTCTGTTTCTCGTTTATATTTTAAGGGAAAAAAAAATAGTTGTACACAAAAGATTGTTTATATTTTCTGGAAATACCAGATTTGACCATTTAGTTACCTATTGTTATCAACCTGATTGAATAAAAATACAAAAATGATACTATATATATTACAGTAAATAAAAAAGCAAAAGTTAGAGGTGGCAAAGCAGGGCTACTTGGTGCAGAATACTATATATATTAAAAGGGTATCTTATTTATAAAAAACTTAAATATATTACTTAAAAAATATTTATTTAAAACGATCGTATTACTTTCCCATAAAAAAAAATGAGTTAATTTAAAATAAAAAAAAATTTAATTTAAGATTCCAAATGAATTACTTTCCCCATAAAAACAAGATTCCAAATGCAAAAAGCTGGCATGTTGAGTGAAGACAACTTCCATTTGCCTTTGCTTCAAGTTTATAAAGCTTACTGAAACTATCTTAATTCTCAAAGGAATAACAATAGGCAACACATACACTTTGATCATGGGTCGGGACATCATGTTTATTCAGATATTAGTTCTCTACTCCTTTCTCATCATTCCAAACTTAGCTTCTGCTCAACTCAAACAGAATTACTATGCAAACATCTGCCCAA
Source organism: Chrysanthemum lavandulifolium (assembly GCA_022545495.1). Classification (NCBI taxonomy): domain Eukaryota; kingdom Viridiplantae; phylum Streptophyta; class Magnoliopsida; order Asterales; family Asteraceae; genus Chrysanthemum; species Chrysanthemum lavandulifolium. Next base: position 65,272,899 of record CM040245.1, on the reverse strand, counting down.
ATGTGGAAACTATTGTGCAGAATGCGGTCGCGGCACAGGTTAAACTACAACCTATCACTATCCCAGGAACTCTTCGTTTATTCTTCCATGATTGTTTCATTCAGGTTCGTTTGCTTATTGATATTGTTCGTTGTTAGTAAGGATAACTACTAACAATGTATGTTTTTTTTCTGGTGGTTTAATAATAGGGGTGTGATGCTTCAATTATGATACAATCTACTGAATCCAACATGGCAGAAAAAGACCACCAGGATAACCAGTCATTGGCTGGAGACGGGTTTGACATGGTTAACAAAGCAAAAGCTGCTGTTGATGCTGTCCCTAGTTGCAGAAATAAGGTGTCATGTGCCGATATTCTCACCATGGCTACAAGGGATGTCATCAAGATGGTAATAATGATTAATTTTCAGAAAACATTATGATGATTTACAGCAGTATCTCGATGATCATGTGTTTACTTGTGTAATGGTGTTTGCAGGCAGGTGGACCATCATATCCGGTGGAGCTAGGGAGATTAGACGGGCTAAGCTCAACGGCAGCTAGTGTGAATGGAAAGCTGCCCATACCAAACTCGAATTTGGATCAGCTCAATAGCATGTTTGCTGCTAATAATTTGACCCAAGTTGACATGATTGCTCTCTCAGGTAACAATCCGGCAAAACAATATGAGTTAAGGTAAAATGGATGGGGCATGAGTTCGTTCACGGGTCAAAATATGTTGAAGCAATTACAAGTGCGGGTTGGGTCAACCTAAACCCCTTTTCTAAACAAAAATGGAACAGTTATAAATGATTAATATGATAATTTTTATTGAACACCATATTATTGTAATACTTGGTAACCCAATTTGTTTAAACAAAACCGGTTATAAGTTGTACGCATTTAGCCATTATGGGCTAATTTAACCCGTCTGACCCGTTTCCTTTTTGGGTAAACTATTTTAATATATATTATTTAACCCGTACAATAAAACATAACCAAACCAGCCCATTCATAAGTAAACAAGTTAAAAAAAGCCACCCTTAGTTTTTACTGAACCAATTGCAACTCCTTGTCCAGATGAAAGCACTACTGCTCCATAAGCAAATCATCTTATGTTTTATGGTCTCTCAGAAAATGTTATAATTTGCCAATTTCTATGTCCAAGTGCACATACCCTTGGACTTTCCACCAGTCACCAGTTTGCAAACAGGATTTATAACTTCAGCAAGCAAAACCCAGTGGATCCAACCCTAAACCCGAGTTATGCTACCCAATTGCAGCAAGCGTGTCCAAGGAACGTTAGCCCGCAGGTAGCTGTACCTATGGATCCCAACACACCAACAACTTTTGACAACATGTATTTCAAGAATCTAAAGCAAGGACAAGGACTTTCTACTTCTGACCAGGTTCTATACACTGACACGAGGTCAAAACAGACCGTGATATCATGGGCCGACAACCCAAAAGCTTTCAACGACGCATTCATCACAGCTATGACTAAACTAGGTCAGGTCGGTGTCAAGACGGGACAAAATGGGAATATCAGGCAGGATTGTTCTGCATTTAATTAATCTTGAATACAAGTTGGTATCATTTTATGAATTTAAAAACAGCATCGAGTATGTATAACTATATAAGAGTTTGCAGGAAAAGCTAATGGCTATGCATGAATGCATAGTTATACATACTCTATATGCTGTTACTAATATTCATAAAATGATATATATTCCTCTGTTAAAGTATAATGCTTCCTCTGTTAAAGTATAATGCATCTTCCCATTATATTTATGCTCCTAACAACTTGTTAACTAATAATACAAACAAAAGGGTTTGACTAACATAAGTCATCGACCAAAAGTACCATTTCATGAACAGAAATGAGCTAACAAACTGACTATAATATTAATGACTTGCTCAACCAAAAATTACAAGGCTTATCGACAGATCACAGGTAGCAGAGAAATTCAAAAAAACTATAGATAATAATTGAAAAAGGCCGCTAGAATATTTGTAAGTGGCCAGAAATCTTACAAAGTTTGCATAAAAAACTATACTGTCATTGGACAGCAGCCCTGTCCCGAATAATCAGATCTGAGATGTATATACAACCTACTTGCTTTTACTCCAAAACTTTTGTCGTTCCTCTTTTTGCATTAGTATCTAACAAATGTATTACTCAGACATGAACTTGAGAGAATTTCCAAAACAAATCTTCTCGAGTTTTGTAGGCCAATTGTCTCCTAGAAACTTAGAATTGGTCTCTGTTGCCAGCCGGAAATCCAATAGCGACACAGCAAACCTTGTTCCTGGCTGGCGTAAAGACCGTGATCGGGCTAACTCCAAACTTGGTTCTATAACCCTCGTCAAATAAGAAGCAAGTCCGTTATTCAATAAGTTTACACAATCCATTGAGATATCCAATCCCTCCGTTTTCAACTTCTCCTTCAATTTCTCCTCCAGCGAAACCGTACCCAAACCATTCTGCAATACTTTCGGTTTCCTACTCGAGTGTACACTAACACCAAACGGAGCGGTAATTGTGGCTCTTCTATCAGTAAGCGCGCTCAACTCATCATGGTCAACCTCTTTCCTATTTTCACCCAAACTAACCTTCGTTGGCACCATATGACTCTTGCCCTCGACTCCAAGAGGACTCGGTCTATCCTTAAACTTGCGTTCACGAATATTAGGAGTCCGTCCTTTCCTGGGCGACTGAGGAAACACATCTCTACAAAGCGACTGCAAACCATTCCTCGGGTCAATACCATTCACACCATCACGTTTAACTTGCTTTGCCACCGGCGGCGTCTTGCTAACAGCAGCATTTCTCACAATAGCCTTAATTAGCTCATTATGATACCGCACATTCTCTCTACCAATCAAACGCACACAATGCTTATTAAATTCCGACTTCCCAACCTTGAGACTCAAAAACCGCGTAAGCAGACCAAAATACTTCTCCGCCTTTTGCGTACCTAGCCTTCTTTCCATCTCCACCTTCAGCTCGACCGTATCGACTCTCGAAAAATGCCGAACCGCAGGCATTTTCACTCTTATTATTTTTTTCTAATATATCACACCATACGTTGACTTAAATAAGCAAAAGTCAACGGTACTAATTTCTGCATAACAACAGTAAAATTTAATAAAAAAAGAAAAAACTTATTTTCTACTTCAAAAAATTAAATCAACAATAATTAAATTAACGAATGTCATCATATATAACGAGAATTAAATTAAAATGAATCAAACAGTGGAACTAATGATTAAAAATCAATCAAAAAACAATCAAAGTATACCTGATTGATAGAATACAGAAATTGAGTGATGGAATAGATAAAACGACGTCGTGATGGATTGATTTTGATTGGATGATCGATCGAGAGAGAGAATTAGGGCTTTGAAGTGAGAGTGTGTTTATGTTTGTGTGTGTGTTTGTGTTTGGAAGCTTCTATTGGAAGGGGGCCAAGGACACGTGTATTAGATGTGAATGGGGGGTTTAGGACATGTAGTACTCCTCAAGGTCAGCGGCTTGTGTTTAAGTTAAGCTGCCCACAAATTGTACAATTCTAACATGGGACAAGTTATACGTACCTATAGCCGATCCTTTTGCAAGGCATATATCTATACTAGTCCCAAAATATAAGTCCATTTTGCTATTTTTTGTTGTCCTATAATTTATGTTCATTTTTAATTTCAACCAATCACAATGCTTGTAAGTGGGTGATAATGAATCTTTATTGATTAATATTATAAGGGCCTCACTTTTTTTAAACTTTGTGAAATATGAAAGTGGACGTATAATTTGGGACGGAATGAGTATTATATAAGTGATGTGATAACCTCCTTATATTGTCACATCATAAGAGTTTAGTTAAATCGTACAATCCGCGATGCACGTTGTGCAAACCGATGATCGTCCGTCATTCAAACCCTCCCTATAGGAGGGTGTGGATAACTCACCCCTTATATAAAGCATTTAAGTTGTGTGTTTCATAAAATATTAAGATAAGGAGCTTCAATCATTAAGTGACATGTGTCATTCCTCTAACTAAAAAATAACAAAAAGAGATGAGCTCTAACAAACTAAAATAAGGAGCTCCAATAATGGGGTGACACATTTCACTTCTTAACTACTTAATCACCTTTATTTTTAAATTTAAATATCTTTTAATTTGTTTAATTTTTTATGATTTAATTTCACCATATTTTCTAAAATGTTGTGTTCGTTAATTCAACATCCATTTTGATATATTTTTATAAGTTTTTAGTTTTTACATTTTTAGCAGGTTTATTTTATTTTTATTCAAATTTTTATAACTTTAATATTTATTTCAATCAATACAAATTTGATGTATCAAAATCATTTACTTTTGGGAGAGTGTTTGACGGATAAGAGATTGTGAAGGTCTTTTTATATGCGGGAATAATGATGTCACGGGAAAGATACGGAAAACCCAAACAAACACATACAACTAACACATATACATTTGGAGTGTTGTGAAATGAATTCACTAAGCGGGTAGGGAATTGCGAAGAAAGTTGAGTTAGCAATTTATTTACTATATTTATTATATAACTATATTTATCGCCGCCGATGTGCGCGGGTATCCAACTACTAGTTTCTAACTGTTAATATAAATAATGTCAAAAATATTATTTGCATTTTTCGATCCTTATACGTTTTGATAATCACAAAGTATAGAGACACGTTACATAAAACTATACTTTATAAGTTTTTAATCAAGAAAATTCGTTTCAATTACGTTTCCACTACAACATCACTTAAGGTATGTACAAACACAATACCAACTTAGTTAAGTGATCAAAGAATTTATTTTCCTCAAAACTCATATTTTTATGTGACAAAACATTTTTACACATTATTTTGTAATTATAAAGAAATTGTTTAATAAGAAAATAGATTTGAATTTTAAAATCTCCAATGACTATTTTTCTTGCCTAAACCATTTAAAATTTTCACCGATAATTTTTCACCACATCGAGTCGGGACAAAAATAGGATCGTATGTCGGGACGGTCTCCTAAATAGGCGACGGTCCCTTATATATATGGGATCGTCCCCCGCTCCTCCTGGTGACTATAAATACTGCACTAGTCCATAGAAAAAACGCAATCCTCTTAGCACAAAAACTTTCTGATTTCTAAATCTCTTTTCTTTGATCACTATAACTTGTTGTTATGTGTTTATAAGTGATCCCGCTATATTCTACCTTCTACCTCTAAGTGAAAGAGAAGAACGCTCGTATTCGCCAAGAAACAAAGTGTTATAGATTAAGCATCACACACACGTAACTTGTGTTACAATTATCTTCTCATCTAAACTCTCTCTATATCACCTTCTTGTATATTGGTGTATTCGACTTGTGTGTGAGTCGAGATTAGTTGTGATTTGTGTAGATTAGGACAAGGTGTGAGTCCGTAAAGTAGGACGTGGTGAAAGTTCGTGTAGTGTTTGGACAAGGTGTGCCCGTGTAGTTTTGTAATTAGGAAAAGTTAAAAGTCTGTAGTGTGAAGACTTGGATTGGGTGAAGATTCAAGTGGACAAAGTGAAAATTCCGTGAAGCATTGTGTGAAGGCTTGGATTGGGCGAAGATCCAAAAGGACGAGTGGAAAGTCCGTGAATCTATGTATGTTGACTTGGATTGGGTGAAGGTCCAAGTGAACGTGGTGTTAGATCTTGTGGGATCGTGTTTTGGTGTGTAGATTGGTTCTAGCTAGGATTATGACTCGAAGTTCCAAGTGAACGTGGTGTTAGATCTTGTGGGGTCGTGTTTTGGTGTGTAGATTGGTTCTAGCTAGGATTAGGACTCGACATTTCTCTTAGTGTCGTTAATTGGTGTAAGCGTTGGTGTACGGTTTTCTCCACCTTAAGGGAGTTTGTTGACTTAGTGATTGTGAACTCTCGAGTGTGTTACTCGAGGAGTGGAGTAGGGCGAAGAGTGAGCTTCGTGTCGAACCACTATAAATCTCTATGACTTGGTTTGGTTGTTTCTATCCCTTTATCTTCTTTGCATCCATATATTATTTATTTCATGCATATCCTATCGTATTCACATATATAGTATATTGATATCACATAACCTCAAATCAAATAATTTTCAAAAAAATAACTAAAAGTTTCGAAAGTATGAAAACGTAATTTGTAACACCCCAACCCGACACGGGTTAAAATGTCACATTATGGTGTTATATAAAGCATATAAATGCAAGCGGAAGTCTTATTAAATGAAATACCAAGTCATATAAACGAATGACTTCAAAAGGAAATACATAATCCAACATGTCTAAAAGAAATGAAATATCAAAACAAATATTCTTCAACCATATCGGTACATTTGAGAAAATATGTGACTACTTAATAGCCAAAACCCTATTATTTTTCTGCAAAACACATCTTTTGTCCGGCTTACAACATTATTTTGTCTCACATAGCTTAATTTTGTTTTTTAAATGGTTTAGGAACCGTTTTAACAAAAAGTCAAATAAAAAATAATCCCATATATATCTTTATACAAAACAATTTTTTCTTATGATAATTTTTATAAGATTTAGATAAGTTTTTATTAAATTATATGAAAATTTAAATAGCATGTCTTGTTATCTAAACCATGAGCTATGTTGGAGGGTCTTCTAACCCCATTGTATCAAACTTACTCGCAACACATATAAGTTTACATGATCGGACAAGCGTACTTGAGTAGATTGTATGAAAGTTATAAGCAATTGTAAAGTAAGGTATATATATTGAAAACTTGAAAATCACCCATTACTATAAGTAAAAAGCAAAGTAAAATGCCATTTTGTGATATTATTCTTTCATTTACATAATATAAGTATTCAATATTCAATCAATCGACCATCCCCACAATTCCATTATCACTTCACAATAGATCAAACTCAACAACAATTGCAATTCTTGGGAGCATGGGCATATTCACTCAATCCTTGAGAACTATATTCACTCCAAAACGTCTTCGATGTGGTGACAATCACTTTAATTGTCCCACTTGTGTTCTCATGGATATTTTAGTGATACATAACTACCCTCGTTTGGCTTTAGTATACTTTTTTTTGTCTAACAAAGTTGAAAATAAGTTCTTAATTCTTATACAGAACTTATAACAGTCATGTTTTTGGCTTTTCAGGAGACAAGTTCGTGGTAGATGCCAAAACCTATGTCTTCCTTTAGTTCAGGGTTTCAAATCCTTCGGTGTCAAGTTCAAGTTATAAGCCGAATGTTATTTGGTGCATTGATGTCAAGTTCAAGTTATAAACATGACTCTTTGTAGTTACCATTTTTTTTTGTCTCCAGCTTTTTAATTGCTTATTTCTACCTCTTTGTTTAAATAAAAATGCCTTTAGTTATTTGTTGATTTAATTAGTTTTAACTTTTGAGCTTCAAGTTTTCATCTTTGCTTTTATCAAATTTAGTAAGTCTATTATTAGATGATAAGGATTTAAACGTGCGCTTTTAAAGGGCACATACCCTATGACTTTTAGGAATACAACGTTAAGATAAAGGGTGTGACAACTCAACCGACCAATAAAAGATAACTAGGGAGTAATAGTATCTAGGTGAGCACATTCTTAATCATCATACAAGCACACTTCAATTAAACATAGCTATCCATAGGTTAATTAGATAATTAGTTAAAGTAGAGTAATCGGTAGAAGTACCACCCCCAACCAATTGCCCTAAGATTTTACCTTGCTTTCTAAAAAACCATAAAAAAAGATAAAAAAAGAATCATCCTCAACCATACCTTCTCGTCATATATTTCTTACTAGCATTCCTATTGCCCTAGAGAACAATATCAATCATCGGGCTTACCCCATACTACACTACAACGATTAGGTTCATTTGCTGAGGTTTGAAAAACTTGCTCGTGAAAATGAGGTATTCTTGACCCCAAACGCCTTCTCGCACGTATCATTAGCTAGTAAGTAGCTTGTCAAGAGCTTATTTTTAGCTTATTTCAAATAAGTTAGTTATCTTATTGTTTTGTTTTGTTTGGCTAAAGTTTTCAACTTTTCTGTACAATTGATCATTTTATAGTAAAAAAATAAGGTAAGTCTTCAACTTTTCTCTCCAATTGCTTATTTCTACCTTGTAGAAAACTAGAATGGGGGTTGAATAGTTTACCAATTAAAAACTTTGTTTTGAAACTTATTGAAAGATCAATTGATATTGATCTTAGATATGTTAGTGAAATATGCAAGCAATATGTAAAGAGTAAATAAGGAAAGAAATGATCAAACCACAACAAGTTGTTTATAGTGGTTCGGTCTACAAGGACTCTTTTTCCTTGCCCTACTCCACTCCCGAGTCTCACACTCGAGAGTTTAACTTCACTAGTCAACAAGCTCCTTTCACCGTGGAGAAAACCTTTGCACTTCGCACACTATTTCCGACACTAAGCTAGATGTCGAGTTCTTTCCAAGGGTACAACTACTCCCATACACAATGTATTTTGAGGACTAAAATACTAACCACTCACACTCACAAGATTATGATGGTTTAATACAACAATGAAGTATGAATCAACACAAGATCATACAACACTAAACAAACAAGACTTCCAACTTCTCGTTTGAAGCTTGAATGTGACTTGATCTTCTTTGCTACAAAGAGATCACTAATATGATATGAAACCGAGTTAGAAATGTTAGAGAGAAGATATGTAAGAGAGTATGATGGAAAGGGATGAAAACTACTTGGTTTGGCTTTGCTATTTATAGCCAAAACCTTCAAGACATCCACGGACCGCGGACCCTTAAAAGGGTTCCGCCGTTGTGGATTTTGGTGCCGCCAGTCCGATGACCAAGATATCAAGATCTTGCCAAAGTCAACCATATCTATGTAAGATTGTGTAAGATATGAAGAGTACAAATCCACAAAATATCTAATGAAATCTTTCAATGATTTCAATGATGCATCACATGATGTCATGTGTTGTTTTTCTATTTTAGAAATAAGTAATGTTTAGTTTTAAGAAACTAAAACATTCTAAAACTACTATCATACATTATGCTTAGACTCATATTAAGATATGATTAGTCGCATGTAAATGCTTAAATGATGAAGATATTATTTGAAAAAGCTTGTTTTAATATCTATTAAACTTGACAAGCCTTAAGCTTTTATACAAATTAAATTTACTTTTGTCGTTAACAAAACTTAGGTAAAGATCAAAATATAAATAACGTCTAAAGGCGATATTTGTATTAACAATCTCCCTTTTGTTGAGGACAAAATATAAATTTTATTTTATAAAAGATACAAAGTTGTGCAAGAGTTATAAAATATTAGTTTTAGAACTTGAAAAGGAAATGATAATGCAAGTGTATGAAGTTTGACTTTTCGAGAAAGTCAAAGTATTCACTAGTTGATGCATGATGTTGACTTTTCGAGAAAGTCAAAGTATGCGATTGACTTTTAAGAAAAGTCAAATATTACCAATGAAGTATCATGTTTCACTTTTTCGAGAAAGTCAATGTATGCGGTTTGACTTTTTCGGAAAAGTCAAATATAAACAAGTTCTATATTTTCTCCCCTTTGTCTCAACAAAAGAAGAGGCGATCGCGAATGTAATGAGCCGAGCCATTATCTCCCCTTGATCAAAGCTCCCCCTAAATTGGGTGCTTAATGGGAAGATACATGGATTGAAAATAAAGCTACAAAAAAAATGTTAGTAATAATGATCATTCACAAGCATTTCCAAACATTATGTAAAAGCACCAACAATATAAAAAACACCATTCATTAGTTTAAAATTTTTCATGAATAAAGATCATGAAAAGAGAACACAATGATGTGTTTTAGTACAAGAAAAAGAAAATAATCATAAGAAAAGAAAAACTTAGAAATGCTAGTTTATGACCATCCTAATGAGATGGTGGATGAGAAAGAGCGTTGAGGCGCTCAAGGATGTGATTGAGGATGAACCTCATTTCCTCTTGAAAGTCATGGACCATAACCCGGGTCCTTTCAACGGTTTGGGCCGTTTGCTCACAAGTTGAGCAACCATGCCTAGGAGGATAGTATGTTTGGTGAGGTTGTGGTGGTGGAATGGTAGATGTGTGGGTGTTGGTGGGGATGTTTGGGGTGTTCATGATGGAGGCTAGCAAAGCATTTTGCATTTGCATAGTCTCACTAAGGTGAGAATCCACCATGCCTTTGAATTGGTGGAGGTTGTAGAGTTCGCAGATCTCCTCTCTTGTGGGATTGGCATCCCATGCACTCCTCAATGTCCTCGAGATGAGGGACATTGATGTGGGAGTGGATGGTCCCCATACAAAGGACCATGAATGTCTTTGTGAATGGGGTGGAAGAGAAGAGGTTTTGGCCCTAGTGGGCGTTTGGGTCAAATGATGACCTCGGTGACTCATGAGCAATTAAGCTCAATTGTGCCAAAAGATGGAAATGGTGGTGGATGATTTGGCCTAGGAGGCAAGTCATCTAAGTCCTCAAGAAAGGATTTGGAGAAGTGGGTGGTGTTGAAAACAACTCCAAAGGGATGAGAGTTGGAGACTTTGGTGGTGAGGTGTTTTGGATGTTTGGATGGGTGCCGTGGAGGTGAAGTTGGTGTTTTGTAGGTGGTGGAGTGGTGATCACAATGTGTGATTGAGTAGGTGTAGCCAAGGTAAGACTTGTATCATCTCGGATGGGAGATGAGATTGTGAGTGGAGAAGATTGGATGAGGAGCTTAAGTTTACGAAGCAACAAGGCCTCACGCTAATTCTAGCGGTTTTCTTGCAAGGTTTAGGAGAGGATTTTGTCATTTTGACTTGTGTTTTTCTTTGCTAGATGATGGTAACTGTTGGAAATGTATATATTTACAAACATGTGAATGTCCGGATTCGAACTCGTGACCACGGGATTGCACACATTAGTGAATGAGAATTAAAGTTAATAATTAATGTTTATGTTTACGATTAATTATTACACATTAAGTCCGGTTAACGATCGTTAAGTATTTAACGGAAAAATGACTAACGACCGTTAAATGAAAAGAGAAAGGACTAGAAATGGAAAACTTGGAAAAGTTATGGGTTGGGCTTTGGGCTTTCAATAGTGGCCGGCCATAGGGCCTCTCCAAGGCCTAATTCCCTAACTTGTTCTCTAAGTTTACCTACTAGTATATAAAGAGGGATAGGTTCTAGGGTTTCATACACTTGTGCATTGAATTAACCATAGATCTCTCCTCTCCTCTCTCTAGTCTAATATTCGGCCGAACACCCCAAGTAAGGGAGTTTGGTTTCGTTTTTCTTAAACGAGGACTTGTGTTAGATCTAGCAATCACTTGATTCGTTTGGTTAATTCGTGTGTACAAGAACATGGTTGTAAGACATTATTCTTACACCAATAAGTACTTCTTTGTTTTGCTTTGCTCGAGGGTTTTTTTGCTTTGCTCGAGGGATTTGACATTCGCAAGAGGTACGTTACGCATACTTTCAGTTAATTAATTTATTTGTTATGATTTTTAAGTCTTCCGCTGTGTACTCTTGATGTCTTTATGTTTTATTGTATTTTATATATCATAAACTCAACAATGGCATCACGAGCCTTGTATAACAAGTAATTAATTCTTGAAACACATAATTAAAATAAACATGAATGTGTTATTATTTGTATGCTTAGATCTAGGGTTTGCAAAACCTAAACCCTAATTTTGAGGGGGGCGTTTTATTTGGTGCCCTAATTAGGGTTTTGTAAACTATTGTTTTAATTGGATTAGAAACCCTAAGATGCATGCAACTTTATGTGTATATGCATAACTCTATTTTAATTGCATTAATTGTTAAGTGTAATTTTATGTCCATGATAATTATCTGCATGTTTTATCATGGATCTGCTTTTATTGTATGTCTTTCATGTTTAAGTGATATACACTAAATTTTGATAGATCTAAAATTGGGGAAGACCTCAATCATTATTAATTGGTTATTAATAGGATTTATCTAAACCGTTTGCATGTGGCTATTTAATATGCATGACCTTTATTTGTTATGCATTCATTGTTTATTTGTTTATTTTTATAAATACTTGCTTGTTTGTGTTTTGTAACAAGGGTATTTTACAAGAAAAATAAACCGACCTAAACAATAGTGAAACATGTATTTTTAAGAATAGTAATCATAATCGTTTAATTAATTGATGACTTTGGTACAAATGACTGAGCAGCTCACCCATGAGAATGAACTAATAAAAGGGGTTTAAAGAAGTGCGCAGTCACACCGAAAGGATGTCTAAGGTTGTGCTTTAGCGCGTGCACAGTCCTCTCCCCTCTGTAAGTTCGAGTGGAGCTACTTAGTAAGCCATTAAATGTGCAAGCTCATCTTAAGGCGAATTAGTTTTAATTCCATGCGCCACTTGGTGGTAATTATCCGAAACACTAAGTGTTTACACTTATGCAAAAGTACGGTATAATGGATGATAATTAACACTAAATTCCTTGATTGGTGAATCAAATACCTCAATTAAAGTTTGATGATGAAAAGCTTATACATTAAAACAAGATATAAATGTTTTAATAAAACCTATGTTACGAAGATGAATGCATGACATCTTTGTACATATTTGATTTAACATCAAAATTATTACCTTTTAATTTAAGTTATATGCCATCCAACGAAACGGAAACACCTAAGATTACCTTTTATTTGCGTGAGATCGTGACTTAGATCGTAATCAAGGGTAAAATGTCCACGTGTCGTGAGAACGGGCATGGACGATTTCTGATTTCTTAAGTTGGACAACTTAATTGAGTTTTGTAGTGAGCGGCAACTCAAGGCATAAGATGGGATAAAACATGTTTACATGGCAATTGAAATTGGCTATATGTAAATCCCATAAATCTAGGAATTGCAATTGAAATTGGCAATTGAGCAAAAGCTCTACCACTTTGTATAAGGTTCATTACTAGCGGATCAAGCGATGTGATGAGATTATGACAATTTGGATCCTAGTTTTCGGTGAAAATTAAATGGTTATATGCTTATGAACCATGGGTAATTAATTTTCTTGAAAAGGTTAATTATCGAAAATACTAAAATTGAATTTTGTAATTCTTTTGAATGTATAATTGCAACATTTAACCAGTAAACAAAGTTTAGTCTTTGATCAATAATTGCTCCATTCGCTTTCAAACAAATGTTTGATCGAGAATAATTCTTGAAAAGACAAACAAGTCTCTTTTCCATGGGAGAAGCATTAGACTCAATCCTATTCCTTTTCATGAATGAGAAAGGTATAATAGGAACGTTTTGAATTGTCTAAATTCTAATGTAACTCATAGCAATGAATTGCACGTCATATTTTCCATAAAGATTTCATTACCTTCATTAGGTGAATGAATCCTTTTGTAACATACATGAATGTTGGTTAACTAGAAAACATGTATATGAGTTACAAAATTAGAAGCTAGACAAATTACCGCGAAAATTGGTAAAAGGAAAACTAGCTTAATTTATCTAGTTGGTTTACTTTAACTTTTAAAGGTGCTACATACCAGTATGGGGATGGTAGACCTGTTAAGGAAGAAATTGCATACCCAATTTTTCGAGTTAATAACATTGATGGATAACCCATCATTTATAGAGTAGAATACACCTTTTAGTACCTTAGTAATGATTACGTATGGTTCTTTAAAGGTGTAGGAAAGTAAAAAGCAAGCAAGTTGTTTTCACTGGTTATGCAACACTTATAATGTTGTCAGATTCAGTGGGAGAATTTGTGTTGCATTCTTGAATAAGAAGTTGTTTTAATGATTTCTAATTCGGTTGGAGCTACAAGCCTTATTTCTGTGTAGTAACCAGTTATCTTCAAAGATAATTACTTTCCAATTGTAGGCACTTATGTTTTTAAGGATTGTCATGTGCGTTTCCTTACAAATCAATATAGTCCTAAATCTACTAGTTATATCTATGACACAAATCATATTAATCAAATAAACGAACGTGTATCGTGTTGTTTATATGTTACATGATGTTGTTCCATGCACAAGTGGGAGAAATCTTTATTGTGTGCAAGGTACAATACATATTAATATAATTTAAATGGATTCTCTTGACTGAAAAGTAAGAGAATAACGTTCTAATAGGAAGTATACATTTAAATATGTATGATTGCCTTATTAAGAACATGTGTCAAGATGATAACAAAGACTACTTTATTTTAAATATTTATGTTATTCAATATTTAAGAAACACTTGTAGTTACAATTTATGTTACGTGAGAACGTGAACTAGATTGTAGCCCAAGGTAAAATATCCACGTGTCGTGAGAACGGGCATGGATGATTTTGCAGTTTCTTAAGTTGAACATTTCATGGAATAACATAATTAAATGAAGTAATCTAATACTACTTTGAATTTAAGTATTCGTTGAATGACTTAAATATATGTAGTAATTATTAACTTGAAATATTAATTGAAACCTGAGGTGGTGTTCATAATTACTTTAATTATAAATGTTTATGATTTTGTAAAGTCACAAACATGAAGTCTTTTAATACAAGAATTACAATATAAAGTAAGACGTTAACTTGCTATGTTTTAAGACATATGCATGAAGTCAATGAGTTGATCAAAGACTTATAACGTATAGTGGGATTATAACTGTTTTGTCTTTTGACTTGGTCAAAAATACTTGTGTTATAATACATGCAATTGACTTGGTAATTCTATTGTACCATTAAGTTTTACTTTATTGGTAAATAGGTAAGCCAAATAGTAGATGTTATCTTAAATATTGTTAGATTATCTTACAATATTAATTCTAATGAAATACCATAGTTTTATGGTATGTTCGATTAGAAGAATCAAAATCTATTGGCATGTTTGATTCAAGATAACTATAGTTTCTTCCACATGTTATCAAGGTTAGTAGATTGAGTATAGATTGAATATACTCAATAAGACTCCAACCTAGAAGATTGATAAGACACCATTTGTTTATGGAATGTGATGAATCACATTAAGTCTTATAATGAAGTTCGAATTTGTTAAACTACTTGTAGAGTGGGTTGTAACAAACTAAAGTCGAACTGCCAATGTTTTTGTAATATCCCAAAAGAGAACAATGTATTGTTGCTCTACTTGCTAAACTATTTAGAGGTAATCTTTAAATTGTTAAAGGCAAGTGGGAGTTTTGTTTAGATCTTGAAAGATTGAATTACAAAATACATAATCTTCTAAAATGCACTAGCAAATATCATGATGAGGCTAAACATGTATATGATAGACCTCAATATGATGGAATTGTCATTCATAGATCCGTAAGGATATCTCGGATATTTAATATGTTGAGGAATATGAGTTACGGGATCATGGTAAGCTCGTTAATCATAATGATAAATTTACCAAATGTTGAATTGTGGTAAATCAATCATACTATGAATGTTGAGATCTCATTCCATAAAGATAATCAACTTTAGATACTTGGTTTATCTTAATAATGAATATGAGTTTCTTCAAAAGATGGAAACCCTAGTGGTTTAAATCTTTGTGTAGAAATCATATGGACAATATTATACACATATTTAATGCATGTCTAGTGATAATAATATTAATCATATTTAAGCAATTAACTATGATTGAATATTCTTTTCTAGATACATTAAATAAAAGTATAAAGATTATAATTGTCATACTTAGTTTCATTGATATGAAATTTTGACAATGAATATCAAAACTCTTTGTTGTGGAATTACTTTTGCGAGGACGATAAGTAATACAAAGTAGTTTTATGAATTCAAATAATCTTTGAATATGTACAACCGCAAGAATCCATGAATGGATATATGCATGCATCTATGAGATGATTCTTATGTTTAATATTAAATCAATATTTGATTTAATAAATTAAAATAAGATAGCTCATAAGTATTCTGAAAAGCTAGTGAGTATTATTTTCTTAAATCTTATATGTTGTATGGGCAACTACATTCCACCTAAATTAAGTTTTAATTGGGAATGAAACTTTGTTTGTAAGATTTGAAAATAAGACATACAACCTTGGAATATACGTTTATAAACATATGCGGTAAAATAAATGAGTCTAATAGAGCATGATAAATACATATCTTTAACAAGATATAATATGAATGAGATCTTAAAGTTTAACTTGAAGATTCATCATGTACATCATGTTGTGTATAAGATTGTTGTGTCATGCTTGGTTACAAGATGATTTGACAACATTGAAAGTTGTTAGTGTAATAAATATTTTAAAAGGAAAATGTTTGGATTTAGAATCACATTCCACAGTCTGGATATGCTCCTAGATTCTATGGACGAAAATATGGCAATTATTTCATAATTGTCATTGCCAACAAACTTGAGTTTGGTAGGCACCAACATTACACTATAACTGTTCAAGTTTACGGATGTTTAAAGAGCATATTGTTATACACAATGATCTTTGGTATAATTGAGATGACA
The DNA here is from genome assembly GCA_022545495.1 of Chrysanthemum lavandulifolium. Lineage (NCBI taxonomy): Eukaryota > Viridiplantae > Streptophyta > Magnoliopsida > Asterales > Asteraceae > Chrysanthemum > Chrysanthemum lavandulifolium. The sequence continues at coordinate 65,256,451 of CM040245.1, read as the reverse complement.
CTCAATTCTAGTCATGGTATCCTTGATGATGACCATGTTGACTAGTTATGCTCATCTAAGAGCATAGTTGCATTATACATTAAAGAATAAAGAATACTTTAAAACTTTAAAGTTTTGAAAGATAATTGTCATAAAAGGGTGGTTCAGGTTATCACGCACCTTATGGAATGATATGACAATATCAAGATATGTGTAAACATATACAAGAAAGTCACTTATTGAAATAAGTATTCTCAAAATTCCTATAGATCAAAGTTAATTGAAATTATGCCTTGTCAACAAGTATGATTTTCATGACTTGTGGCAAAATTCATTAACTAGTATTATCATTCATTGATCTATTTAGTATTTGGATAAATGATGTTGAACAATTATTATTAATGAATTAAAGTATGGTATCGTTTAATTTCATTTATAATATTGTGTCCAGATTTGCATGTTTAAATCCTTGAATTACTTAAGTTATTCTAAATAGTCCGTTGTCAATCAATAACATGGGAATGATATTGAATTAAGACAAATCTTAGTATTAGTTAGAATATACTTGAAAGTATATTGATGCGTAGCATGACTAATTCGAGATGATATTCAATGAATTGAATATAGGACTTATCCCACCCGCATGATAATACTTTATGGATCTTTGTCATTAAGTATATCATGGATATTTATCCTCGACTTGAGATACAAGAGATATGTCATGGATGTAGTGCATTTTGTGAAGCAATCTAACGCTATACGTGGCGGTAGTTATAAGGGTTGTTTTCGTAAGTGTTGCGAAATTTATGAATCCCGCTTGTAGTCAAATGGGATTTGTTTCCTTCAAATTTATTTTGAAGTATAATACTCTTGGGCCCTCGTAGGATTGTTAAGATGTTTGTATGGCCATACCCAAGGTCTTCTCGCTCGTAAGAATTGGTAATCTTAATAAATCATAAAGCGAGAAATGAATAGTTAATTAAGAAATGAGTGAGATCCATATTCTTATTAACATGGTATTAGAAACAAAGGATCAATATGATGATGAATCATCAAACTTGGTTTTCTCCGAGAAAACCATACACGAGTTGTACCGGGGCATTGGCGTGTTGCTAGACGCTAACCAATGTCATTTCACGCTTTGTAAACATATCCAGTGGGGTCATGGAAATGTATATATTTACAAACATGTGAATGTCCGGATTCGAACTCGTGACCACGGATTGCACACATTAGCGAATGAGAATTAAAGTTAATAATTAATGTTTATGTTTACGATTAATTATTACACATTAAGTCCGGTTAACGATCGTTAAGTATTTAACGGAAAATGACTAACGACCGTTAAATGAAAAGAGAAAGGACTAGAAATGGAAAACTTGGAAAAGTTATGGGTTGGGCTTTGGGCTTTCAATAGTGGCGGCTATAGGGCCTCCAAGGCCTAATTCCCTAACTTGTTCTCTAAGTTTACCTACTAGTATATAAAGAGGATAGGTTCTAGGTTTCATACACTTGTGCATTGAATTAACCCTAGATCTCTCTCTCTCTCTAGTCTAATATTCGGCCGAACACCCCAAGTAAGGGAGTTTGGTTTCGTTTTTCTTAAACGAGGACTTGTGTTAGATCTAGCAATCACTTGATTCGTTTGGTTAATTCGTGTGTACAAGAACGTGGTTGTAAGACATTATTCTTACACCAATAAGTACTTCTTTGTTTTGCTTTGCTCGAGGGATTTGACATTCGCAAGAGGTACATTACGCATACTTTCAGTTAATTAATTTATTTGTTATGATTTTTAAGTCTTCCGCTGTGTACTCTTGATGTCTTTATGTTTTATTGTATTTTATATATCATAAACTCAACAGTAAGAATGAAGAAGGTGTGAGGATGATCATGGTAAAACCCCTCAATTTATAGAAGTGAAAAATTATGGAGAAATGTGTTTGATTTGATGTTAAACCATTGAAGAGATGAGGTTCCTATTGATTTGGAAGTGGGTTGAATGCTAGTCATATCACCCAACTCAAGCCATTCAAGAGAGATGGAGTGAAGAAGAAAATATTTGCAATAAATGTGTTCTAATGAGTGGAATTTCCTAACAATCAAATTACCCACGGATTTGAAGGTACCAAAATTTTGGTTCCTTCCTTTATGCCAAAGGGCTCCTTGGGTGGATTTTTCAAATTTTTGAATTTTGGTGGGAAATGGATTTCTTATATGCCTAAGTGAATTATACTAGTTCTAATAAGTGTATAAACTAGTTAAGATTGACTTATAAATAATGGATGGTAATTTGGAATCACGAAAGAGTCGAAATTCAGAAAGTTACCTGGAGGATCCACGACACCAAAAATTTACACGGCCGAAACCCTTGAAAGGGTGCCGTCTGGTCCGCCTGTACAGGTATGGCGGTACCTTTTCACATAACAGACGGTACCAAAACGTTGGTGCCGTCTGATCCGTGCAGTGCAGAAAACTTCACAGAGTATATTTTTAGGTGTCGGGGACTTTTCCGAAACCTGAAATTTTTCTCAAAACATGTGACACTAAACATTTCCAGTTAGGAAAAGTAAATAACACATGTACAAACATAGTGGAGCATAGATTTTGAGCAAGGCTTAGTGATTTTCACATTATAGTGAAAATGGGTAAAATTTGATAGCATACTTGTGCTATCCCCCTGCATAAGATTGTTAGCATACAACATTGTTTTAAGCTATATTATCATCCTACACAATAAAAACAACTAAATTGTATCAAACGTTAACGATAATGTATTGTTCCAAACACTCCTTAATGGACCTTTATTTGTCCAACTTCTTGTAGATCTTGTTCATCATCCTACCAAGGCACTTGAACATTCCCTTAGTTTGCTTGAATTCCGCTGATTCATTCTCGATCTCTGGAAGAGACGCATAATACTCATGAGGTGGAAGATGAGAGCTTGGAAGACCATCCTCAGAGCTATTTGATGATGATGATGGAGTTGGAGGTTTTGCTCTTTTGCCTTTTGTCTTAGCAACTCGTGCATCACTTAAAGGTACAAAGATGTGAGTGATGAGCTCATAGTGAAGGTGCATCCCTTTTGGGCTTGGTGGAATTGGTGCAAAGTTTCTATAGAGACGGGTGAGAAGCATCCCGTATGGAAGAGCAACCGATCATTGAGTTGGAATATCAATCATTCTCTTAGCGATGTAGTAAGCTAAATTGAATGGTTGATGGGTGGACAAGTTGTAGAGCATGTGACAAAGGCAAGCGTTGATCTGATCCCTATTTCCTATGGTGCTAATGACGTTGGCTCTAAGTAGCTCCTCCCATTTCTTAAATTCGGGTTTAAGTTCATTTAGCTCCATTCCATATGGATCTCGGTTTACCTCCTTTCCCTTTCGGGTAACTCGGGTGGTATCACCCCTTGGGTTAAATAGGTGTTCACGGATAACATCCTTGTCGGCTAAACGGGTTTGGTAGGGAGGAGTGCGGTCATTGATTGCATCAAGAACGGTGAGTGACCACTTATCCGAGTAGACACAAGTCCCTCGGTTGGGAATTCCTAGCAATTGAGAAAAGTTGGCTAAGGTGATGGTGTAGTCGTTTTGATTGATTTTAAACCTAAGACAAAATTCATCATCTCTTCATCACTAAAGCCGGTCACAGTAGCATAGAACTCTAACACAAACCTAGGACAAATTGGTTCATCGATGTCAATAAGACAATCGAATTGAATGACGGCTAGTTCTTCACGGAGATTGGTATTTTCAAAGAAGGATGAGTGAATGGTTCTACCCTCATGGAAATACCTTGATTCTAGACTCCTAAATATTTCTACTTGTTCTTTGGAAAGTCCTTTGGTTTTGTGATGTTTGGGAATATAGCCAAGGGTATCTTTGTGATAATAGAATCTTGCGGCTACCATGGTTATTCCTAAGAGCAAGAATTAATTTGTTAAAAATGAGAATAAATTTTAACGTTTTGGTTCTAGTGTGTGCCTATATGAAAACGATTTGGAGTTGTGGTTATCTCGACTCATTTTATGCACAAAAAATGGTTTTAGTGGGGTGTTTGGCAAATACCATGAGATAACCCAAATGCTCCTAATTCAATGTGGCTTCATTTGAATATACCCGGGAATGCAATTAGTTATGCAATACCTTTAGTATTCAAGAGCATGCAAGTGATGAAAATCTAACGTTTCTATTTGTATTAACAATGAAAAAAAATTATTTTCCTACAAGTGAGAAGCTTTTCAAAAATTTTGACATGGGGTGTTTGGTTATTTGAATAAGGCCTTATATTCATTATCTATTAATTAGTGGGAAGCATGATTTGTTTATGCAATATGATAATGTAGTACCTAATTTTAATGACTAGTTATGCATTTTGCCAATTGAATTCATATTTAGTATAAAAGCATACATAAAACCCCATGTAATGATTTGTAATAGTTTTGTGCATAAATAAGAATCCTAGACTCAGAATTAAGAGATAAAATGTAGTTAAGATACTTACAATGATGTTATCTTCAGTGATTAGTGATTGGGAATGTGTCAATAATGAGCTTGGTTTAATGTTTACACGTTTTGGTAAAGTGGGTTTTGAGGAAGAAGATGTTTTGTAGGTAGCAGTTTTGCTTCTGTAGACACCACGGACCAGACGGTACCAAAATTTTGGTTCCGTCCGTGTTGTCGTTTGGTGTCGTGGCTACTGAGTGATATACAAGACAAAATTGTTTTGTTTTGACTATTCTAATGTTTTGGGCTATGTTTATCCTACATGTTTGGTTCCATTAACCCTAAACCAAGTCTAAGAATATTAAAAGGTTCTCGTTTAAGAGGCTTAGTTAAGATGTCGGCAATGTTGTCTTGGAGGATACTTTCTCGATTGAGATGTTTCCTTTTGAACATTGTCGCGAAGAAAGTGATGACGGATTTCAATATGCCTTGTACGAGCATGTTGAGCGGGATTCTTCTTTGAGATCGATGGCTCCTTTGTTGTCGCAAAGTATCACAATGTCGTTTAGATGAATTACGTAATCTCGAGAGCTTGCTTCATCCAAAGAGCTTGTTGACATGCTTTTCCGGCTGAGACGTACTCGGCTTTAGTAGTTGAGATGGCTAAAGCCGTTTGCTTCTTTGCAAACCATGAGGTGAGACAATGTCCAACAAAAGTGCAAATACCACTTGTACTTTTTCTATCGACATAATCACCGGCATGATCCGAGTCGGCATACACTATGGTTTCTACACCCGTTCCTTTGGGATACCATAATCCTAAACACGTTGTTCCCTTAATGTATCTAAAAATCCTTTTTAAGGCTTCTAAGTGTGATGCCTTTGGGTTTTCTTGAAAGCGAGCACATAGACAAACACTAAACATAATGTCGGGTCTACTAGCCGTAAGATAGAGTAGGCTACCAATCATTCCTCTATATTTAGTGTTATCTACAGATTCACCTTCTTCGTCCTTGTGTGAGCTTTAGTTTTTCTATTTCAAGATTAAGCTCTTGACATGATTTACAACCATCGTCATTTGCTTTTCCTTTTTCAAGTCGTTTTGCTTTTTCTTTTAACTCATAAACTTCATTTTCCAAAAATTCCTTTTTAGTTTTTAAAAAATTTATTTTTAGTTCTGATTTTTAGACTTAACTCACACAATTGATTATATTGTTTTTGCAAAGTGTCATCATCAATAAAAGAATAAGAAGACTCGGAAAGTACCTCGTTTGACTCATGTGCCATTAGAGCTATCTCTTCCTTGCTTGATTCTTCATCGTCTTCACTATCACTCCAAGCACCACTTACAAAAGCTCGTTGAGTTTTGCTTTTAGGTGGCTTGGGACATTCTCCTATGAGATGACTTGCATCACCACATCTAAAACACTTTCTTTCACCTTTACCCTTTTTGTCATCCCGATATTTTCGGAATGGCTTCTTTTCTTCTCGAGGTTGTCTTACAAACTTTCCTCTTCTTCTAAAGAACTTCTTAAAATCTCTAACGGCCATGGCATACTCCTCATCTTCACTATCGGAGCAAGATTCGTCGTCATCGCTTGATTCCGCCTTTGCTTTTAGAGCAACGGTTTGATCTTCTCCTTCTTCCTTTGATGATCTCCGAATCTTTCTCCATTACCATTTCGTGAACTTTGAGGTTGCCGATTAGCTCGCCTAGTGACATTTTTAGAGATCTTTTGATTCTTCAATAGCGGTCACTTTAGCTCTCCATTTGGGATGAAGTGCTCTAAGAAATTTCGACAAAGTTCTTACTACGAAAAGATTCATCAAGTGCTTTAAGTGATGTAATAATAGTATTGAAGCGAGCAAAGCCACAATCAATGGTTTCATCTTCAGGGATAACAAATTGTTCATATTGTTGAACAAGAAGATCAATTTTGTTATCCTTGACTTGTGAATTACCTTGATGTGTAACAATTAAAGATTCCTAAATATCTTTGGCGGTTTCACACTTAAAAATTCTTTCATACTCTTTTCTAGGTAAAGCATTATAAAGCATCATTTTAGCTTCATTATTTTTAGCAACTAATTTCTTTTGTTCATCAATAGAAATATTTTTTGTTGTAGAACTAAAATCCCCTTTAACAATAATAAACCAAAGATCTATATCTTTTGATTTTACATATGTTTCAAAACGGTTTTTCCAATAGATAAATCCATTGGTTTCAAAGAGTGGTGGTCTTTGCATAGATTGCCCTTCTTTAAAGTTTTCAGAATCCATAGATCGTTTCAAGTTTATAAAATACAAGTTATTTTAGAAATTCTTGAGCAACGAGGCTCTGGTACCAATTGTAGAAAACTAGAATGGGGGTTGAATAGTTTACCAATTAAAAACTTTGTTTTGAAACTTATTGAAAGATCAATTGATATTGATCTTAGATATGTTAGTGAAATATGCAAGCAATATGTAAAGAGTAAATAAGGAAAGAAATGATCAAACCACAACAAGTTGTTTATAGTGGTTCGGTCTACAAGGACTCTTTTCCTTGCCTACTCCACTCCCGAGTCTCACACTCGAGTTTAACTTCACTAGTCACCAAGCTCCTTTCACCGCGGAGAAAACCTTTACACTTTGCTTACACTATTTCTGACACTAAGCTAGATGTCGAGTTCTTTCCAAGGGTACAACTACTCCCACACACAATGTATTTTGAGGACTAAAATACTAACCACTCACACTCACAAGATTATGATGGTTTAATACAACAATGAAGTATGAATCAACACAAGATCATACAATAATAAACAAACAAGACTTCCAACTTCTCGTTTGAAGCTTGAATGTGACTTGATCTTCTTTGCTACAAAGAGATCACTAATATGATATGAAACCGAGTTAGAAAGGTTAGAGAAGATATGTAAGAGAGTATGATGGAAAGGGATGAAAACTACTTGGTTTGGCTTTGCTATTTATAGCCAAAACCTTCAAGAAGATCCACGGACCGCGGACCCCTTAAAAGGGTTCCGCCTGTTGTGGATTTTGGTGCCACCAGTCCGATGACCAAGATATCAAGATCTTGCCAAAGTCAACCATATCTATGTAAGATTGTGTAAGATATGAAGAGTACAAATCCACACAAAATATCTAATGAAATCTTTCAATGATTTCAATGATGCATCACATGATGTCATGTGTTGTTTTTCTATTTTTAGAAATATGTAAATACATAAGTAATGTTTAGTTTTTAAGAAACTAAAACATTTTAAAACCTACTATCATACATTATGCTTAGACTCATATTAAGATATGATTAGTCATAATGTAAATGCTTAAATGATGAAGATATTATTTGAAAAAGCTTGTTTTAATATCTATTAAACTTGACAAGCCTTAAGCTTTTATACAAATTAAATTTACTTTTGTCGTTAACAAAACTTAGGTAAAGATCAAAAATATAAATAACGTTTAAAGACGATATTTGTATTAACATACCTGATGACTACAGTACATCTTTTTACCTGATCCGTACTTCAAATATTTGTATAAACAAGTGTAAGGGCAAGGTATGGCAAGTCGGATACTTTATTTGGAAGAACAAATCGAAACAGTGGGAGTCGTCAAATATTTGGAAGTTTCGAATGCAAAAGATATAGTTGAAGTGTTGGGTGTGTGATCCTAGTTCGTAATAGTTTGTCTAATGTAGGTGTTGTGGTTTCCTATTTGTATTGGTGGCCGGGTAGTGTTTGTCTTAAGGTTCTTACATCTCTTGTTGGTGAAACATATTTTCTTAAGTAGTTATGGAGCACGTCACAATACTATCCAAAAAGAATACTAAGACATGCATGTTCTATGAAGATTAATATATACTACAGGGGAACATGCCATGGCCATAGAGTACACATGACATACTGATGCGCGCGGAAGGCGCGTTCGGGGTGAAGGAAACTTCCTTTTCTTCGAGCAAGTTTTTCAACCTCCTATGCAGTGAACCTAATCGTTGTAGTGTACGGGGATTGATATCGTTCCCTAGGGGAATAGGAATGCTAGTAAGAAATATATGACGAGAAGGTGGGGTTGAGGATGATTCTTTTTTTTTTAATCTTTTTTATGGTTTTTTTGAAAGCTAAGGTAAATATCTCGGGGCAATTGGTTTGGGGGTGGTACTTCTACCGATTACTTTACTACTACTAATTATCTAATTATCTAATTACTACGGATAGCTATGTCTAATTGAAGTTTGCTCGTATGATGATTAAAGATGTGTTCACTTAGATACTATTACTTCCTAGTTATCTTTTATTGGTCGGTTGAGTTGTCACGTCCTTTATCTTAACGCGTTGTGTTCCTAAAGGTCGTACGGTATGCGTAGTCCCTAGTTCTTTGAGGTTATCTCTTGTATATGACTCACGTAGTCGGCAAGCCTAAGCTATTTCATCCATGAACCATATCATCACGTACAGAACCACAAATAACTCGATCTTCTGATCATGTTGACTAACTGATGCATCTGATACCAACAAACTGAGTTGCAGACCACACAAACATGCAGTACCACTAATTTGAAGAGTCTTTCTAAATGTTGAAAGGAAGTTTGATGCCATAAGCTGAAGTCAAATGCAAAAAGGCTAAATGAAAAAGGAAGCTATATGCCTATATATGGGGAAGACATCTTGATCGTGAATGGAAAGAAATACTCTCGGAAGATGTAGTAATAGAATTAATTCAAAGGAAGCGGTGAATTGAGTGAACCTTTTTGCATAGTATAAATATTCAATGTTATATCAATCGATCATGCATCCCTACAATTCCATTATCCCTTTACAATATATCAAACTCCAATTGATCAAACTTAACAACAATTGCAATTCTTGGGAACAATGGGCACCTTCACTCAATCCTTGAGAACTATATTCAGCTGCAAAAAAGTCTTCGCTATGGTGACAATCACTTTGATTGTCCCGCTTGCGTTAATATTCAAAGTCCACTTGGATATGTCTCATGGATATTTTAGTGATACAGAACTACCCTCGTTTGGCTTTAGTATCAACAATTTTAAAAAAAATGCTATGCAGAACCCAACCACCACATTTGGCTACAGTATATCATCTTCAGTATTACAACAATCGTCACCATTACCATCCTCTCTCTACTTTCAACCTCTGTAATTGTTCACACGATTGCATCTATGTTCTCTGGTCGTGTCATAAATTTCACAACAACATTCAAAGTCGTACCGGGTGTGGAAACGAGTCATAATCACCCTACTTATAATGTTCCTAGCAATATACATGCTCAAAATATTTTTGAAGTCGTGGGTTCTATACCACCAAAATATCCATTAGAAATATCCATGTGAACTTTGAATATATTCGCAACCGTGACAATAAAAGTGAGTGTTACCTTGACGAAGAGTTTCGTAGAGGTGAATATTGTCCTGAAGGTTTGTTTTTTGGTTTTTTACGGTTCTTTTTTTGGTTTTTTTCAGTTTCGGATATCCGAAATTCGAGTTGATGGTTTTATGTTAGCTATATATCTGAATATCCATATATCTATATTTTTCAGAAAACTTTAAAACCACATTTCATAAAACTCAACATTTTAATAAATTTTTGATCAATTTTTCGGATATCCGAATACGGATATTTTTTGAACATTCAAAACTTAAATTCAAGAAATCTTAAAATTTAAGTTGAATATTTTGTCTTAAAATAATAAGATTAATAACATGTATATAAATATGAGATGTGCAAACATATATGAAATAAAGAAAACTAAATTTACTATAGTGTTAGCTAAACAAACACATGTTACGAATTTCTGATCTCTTAGTTTTTGTACTTTAGTGATTACTTGTATCAAAACTAATATATATATATATATATATATATATATATATATATATATATAGAGAGAGAGAGAGAGAGGTTATTGTAAAAAGTGATTAGTGATAGAAAGGATAAGAATGGTTTCTAGCCATTGGATGCATTAATGCAAAATAAATTGATGGATAAGATTAAACGGGTTATTAATGACAATTTATTAATTTTAGTGGGTCATTATGTATTATTGTGAAACTAAAAAGGATATACTAGTCTTTTTGAACCATTTATGTCTAACGTTTTTTCTCTAGCCATTTGAACCATTTATGACACAGTGATTAATATATTCAAAAATCCGTTTATGACTCATTAATTTTGTTATATCTTTATTAGTGACACATTAATTATGACACATTTTTTACTCATATCATAATTAGTGACACACTAATTTATTTATACTTGTTTATGACACATCAATTTTTTTGACACATTTATAGTATCACTTATTTAGTCACATTACAAAATTTTAGTATATTTATATTGACACACTACAAAATTTTACTATATTTGTAGTGACATACACTATGTTTATCACACTATTTTTTGATACATATGTAGTGGCACACTAAATATTTTGATGCAAGTGTAGTGACACACTAATTTTAATGACACATTTTTTTAATGACAAACTATGTGTTTTGACACACTTAGTTTCACAATATATTTCTAGTAACATACTAAGTTTTTTTGACACATTTTTAGTGTGACACACTTAGTCTTTTGACACATTTATAGTGACGCACTGATTTAACACATTTTTATCGACAAACTAATTAAGTTTTGTGAAACACTTAGAAGTATGATACATTTGTAGTGACATATTAAAGTTTTTGCTACATTTTAAATTAAACGCCTAGTCTTTTGACACACAAAACTAATTGTTCGGACACATAAGCTATACACTTCGACAAAACTGGTGAAAAATATTGATATGAAATTTCTAACATCTACATAATAAAATATAAGCTCAAACGTTTATAAGGCAAAACGTTAGTTAATTGAGCATTAAAGCTTAAATTATTATTATTATTATAAAATGAATGTTATCTAGTAACGTTGATATGACAAAAGCATAGTAAAACTTAAAAATGGGAGGTTAATGAGGCTTAAATGGACATTTAAAATATAAGTGATTAAATGTCTAGAGTACCCCTATTAACCAAGTAACATATATTACATTTTTCACCATTTTTATCCTTTTTATCATAACACACTTTTCATTTGATCCAACCTATATATATATATATATGGAAAATGACGCAAATAGACCGCGCGCCCTGAGGCTTATCACTTTCCGGACCACTTTTATTTTTAATTTGAAAATAGACCGAGGGCAACCGTTGTCATAGGGCAACTCATCGAAATTGTGACAAGTGTCTCGTATGTGTAAGTTATTGTTTTTTGGGCAACCAAAAAGCGTTGGGCAACCGTATAACTTTAAAAAGGATTTTTTGGTCATTTTACATTACATAGAACGTACACAATTGAATAGTGAAAGTACATTACATATTTATTCAAAATCAATTTCCCACTCGCTCAAAAACATTCATAGTTACCGTTTTTCTCTGTTTTTGCTTCTCGCATAAAAACATTGTTAGTAACTTGTTTTCACAAATGAGACTGTCTTCTTCGTCAATCCCTCTTTTCCTTGTATCGTCAGTTATGTCACCAGCTATAAAGGTACACTGTTGTGTGCAACCCACATTGGATTGATCAAGTTTGTTTAAAAAATGTAGCCAAATATGGTACGTAAATATTTTCCTCGTTGTTTATTGTACATTATTTATTTCCAATTGGTTATATGCTTCAACAAATCGTTGTTTTCATTCGATTAATACCTTTGTTATATAGGGGTTAATTCCATTCTATAATCCATTTCTCCTCTTTTATGTCTGTCTGATTCATAATTATGTAGGGTATAATATGGTAGATGTCGTCTGTTAGGTATGTAACATAACCTGGTTCATTAAAAAATTTAGTGGCACTCTCTAGACTAATAAGGAGTGGTTTATATGCATCGTATACACAATTGTTTATGACGTTGGTATAGATTCCATCCATGGTCTGATTTAAATTGTTGTTTTTGTTGACCTTTTTTAGGACTATGAAGCTAAGTTAATCATTACCAGTAAACTGAACTACTTTTGGTTGATAAAGCAAAAGTTAGACGCAAGACGCCACATCTTGTTTAGGAATACCTGCTTTGGAAGATGGATTGATCTCTTGTTTTTTGAACATGAAACGCACATCATAGATTATATGCTAAGGAAACGGCATAAAGTCGATGATTCTCACTATGATATGCCCTTCATTTTTTACATTGAAGGGCATGCTTTACATTTTGGTCGTCGTGAGTTTTGTCTAATGACCGGTCTGCGGTTTGGATCTGTAAGCTTTGGGTTGTATACATCTGGTTCTCTAAATTTTCGTAACAGGTATTTCCGACAAGCAAGGGTATATTCTAACCAACTTAGATGTTATTGGTGTTATCGAGGATGAAGAGCGGTTTCAACGGATATCGATGAAGATGTTGTACGTGTTTGTCTTTTGTTAGCCTTAGAGGTGATCTTTATGGGTCGTTTGTTGACATGCGAGGTGGATGATACACTGACGAGGTTAGTTGATAATCTAGATGATTGGAATGCTTTTCCATGGGGTGAGCATATTTGGACTCATTTATACGACCAACTTCATAATGTATTTGATAAGCACGCGTATGACCACCTTTTAAGATTGAAGAAAAATCCAAAGCATTGTCCAACATTAACACTGTCTGGATTTGTGTTTGGGTTTCAGGTATCCATTTTCCAACTTAACATTTTTACTGATTTGTATATAAGTTTATGTTTTATTTTCATTTTTTTTATTCTCATAGGTGTGGATCCTTGAGTCGTTTGAAAAATCTCATGCTTGGTGGATTAAACATCCAAATGTGATACCAAGAGCACTTGCCTCGGTCTAGAAGTCCATCTTTAAAAGAACTCGATCATTCGAACCTTTTTCAAACGTAAGCCGCTTAAACTTTGTTGTTATTTATTTATTGTTTATAGGTAAAAAAAAGTAAACCTACACACAAAATTAGATGTTCCATTTCCACCTATCTAAGCCCACAATCACAATATCTTATCAGACTCAGATTCTTCATCAAATGCTTTTGATCTGTCTGCCTTTCTTTTCATTCTACCTTGAGGCTTGCCTTTGATGGCCAAATGAATTTCATAATCATCAATATTCTCAATCTTTCCCAGCAGTGGATGAAAAATTGGATGAGTTGATTTTCTACACTGCAAATTAAGGTTAAATTCCAACATCTGTCTTGCTACAGTTTTCATTAAAGGGTAATCTCTGTCAACCAGCATGTAGAATTTCTCTTCTGAAGTCTTAACAGCATGTACTCTTGTATAAGCATACAACATCCATTCATAGCTATCTCTGCCTTAATTTTCTCAGACGGTTGAAAATACCTCTGTTGCTTTTTCCACTCTTCTACTGCTTCTTCAGAGGCTTCTTCCTGCGCTGCCCTTTCCTTTGCTTTAGCATTTAGTTCCATATATAATCTTTTATAAAATTCTCCATCTTAAGCTATATGCTCCTCTCTACTTTTAAACTTCAATGTTGGCTCTGCAATCCCTTTACCCTTTCCAATATCAGGTTCAGTAACTACACCTTTCTCGCATAGCCACCAATCAGACTCTTGCAATAGGTTTGGGTGCGGGGATAGGGTCGATTGCTTTATGTTGAGCAATTGTATGGCAACCTCATTCTCGTGCTTATTTTGGTTTTGGTGTTTGGTGTTATTGTGGTGCTTATAATTGTTGCAGATGTTTCCTCTGGTCTTGAAACGTCTGAATTGGCAGTTGCTATAATAATACCAACAGTTGTTGCAAAGATGGTTACTTCAATACTATCGGCGGATGCGAAGAACACTGCACCGATTGCTGCACCACTTCCTTATCCTTTTCTTCAATCGTAGCCTTTAAAGAATCATCCAAGATCTGCTTTTTACCTTTCATGCCTCGCTTTGAATTTGTACTCTCACCTCCCTGTTTGGATGCATCATCTAAACTTTTAATCATATTGCAGCTTGCCTTCTTTCCCAGTTTCTTCACTTTCCTGAATGCATAGAAACTTAGCCTTCTTAGTCTCTCCAAAACACTTACCCTGTGCTTTCAACCTCCTGATTGTTTCAGCGCGAGTTGTTGTCGAATTTTTAAGACCAGTGATCTTTGACTCCATAGTTGTGAATATATCCGTCAATTTAAGATTGAGTTTCATATTATCCTCACCACCTTGACCTGTGTAACCTGGTCCTAGAAGTGGATCATTGGAATTGTCATCATGTAGAAAGCCATTAGTCGTCAAATCATGTTGGTGTTTCAAACTACCCTAATCTATTCGAGATGTGTCTAACATTGCATCAGACCTAGCCTGAACATCTATGTCCCCCAAATTAGCCAGTTGTCTAGGGATTCCTCCACATGTGTTGAATTGCAAAGAACTATTCACATTAGGAGTTGCCATTGGTTGGGTCGTTCTTACGTTTCAAAGGTCTCTCGCCTCAAAGATGATTTGGGGAATAAATATGTTATCACCAAAAAGTTACAAAATGCACCGTTATAGTTTCCACAATCATCGAAACTAACTAGCATTGATTGCCCGAACTAGCGGTGTTTTCAAGCAAGCTAGCAAAGGAAAATATTATTTGCGTGATTGCCCGAACTAGCGCTTATGACTTTAATTACGAATCCCTTATAAAATGATGTCGTATGTATCTCAAAGTAATTAACTAAACCATATATTTTTTTGGAACCATTATCGAACTTTAGGATTCAACTACAATTCTCGATCCGAGACCTACTATACATGAGTTCCAATGTGCATGGTGGATAGATAGCCAAGATTTTTCAATGACTATGTTCCCGGATCACGGTCGGGACCCAACACACCTTGTTGATACCTACTTTTCGAGGTCGGAAAAGTCACTTAACGCGAAAACTAGTTTGAAAGTAAATTCAAAACAATGCAAGAGTGGAATTAGTTCCAAACAAAAAGCCTTAAGGATCATGCAATTTCCGGTCGAATCGCCAAGTTTTTAAACTTGAGTGTATTATTCAGTGTTTTCTTTATATTCATTATAATATAAGAATAGTAGATTCACTTTTTTAACATCACCGCCGGAATTTCCTAACACTTAGACCTTCATGTGTTATTGCACATGACAGTAACCTGGTGGTCTTCGGGTATTCCTTTCAACTAATCTATAGTTATTTCTCGCCATTGTTTATTTTAGAAATTTCATGCATATTTTTACAGACAAACTTGATTTTGAGTCACATTTTCCAAACACAAGGACCGCTTTTCCGATTCACTTAACAACATTTATCTCAAACCGATCGACTTGCCGGAATCGACGTGGATGTTGCTCGTGTTAATATTTCTTCTTAGCATTTAGTTGTATGGCGTTATATACAAATGTCATCACTCTAGTCTGCTCGGGAGTATCTCCTTTTAGAGGAATTGAGATTCGCGTTGGCGAGAGGAAGAAAGGTTACAGATTGGAAGAAGAGAAGTCGAATGTTGAGGCCAACATCTTAAGGCTGGAAGAGGCTAATAGGTTGCGGTTGGAAGAAGTTGACATGTTGAATTTGGAGGAGGAGAAGAAGAAAAACGACGCGCTTATGAATTCGTCACATTTTCAAAGGCTTTAAGTCGGTTACCACCCGACAAGAGGATTCTCATGGAACCTGTTTACCACAAAACAATCTGCAAGTTAAACGCGTAAAATAAAAAACACGGTCCTAACATGAACGACCCAACTATTGCCGAGGAGCTTAACAGAGTGAAACCTTGGGTAGAGGTATTGTGATATTTTTACGAACTTGTCAATATACTTGCTTATCAATAATGCTCACAAACTAATACATTGAACCTGTTTTCTAGGATCTAAGTAGATGGTTTCATTCTCGCCGAAACTCTTTGGTCAGTCGATGAGATTGAAGCATTCATCTGTGATCCCGATAGACACCGTGTAAATTTCCATGGTCGATGATTATATTGTAGACCGCAATTTCGCTTCGCTTAGTTTGCTTAGACCGCTAGAAAAGGTTGGCTAACCGAGGAGGTTAGTTTATATACGCATTCTTATTAAGATTTTCTTTTTACCACGTATTTGATTTTCATCATTTCTTAAATTGATATTTTATTTGCAAGAAATGCGCAAGATATAGACCTATGGGTTGACTACATGTGGCACGTCACGACCTCGTAATGCTAATCGGGCGATGGTTAGTAGTTACTTTGTTCGATTCTTCTTCAAATGGCATGCCTGTGTTTGATGCAGACGGGACGAGGTATCCCATGCCCTGGAATGATGTTGAACATGTAATACATTTACTTTTCATTTCCTCCTATTTTTTCCATTTACGGTCACTCAATAATCAGGTAGTTCATGATAGCAACTTTAAAAACGGCATCTTTTAAAGTATGAACAAACTTGATATTTGTCCCTCAAATCATAAACTTTCCTTTACGTATTAACAAACTTGATACTCACAAACTTTATCCACAACTTTTGATCTATCGCCAGCTTCTTCCATTGCCACTAGCCGTGGTTTCGTTAAAGATGCTATTTGATGCATACTTTGAATAATTCGTCCAATGTAACCAAAAACCAAACAATCCTCCCTAAATTTGATATTTACAATCCAAATCATCAAGTTTCTTCTTAGGCACAAAATAGCTTCTTTTGACTAAGCTTCCAAAGTGCTATAATCAGATGCTCCATCTCGAATCGAACCATAATCGGCGCTTTTTGACCTATCTGCCATTCTCTTCTTTCTCCTTTGAAGCTTATCCTTGATGGCTAAAAGGGGTTTCAAAATCAGAAATATCTTTTACATTTGTTAACCCTTGGTCTCCCTTGTCGCGCCGAACCTATTACCCTGTGCTGCAACTTTCTGATTGTGTCATCCTGAGAAGCGGTTATTTGTTGTATGCCAGTGATCTTAGACTCCATTGTAGTACATTTATCCGTCAATTCCTTTATAAGTTTCATGGTATCCTCATGATAACCTAACTAGCGATGTTTTCGTAACACTAGCGCTTTCTCCATGCAAGCTAGCAGTTGGAACGACTTTGCACTCCAATCTTCCAACCAAGTTATTATAATTTTTTACACAATGTTATTATTATTATTTATTTATTTATTTACTTAATTAATGTTTCAATTCATTGTTTTTTTTTTCTTTTTTTTTTTTTTTTTTTTTTGTTTTTTTTTTGACACTAAAAGGTCCAGCAGCAAAGCCCACAAAAATCCTAGTGGTCATAAACATAGTAGTTATAACTTATAAGTGTAACCCAACCACAAAAACATGATATCCACTAGCAGTACTTAACAAAAAGAACAAGCAGTTGAATCATACACACTAGTCGTACTAAGAAATACTAGCCTGATTAAGTTTCAAGGATATCATTCCGCCATATTCCTTTACAATCCACTTATGATTTTAAAGCAAACTTGACATATCTACCTAAGAATAATGGTAAACATACACTACAATATTCTAATCATCAACATATCACATCATTATCTGAACCCTATTATAAATCAGTATGTAAAACTTCACAGTATCACGTTTCCTTTCAACACTAGTTGACATAAACACTATAAGATATGACCTTCATCCCGAAACCACCTAAGACATGATCAACTTTGGAAATGGTTTGGATAACCACTTGCCACTAGCAAGACTTTCCTACAACATCATTACAAACAATTTCACATCAACAATATCTTACACCTTTGATTAACAACAGTTACCCTAACAACAACAAAAACTATTCCATTTGAGGCACTATATCAATGAAAGTGTTAGTTAACCATTTGCTGAACTAAGATGTTTAGGGATCACCCACGAAACAATTAAGGAAACCATACAAATACAAATTAGACTCCATGCCGTACACTATCACCAAAAACTCCATGTTAGAAATTAAGGTTTTATTGATAGCCTCGATACAATAAGATATGATTCGTTTTGAGAATCGGGAAAAGCCAAACTTGAGGTATATTGGACTCTATAAGATTTTAACAAAACCCTTTAAGTGATCAACTTAAGCCACCACCAAAAACATAAAATGGTATATAACAAATTCTATTACCAGAAACTTGTGAACACAAAGATTAGAATTTGGTGTATACATCCTCATTTTTCTAGACACTTCAACATCGGATAACACACATTGAATTCTGGGACGGAATTCCCATTAAGGTGGTGAGACTGTAACAATTCGCATTTTCAGGATTTCTATCCATTCTCAAATTTTTACTTTTCATTTTCGAGAATTTACTATTCACTTTTACTATTCACTTTCACTATTCATCCCATAAAATTTTATTTCACATTCTCGTAAGATAAATTATTTTAGTAATATCCCGAGAGTTTGACAATCGTTAGATCATTTTCGAAAAAGTTATTAAGAAAACATCGCTTTAAAGTTTCGCTTTGGTCGGAGCACCATTTAAACATCCCGCGATAACGAAAATCAACTCAAAATTTTTCTCACATCGATTAATTTTAGATCACTCATAATCAATTAGAGAATTTTTAAGATTTCATTTAAAATGTTACCAAATAAACCCCGAGTCAGACGCGACTAAACTTACGTTTTAAACAATTCTACGAGACCCGCACTTAACCATTCTCGCACCAGATTTCCTAAGATGTTTAGACACTTTTACATTTTTGGAAAAGTCAAACATATTTCCTCCTCCTTTGACCATAAAGAAATTAACCTTGTACGTTCTACATTTTTGCTTAAATCGCGTCACTTTTAAACTTCACGATAACTATTAAGTTATCCCACGATAACTAAAACCACATTTTGACATCTCATATCACTTTTAGACTAATTTTAGTCTACTCTAAATAAATTCACGGTCATTTCCGAAATTTCGCTCTTTTCGATAAACTACTAATTACGCGTTTTTTACCCGTGTTTCCAGTTTTAAGCAACGTTTTTGCACCCAATAAGACTTATCACCTATTTTATATTTTTAGATGGAGTATAATGACGAGTTTCATCATTCCTACAAGTTTCGTTTTTTTACGATACCCGGTTTTACGTTTTATGGCTTAACAACTTACGGTTGGCATTTAACGGAACCAAACCATGCTCTAAACTCAAGATAATACCAAAACTATCCACCTAAGTCATCTTATCTTGTTATGCCCGACTTAAGGGGAGTCATCATTTTGGTGGCATAATCCTAACCATGGTTCATTTAGATCATTACATGTGTCCTAACTTAACCATGGTTAATATTTAACCCAATATATGGTTAACCAAACTTACCCTCCTATAAATAGCAAGTGAAATACATCCTTAGAACCCTCAAACACTGATTTGGGTCGTTCATAGCATAAATCATTCATATCTTCCATAATTTGATCTATAAACCCAAGTTTACGAAAGAAGTTTCAAGTAGTAAGTTACTACATCAAATCTCTAGCAAGTTTAAGTGATCTTCTTGAGTTTAGATCCACTCAAGTCACTTAGTACTTCATCACCAACTCTTCAAGATTGCAAGGGTGCCAAGGTGTAGAAAGCTAGCTCAATCCAAGGTCCTAGGTGTTCAATCAAAGTCCGATCCTTACTAGTTACTCCTTTCTTAATTGAAAGCCAAAAGTTGTAAGCAACTAATCACCACCATCATCTCAACTTTATTATTCATAATCTTAACAATTTTATGCTATATATATAGTTATTATGTTGATTCATGATGTACATATACTCAATCACATGTTTTAATTCACATATTGTCGTAAAAGTAACAAACTAGTAAACTAGTCATATTCTACACATTTGAGACCATTAAAACCAGTCACATATGGACTTTCTAAATTACATACTATGGTAGACAAGATAAAAGGTAAATATAGCAACTTGAATCACCCGAAACGGACAAACGAGTCAAAAGATACGGCCAAAAGAAGTTAGCGAAACCAAAACGCCGAATCTGCCTAAACACAAGCTGTTAAGGGTCTGTCCGCTGTAAAAGTGGTACTTCTGTTCCGAATCATCAAAAAGTTAAAACACGAAAGTTGTCCGGAACGACGTTTTCCTTCACTTTCAAAGAAGCTCGGACCTTGAAAACGCTTAAATAGGCCATTATCTTTCAAAAACTGAAACTACCCTATATATAGTTTCACGACTATACTTTTGTCACAACTAAAAGCAAAACCAAGTTATTGAAATAGTGTTTTCACAAGTAACGGAAAAGTGACCATTTTACCTTTTCCGACGATTTTACCAAAACTTCATTCTTGAACATGTTAATAAGTTGTAATCACTAGTAAACAATGAGAACTTGTAAAACTAGATATTTACTAAAAACATGATAAACTTTATGATATAACAATCGTCATTCAAAATCTATGTTTTATCTACTAAGTGCTACAAAACTAGGGAGCTTCATGTGAGGGTTTCATTTGAGTAAAAGTATCGACGAGTTCTTGGATTTACGATTTAAAGTGTCCTTGCTCCTAACGCTTACTACATGACCTCTCCGAATTGTGATGGCCTGAACGGTAGTACGGTATGTATAAAATAAACTCGTTTTCACAACTAGACCATTTCTATAAGACGACATACACAAAAACCATGTATTACATCATGATCAACATAGAGACTTATATAGGCTTGTTATTTCTTTCGCATCATTATTTCAAGCCTAAGTCGCAACATCCTATTCTAGGCTACTCGTAGAAGTTCTCACGGCATATCCATCATTCTCATTATACATTTGATATCATTTACTCTGAGGTGAGTTCATAGCCCCACTTTCTATTACTTAATTGTTTTACAAACCCTTGGGGGAGATACATGCTTTATTTTTAATCGAACACATTGCTTTCAAATTATACTTGAATATATTAGTTGCACTAAGTACACTATTTCCAAAGTCCCTATTATCATGAACCATTAATCACTTGCGAGTGAACGCGAATAATGTGGATAGATCTATCGAGAATGACAAATTCCGTTTGTGTTGACCGGGTAGGCAAACAAACGCACTCTATTTGAAGATCCATAGGTTTAATGGAAAATTACCTATTAGGGCATCGGTTACTATTATATGACAGCTGTTAACGTTTCGGTATCATGGGCTTAGTGCAATAATATCTGTTTTGCTTTCAAACTATTGGTGTGAGTTTATAGCTCACACTACCAACATAATGTGTTCAACCATCAAACAAACTCTATGAATTTCACTCAACCTTTGTGTTGACAGCTTTAAGCATGTATTTGTGTCCATATTGTACGAGGTCGGCACGGAAGAGCACGAATACTCAAGAAGGCTATAAATTTTATTATTATTCAAAACCTATTTAATGTATTTTGTAAACAATGGAACCAACTGGGACCTCATTTTTGTAAACTCGATATTTATATAAATCGAATGATAAATCCTTTTAAAACGACTCCATTAGAGTTCGCTTTTCTATTGTTATGATTGTTGTGCTGAGGTAACACCCGTTTGAATTCACTGCGTATCACGAAATTAGGGGTGTTACAGATTGGTATCGAGCCACGCTTATAGAGAAACGGGTCTAATCGAGACTTAAACTATAACTACTTTTCAAACAAAAACATTGTATAGCCTTGTTCTCGTGCCTTCCATCCTCCGGATGATTATGGCATTTTAGACATTTTATAATAACATGAACATACTAGTATATTGATATATACACTAGACATAATTTCAATCATAAAAGATGTACTAAACATATCTACGTATGCCTATTCTGAGGCATTACGGCACAATCATATTTTCTCAATCTCCCAATCATGCATCTACTCGTGCATTTTAGGATTATGAAACTTTATCCAAGACATTGCAACTGATTACAATGGTCTTTCCTACTTCCTGACATTGTGAGATACAATGGTCTCATTCATTTTCGACATTGTAAATCCTACGGTGGTCTCTATTAAATTCTCGACATCAGAATCCTACAATGGTCTCTATTACATTCTCGGACATCAGAAATCCTACAAAGGTCTCAATTACATCCCGCATAATCGTAAATGAAACAATTAACTGATTTATTCCTTAGACATTGTGGGTTACACAATGATCTCTCCATCATTTCTCAAGACATTGTGAGTTACACAATGATCTAATTTACTTCATAACCATTGTAAGTTATACAATAGACTCTAGAAATTATCTTATAAAACCTTATATGATATTCTTTTAAATGAAACCCGTCACAATCTATCAATTTCCCTAATGGAAATACAAGAAATGGAATTCCTAAAGGACAAACTAATTCATCATCTACAAAAGCTGAAGTTCAGCAACTTTCTCTACATTCATCAAAATTCTCTTCTGAAACCCTCGTTATTAAAGGTTCGTGATTCTAGCCAAGTATGGTCTATTTTAGAATAACTTAAGATATCCTTTCCACACGTATCTACCCATACTATCTTATATGCAATGAAATGTGAAAACATAGGTTACAAGTCTTTTATGGCCAGGACTTGCAACTGGATGGTTTGATATCGCCTTTGCTTAGTGGACAGTTTCTCAAAAGCTATGGACATATCACGAGTATACCTAATTTACGTATTTGAAAATTTTATCGAACCTCGGCTAAATATAGTCTAGTCACCTATATTTAACCTAGGGATAGTGGAACATAGTCTGACTAACTATGTTCGACTTAAATTTTTCAAACACTGAGAATAGTTATACAAGTGTTATATTCAGGTTGATTTCCTACTTAAACTCGATAAACAACAAGAATTCATTAAAAAGATCTAGAGACACGATAGTGTCTTACCACTCAGGGAGATCTTAACATCTTATTTATACTACCTAATTTCATTTTTGAAATTTTCATACATGAGATAATCCGAACTACTATCTTGGGATAGTCATCAAATCTTCTCGTCATTTCTTAGAAATACTAGCCTGATTAGGTTTCAAGGATATCATTCCGTCATATTCCTTTACAATCCACATATGATTTGAAAGCAAACTTGACATCTCTACCTAAGAATAAAGGTAAACATACACTACAATCTTCTAATCATCAACATATCACATCATTATCTGAACCCCATTATAAATCAGTATGTAAAACTTCACACTATCACGTTTCCATCAAACACTAGTTGACATAAACACTATAAGATATGACCTTCATCCCGAAACCACCTAAGATATGATCAACTTTGGAAATGGTTTGGATAACCACTTGCCACTAGCAAGACTTTCCTACAACATCATTACAAACCATTTCACATCAACAATATCTTACACCTTTGATTAACAACAGCTTACCTAACAACAACAAAAACTATTCCATTTGAGGCACTATACCAATGAAAGTGTTAGTTAACCATTTGCTGAACTAAGGTGTTTAGGGATCACCCACGAAACAATTAAGGAAACCATACAAATACAAATTAGACTCCATGCCGTAGACTATCACCAAAAACTCCATGTTAGAAATTAAGGCTTTATTGATAGCCTCGATACAATAAGATATGATTCATTTTGAGAATCGGGAAAAGCCAAACTTGAGGTATATTGGACTCTATAAGATTTTAACAAAACCCTTTAAGTGATCAACTTGTTACCACCAAAAACATAAAATGGTATATAACACATTCTATGACCGAAACTTGTGAACACAAAGATTAGAATTCAACATACATCCTCATTTTTAGACACTTCAACATCGGATAACACACATTGAATTCGGACGAATTCCATTAAATGGTGAGACTGTAACAATTCGCATTTTCGTGATTTCTATCCATTCTCAAATTTTACTTTTCATTTTCGAGAATTTACTATTCACTTTCACTATTCATCCCATAAAAATTTTATTTCACATTCTTGTAAGATAAATTATTTTAGTAATATCCTGAGAGTTTGACAATCGTTAGATCATTTTCGAAAAGTTATTAAGAAAACATCGTTTTAAAGTTTCGTTTTGGTCGGAGCACCATTTAAACATCCCGCGAATAACGAAAATCAACTCTGAAAATTTTTCTCACATCAGATTAATTTTAAGATCACTCATAATCAATTTGAGAATTTTTAAGATTTCATTTAAAATGTTACCAAATAAACCCTGAGCCGTACGCGACTAAACTTACGTTTTAAACAATTATACTTAGACCCAGACTTAACCATTCCTGCACTGTGTTTTCTAAGACATTTTGACGCTTTAACATTTTTTTGGATAAGTCAAACATATTTCCCTCCTCCAATTAACCTTGTACGTTCTACATTTTTGCTTAAATCGCGTAACTTTTAGACTTCACGTATAATCATTAAGTTATCTCACGATAACTAAAACCACATTCGACATCTCATATCACTTATAGACTAATTTTAGTCTACTTTACATAAATTCATGGTCATTTCCGAAATCTCGTTCTTTTCGATATAATCGCGAATTATGCGTTTTGACCCGTGTTTCGCTTTTAAGCGTTTTTGCACCCAATAAGACTTATCATCTATTTTATATTTTTATATGGAGTATAATGATGAGTTTCATCATTCCTACAAGTTTCGTATTTACGATACTCGGTTTTACGTTTTATGGCTTAACAACTTACGGTTGGCATTTAACGGAACCAAATCATGCTCTAAACTCAAGATAATACCAAAATTATCCACCTAAGTCATCTTATCTTGTTATGGCCGACTTAAGGGGGGGGGGAGTCATCATTTTGGTGGCATAATCCTAACCATGGTTCATTTAGATCATTACATGTGTCCTAACTTAACCATGGTTAATATTTAACCCAATATATGGTTAACCAAACTTACCCTCCTATAAATAGCAAGTGAAATACATCCTAAGAACCCTCAAACACTGATTTGGGTCGTTCATAGCATAAATCATTCATATCTTCCATAATTTGATCTATAAACTCCAAGTTTACGCAAAGAAGTTTCAAGTAGTAAGTTACTACATCAAATCTCTAGCAAGTTTAAGTGATCTTCTTGAGTTTAGATCTACTCAAGTCACTTAGTACTTCATCACCAACTCTTCAAGATTGCAAGGGTGCCAAGGTGTAGAAAGCTAGCTCAATCCAAGGTCCTAGGTGTTCAATCAAAGTCCGATCCTTACTAGTTACTCCTTTCTTAATTGAAAGCCAAAAGTTGTAAGCAACTAATCACCACCATCATCTCATCTTTATTATTCATAATCTTAACAATTTCATGCTATATATATAGTTACTATGTTGATTCATGATGTACATATACTCAATCACATGAGTGTCTAAATACTCATCATTTTTATATTGTTAGAATGCCAAAACATCCGAAACACTCGAAACACATCAAAATGATAAAATATCACAAACAAGTGTTTTATATGTTTTAAATGCAAAACATCAAAATCTGGTGAAAAACGTATCAAGTTTGCATAATTGGCGCTTTAGTCCCCAAGTTACAAAAGTTGTCAAAATTAGTCCTCGTAATTCAAAAACTTGTAAAATATCATTTAAGGTCCATAAGATTCAAAAGTTGTCAAAATAAACCCTTTAAAGTTTAAAAATCACAAAATGACAACTTTAGTCCCTCAAGTTTGGAAAATGTCAAATATAGTCCTTGGTTAATTTAAAAGTGAAAATTATCAAATTTTAACCTTGTACTATTTATAAATGACAAGAATGGTCCTTATGGTAAACTTTTGAAAATTACAAGTTTGGTCCCTAGAGTTTCTAAATTAGCGCTTTGGTCCTGGATTTGCAAAATGGAAAATAACCAAAGTGGTCCTTGTACTAATCACATATGGCAGGAATGGTCCTTGTGAGAGCTTTGGAAAGTTGTCAAGATCAGTCCTAGAAGAATTGGCAAATTACACTTTTGGTCCTTGTTGTTAACTTAATACCAAACCGGATCCAATATTTAATCCAAATCCTGGCCCAAATCAAAACCCGGCCCAAAGTTTAAATTGAAATAAAACCGCGCCACTGTTCATCCCTCCCAACTCCACCTGTTACCACTCCTGCACCCACACCTGTGCTACCACCTCATCTCAACCTTTCCAGCTAATATCTACCTCTCACTATCACCCCCTCCACCTTGCAAATCAGCCCATACCCCATTAATTACAGATACCTGCTTCAAGACTTTTTTTTCCCGCCAAAATGCCACTTGGGTGGTTGTGATGATTTCAAGCGATTCAATGGTTGGATTTAAGTGGGATTTCATCAGAGGTCGACAAGGAACAAAATGAATCTATTAATATCAAGAGAGAAGCAGTGGAGAAACCAAGTAGTGTAATTTTAATTTTGTAATGTCGTTTTAATTTTTCAAGCTTTCTGCTTATGTTTAAAACTCTCAAGTAGTTGTTAAGTGTTTTAAGTGTATTTGAATCATTTTCAATAATAAACTTCAAGTTTCAGTTTGATTTTAGTTTGTGCAAATTTTCAATTTCAAATTCTCAAAACATTCAATTATTGTTATTAGTGGTTGTTATTGCTTAAGCTTGTTTAAGCTCTTTAAAAAGCTTATAAACCTTTAGAAACTCAAAATCCAGTTTAGAATTGAAACCCAAAATACAAGAAAAATACCAATAAATTAGTGGAAAATTAAAATCAATGAAAATGAAGATTAAAGTCAAGGTGATAATTTATGAATTGTTCTTGGTTTAGATGCTTTGTGGAAAGCTATAGGAAGTAGTATTGATCCTCAGTTCTCACTCTTGTGCATAAACACATCTTGTAAGCAATTTTCTTAAAATTTGCATATTATAGTATAAGTGTTTAATTTCTGTTAATTTTAGCTTAATCTTGTTTAAATACAGTTATTATAAGTTGTTAAATGGATTCCTTGGTTTAAATAGGTAGTTTAGTGTGTTTAGCTTCAAAACTGCCTTCTAAAGGGGTGTTTGGATATGCTTATTAAACTGTGTTATAAGGCATCTTTGACATTGTTTGTTATTGATTCATGTCACTTTAGTATTAAATAGATCATTTCATGCATAAAACTTAGTCCTTGTTTGCTTAAAGTCAAAAGTAACTTGAAATGAACATCACAGTCCACTGTTGGAATTTTTAGATTATCAAATCATGTCATATAGTTCATTAGTTGTTGTTCTAGCTTAAAATAGTCCTATTATGTTATAATACATCTAGATCATTTAGTTAATCTTGCCCAAAGTTCAATAAAGTCAACCTACTTAGTTTTTATAAAAGTCAAATTTCTTAATACATTTTTGAATAAAACTTAGAATTTTATAGTGTATTCATTATTAGGATTTAGCTTAAATGCTTTGGGATAGTAAAATATAGTTGCTTAAGAAAATTAGAAAATAATAGTTTGCTTTGTATCACTTATATAGTGCTTAATCGAGCTTCTTTTGAGCACCCATTTCGAAAATGCTCAGTGCATCTGATATGCACCACCACAGTGGCCTACACCACCACTTTGGTGGGTCCCACAGGCCACACCAGTGGACCCCACTGGTGGTTCTTGATTCCTTACCACTCACCACCCAGCTGACTATCATTTTCAGCCAAGGTTTTGAGCTTAAGCCCTGTGGACCCCACTCATAGATAAGCCTCAATGTTGTCCCATTTTCTGAAATAAGCTAGTTTAACTTTGCTTAATTCTTGGCTTAAACTGCTTTTCAGAAGTTTAAGCTGGTTGGAATAGGTTAGTAATTAGTTAATATAGCATACCCTAGCTTATGTGTTAATTTGGTGGTCATTTATGGCTTTTGGCTTATTTTAAATTGCTTATTTATAAGCAATACACAAACAGCTTGCTTTTTCCTCCACATAAGCATATGTTTTATATTTTTATAAACTTAGAATAATATTTTAGTATTTTCCTGAATTTTTCAGATTTTTCCTACACTGCTTTCTATTTTTCTTTATTTTAAATAGTTTTTAATCCTTTTAATTAGCTTTTATAAAAATAAATCGAAAAAGCTTTAAAAATATGTTTTCAATTTTATAGATTAAGATAAATATAAAAGTCATAAAAATTATTTTTCCATAATTTTCTTGGTTTAAATAGTATTTTTTAGCATTTTAATTAGTTTTAAATAGTTTTAAATTAATAATAAATACATAAAAGTCTAAAAATATATTTTCAGTTTCAAAATAAGTTTTATCATATTTTAGACTTTTCTAAGTTATAATTTCATTTTCTAGGTTAATCTTGTATTTTCTTGTATTTTAGTGCATTTTAAATACTTAATAAATAGTTTTTAATTAATAATAATTAAATAAATAGTTTTAAAAATAATTTTCTTTTTCTAATAATTTTCTTTTATTATTAGGATTGTAAAAATGTCATTTTTATATTTGTAGGCCTTTTATTTATTAAAATTCACGTTTTATTTTGTACGTTTACGTAACTTTATTTAAACGTACGTTTTAGGTTTTAAACGTTCATCACTTTAAAAATAGTGATAGCGTTTATTTAATATATTTTAACTTTTTAATCTCTTTTAATTTGCATTTAAGTCGCTGTAATTTGTAGATCTTTTCTTTAGATAATTATCCATCGAAATCCTTACTGATCACTATCCTTAGTGATCATTCTATCATCTGAAGTTGTTTAAACACCAATTCATCCTCCGTGGGACTTAACGACCCAGGAATTCCCTATATTCCTCTGATCTTAAATTGCATTGGTGTGTGAGCTGTTTTGAGTTTCTTACGGTTGGTCATTCACAAGTGGCTAGCTTGCGTGAGATAACTTGACGGTTTTGCACCAATCAAATTTTGGCGCCACGCCGGAGGTCAGAAGCGTGTTTTAAGCATTTCCGATCCATTCTTGCACATATTCCACCGCTTGTAAATGTGTTTTTGTAAAGTTATCAAAATTCAAAAGTTCATTAACACTTTTCCTAAAGTGTTATCAACACCAAAAATATTTTCATTCTTTGTTTTATGGCATGTTTTCAAAAATCCAAAAATATTCATCTTTACCCTCTTACCCTTTTTGATTCTTTATTCCTTTACCCTCTATCCATTTGATTCTAAACTTCTTCTATTCTCATGGAATCTCTCGACTACGACGAAATCTGGAACAAGTTGAAAACTTCCTATTTTATCACAAATGTCAAGAATTCGTGTTGTTCGTGATGATCCATTGATTCTGCGTAGGGAAATAGAACGAGAAACCGGGGTGACAAAGGACCGGTACTTCCTCCGATAATGGAGGTGCTAATCGTCCAACCTACGGTTATCCAAAGATCTAATCCTCAATTGCTCCTAAACCGTCTAAAATTGATCCTACACGCTCACGATTTACGGTTAAAAGCAAACATGCGAAATTTAGAACGGTGACTAGCAAGAATGACTTGCCTAATCTTCACGCTTCTCAAGAACCGTAACCGGAGACCATAACGGAAGTGGTGGAAATTGCTAGCTCTCGAGCACACCACTTGTTCCACCTCCGGATTTTTCAAAATGTTCTTCGAGTCCTAATAGTCATTCGAGATCACCATGTTGATTTTGTTGATTCTTTGAATGAACCGATTCCTTCTCATAACTCTCAAATAGAATCGCTTTATTCCTTGTGTCGGTTGTGGTGAGCCTCTTTATGGTTCACCATGTCACCGTGTACGTGTGTACAAAGTGGTAATGATATTCGAACGGAGTTGTTTGTTTTGTGGTTCGAGGAATTCATTTGATTATGATCCTAATCCGAACTCATTTAACGATCCTCAAATTTTTCCAATTACACACCACACCCGACTTATCTTCATATAATCAACAATACTGCTGTGAATTTTGTGGAGGTCCTCACCAAGGATTTGAATGTCAATCCGAAACACGATTGTCTATGAACAGCTTTTCCGGTGATGCTCGTAACTTTGGGTATGACCAATATCCATATGATTCACCAATCCAGCCTCAACAGCTTTCTTCATGTGAGAACTGTGGAGGTCCTCATTTCACCGATTGTCAAACAGGAATCCATTTCCTTGTAACAATTATGACTATCCATATCACGACCAATCTCCACAAGGCCAAATGACTCAAATTCCTCAAGAAACCCAACAAGACACTTATCTAGAGCTTCGAGTCGGTGAAAAGAACCGAGGAGTTGAGTAAGACAAGATTTCATAATGTTCCCGCTTTTCTTGTGTATATTGTGGGGTCCTCATGATGATTATCAATGTCAACCTTCCGGTTTTGACAAATCTCCACTCCCACAATGTCCCGTCATTCAAAATTCACATGAGAAATCCATGGAAGAATTGCTAGTCAAGAGCGAGGTTGCTAAAATAAATTCCCAAATTGCTTTTGAAAAGTCTATTAGGAATTAATTGCAAAAGAAAAGCAACGGATCTAGCTCTCAATTTCGCTTTATTCCTAATGACAAGGTGATGATGAGGATACACTGAAGATTCATCAAGTTCATCGGTGGATATTCCAGCAGCTTGAGATTCATTCTCAAGCAACCGCCATCACACCAAGCTCCCACTCACTCTCTAAACATGGGGACGAGCATCTTGATACTGTTCTCGAAAAGGAATCGACAAATTCATAAAGTCTAGTGTTGAGGACCTTGTCCCAATCCCGAGAGAGTCACAGGGAACTTTTGAGCATTTGTGTGATATCCTTTCCCCTCTTGAGTGTTCAAAAGATCATTTTGAGACTTTCTCCGATTTTAGCGATGATTGTAAATCTTATGGAGACATTGAGAATGTTGAGGCATCACTTTCACATTGTGATGTTGATCCTCTTTTGAGGAGTTTATCGATGAACTCACTCACATCATTCCACTTTCATCGGAAAGTGATGATGATCTCTTTGATTTCAAAGCCAACTTAGGAGAAATTGAAAATCTCCTTTATAATGATCGCTCACTCACTTCTCACCCTAACAAATTAATAGAGAATGTTAATCACCTTGTTCCTAAACATTCAAAGCTACTTTCACCAATCCTCTATTTGAATTCGAATCAATTCACTTGGATTTCTAACAATCCAATCTTTGACGAGGATAGTGATGAGTCTACAATGGAACAAGAGTTCACGATTTACATCATGTGAATGATTCTCTTTACGAGGAGTTCTCCTTGAACTCACTCATATCATATCTCTACCGTAGTATGATAACTTCCACTTTGATCTAGACATAAATGATTTTTGTGTTCCGGAGGAAATGTTCTCACCATGAGAACTTGCTTGATATCAAAATCCCATCCCTCCCACCCGAATATGTCTTGATCAAATGAGCTTAAATGATGAGATTCATGATCCGTAAATCATGAATTCTTCTTCGATGATGATGAGTTAGTCATGATTATTATCATGACTTTCTTTCTCTTCTTCACCTATCCCGTGCTTCTCCCTGCTCTTCACTCCTTTGGGAATGAAGACATTATTTTGATCCCGCATTTTCATTTATCATTTATGAGCCGGTTCTATGTATATCTCATCGTGTGGAACTTTCGCGTATTTCAATGTTTATACAAACATCTTGAATGAAAGTCCGATGGAGATTGTCTCTTCCACTTACTTCCCCATGCACAAATTAATTCGGGGTCGAGTCAAGCTAGCGACTCGGTAATCAAAAACAGTAGTTAAACATGGGTTTTCACCAGTGTGTACCACCCTAGTGTGGGGGAGATGCCCCACATATTGTATAGAGACCTTAAAAATGAATGAAAATTGTAAATATTAAAAAAAAAGAGAATAATTGTTGTGTTTCTACACTTAGCTAGTAATGTTATCTTTTTACGTTCTAAGTTTCGGCATAACAGCCGGTACTTTGAATATTGAGGACAATATTCATTTCTAAGTGTGGGGGAAATTCGCTAATTTTGATCATAAATGTACCCTTTTAGTCCCTTTTTCCCCAAAATGGCCAAATTTTAATTTTTTATTTTAGTGGAAGTACTATGTACTAAACACAACAAATGGTAATCATCCACCATGTCTAACCCACATAAGGATTGGCTAATCCAGAGCAAACGGCTCTTGGTAAAGATATCTCAAATCCGCTTATGGCTTGCAATTTGCCCAAAATTGTATGGTGTTCAACTCACCATATCTTTAAACTAGTGAAAAGTTGGCTAGCCCGCAAGTTTATGGCTTGTGGTAAAGGCGCTTGAAAATCCATAATTGGTAATCGGCTCACCAAAGATAATATTGATAATTTATCTAAGAGTTGGCTAGTCCGTAAGCAAACGGCTTCGGTAAAGACAAATCAAAACCGTTGAAAGTCGGTGGTTTGCTCAAAATCACATGGTTATCAGTGTACCAAGGTTCTTACTTGAACTCGAAACATCTGGCTACTCCGTAGTAATGGCTTTTGGTAAAGAGATAAAATCCATTAACTTTTCTCAAATCATTGCTAGGGACTAGCAATATCTTAATGTGGGGTTTGATGAGTGTCAAATACTCATCATTTTATACTGTTAAATGCCAAAACATCCGAAAACACTCGTAAACACATCAAAATGATAAAATATCACAAACAAGTGTTTTATATGTTTTAAATGCAAAACATCAAAATCTGTGAAAACGATCAAGTTTGCATAATTGGCGCTTTAGTCCCCAAGTTACAAAAGTTGTCAAAATTAGTCCCTGGTAATTCAAAAACTTGTAAAATATCATTTAAGGTCCATAAGATTCAAAAGTTGTCAAAATAAACCCTTTAAAGTTTAAAAATCACAAAATGACAACTTTAGTCCCTCAAGTTTGGAAAATGTCAAATATAGTCCTTGGTTAATTTAAAAAGTGAAAATTATCAAATTTTAACCTTGTACTATTTATAAATGACAAGAATGGTCCTTATGGTAAACTTTTGAAAAATTACAAGTTTGGTCCCTAGAGTTTCTAAATTGGCAGTTTTGGTCCCTGGATTTGCAAAAATGGAAAATAACCAAAGTGGTCCTTGTACTAATCACATATGGCAGGAATGGTCCTTGTGAGAGCTTTGGAAAGTTGTCAAGATCAGTCCTAGAAGAATTGGCAAATTACACTTTTGGTCCTTGTTGTTAACTTAATACCAAACCGGATCCAATATTTAATCCAAATCCTGGCCCAAATCAAAACCCGGCCCAAAGTTTAAATTGAAATAAAACCGCGCCACTGTTCATCCCTCCCAACTCCACCTGTTACCACTCCTGCACCCACACCTGTGCTACCACCTCATCTCAACCTTTCCAGCTAATATCTACCTCTCACTATCACCCCCCTCCACCTTGCAAACCAGCCCATACCCCATTAATTACAGATACCTGCTTCAAGACTTTTTTTCCCGCCAAAATGCCACTTGGGTGGTTGTGATGATTTCAAGCGATTCAATGGTTGGATTTAAGTGGGATTTCATCAGAGGTCGACAAGGAACAAAATGAATCTATTAATATCAAGAGAGAAGCAGTGGAGAAACCAAGTAGTGTAATTTTAATTTTGTAATGTCGTTTTAATTTTTTCAAGCTTTCCTGTTTATGTTTAAAACTCTCAAGTAGTTGTTAAGTGTTTTAAGTGTATTTGAATCATTTTCAATAATAAACTTCAAGTTTCGGTTTGATTTTAGTTTGTGCAAATTTTCAATTTCAAATTCTCAAAACATTCAATTATTGTTATTAGTGGTTGTTATTGCTTCTTAAGCTTGTTTAAGCTCTTTAAAAAAGCTTATAAACCTTTAGAAACTCAAAAATCCAGTTTAGAATTGAAAACCCAAAAATACAAGAAAAATACCAATAAATTAGTGGAAAATTAAAAATCAATGAAAATGAAGATTAAAGCTGAAGCAGGATAATTTATGAATTGTTCTTGGTTTAGATGCTTTGTGGAAAGCTATAGGAAGTAGTATTGATCCTCAGTTCTCACTCTTGTGCATAAACACATCTTGTAAGCAATTTTCTTAAAATTTGCATATTATAGTATAAGTGTTTAATTTCTGTTAATTTTAGCTTAATCTTGTTTAAATACAGTTATTATAAGTTGTTAAATGGATTCCTTGGTTTAAATAGGTAGTTTAGTGTGTTTAGCTTCAAAACTGCCTTCTAAAGGGGTGTTTGGATATGCTTATTAAACTGTGTTATAAGGCATCTTTGACATTGTTTGTTATTGATTCATGTCACTTTAGTATTAAATAGATCATTTCATGCATAAAACTTAGTCCTTGTTTGCTTAAAGTCAAAAGTAACTTGAAATGAACATCACAGTCCACTGTTGGAATTTTTAGATTATCAAATCATGTCATTTAGTTCATTAGTTGTTGTTCTAGCTTAAAATAGTCCTATTATGTTATAATACATCTAGATCATTTAGTTAATCTTGCCCAAAGTTCAATAAAGTCAACCTACTTAGTTTTTATAAAAGTCAAATTTCTTAATACCTGTTTTTGAATAAAACTTAGAATTTTATAGTGTCATTATTAGGATTTAGCTTAAATGCTTTTGGGATAGTAAAATATAGTTGCTTAAGAAAATTAGAAAAATAATAGTTTGCTTTGTATCAGCTTATATAGTGCTTAATCAGTAGCTTCTTTTGAGCACCCATTTCTGAAAATGCTCTGTGCATCTGATATGCACCACCACAGTGGCCTACACCACCACTTTGGTGGGTCCCACAGGCCACACCAGTGGACCCCACTGGTGGTTCTTGGTTCCTTACCACTCACCACCCAGCTGACTATCATTTTCAGCCAAGGTTTTGAGCTTAAGCCCTGTGGACCCCACTCATAGATAAGCCTCAATGTTGTCCCATTTTCTGAAATAAGCTAGTTTAACTTTGCTTAATTCTTGGCTTAAACTGCTTTTCAGAAGTTTAAGATGGTTGGAATAGGTTAGTAATTAGTTAATATAGCATACCCTAGCTTATGTGTTAATTTGGTGGTCATTTATGGCTTTTGGCTTATTTTAAATTGCTTATTTATAAGCAGTCACACAGCAGTTGCTTTTTCCTCCACATAAGCATATGTTTTTATATTTTTTATAAACTTTGAATAATATTTTAGTATTTTCCTGAATTTTTCAGATTTTTCCTACACTGTTTTCTATTTTTCTTTATTTTAAATAGTTTTTAATCCTTTTTAATTAGCTTTTTATAAAAATAAATCAGAAAAAGCTTTAAAAAATATGTTTTCAATTTTTATAGATTAAGATAAATATAAAAGTCATAAAAAGTATTTTTCCATAATTTTCTTGGTTTAAATAGTATTTTTTTAGCATTTTAATTAGTTTTAAATAGTTTTAAATTAATAATAAATACATAAAAAGTCTAAAAAATATATTTTCAGTTTTAAAATAAGTTTTATCATATTTTAGACTTTTATAAGTTATAATTTCATTTTTCTAGGTTAATCTTGTATTTTCTCTTATTTTAGTGCATTTTAAATACTTAATAAATAGTTTTTAATTAATAATAATTAAATAAATAGTTTTAAAAATAATTTTCTTTTTCTAATAATTTTCTTTTATTATTAGGATTGTAAAAATGTCATTTTTATATTTGCAGGCCTTTTATTTATTAAAACCCACGTTTTATTTTGTACGTTTACGTAACCTTATTTAAACGTGCGTTTTAGGTTTTAAACGCTCATCACTTTAAAAATAGTGATAGCGTTTATTTAATATATTTTAACTTTTAATCTCTTTTAATTTGCATTTAAGTCATTGTAATTTGTAGATCTTTTCTTTAGATAATTATCCATCGAATCCTTATCGATCACTATCCTTAGTGATCATTCTATCATCTGAAGTTGTTTAAACACCAATTCATCCTCCGTGGGACTTAACGACCCAGGAATTCCCTATATTCCCCTGATCTTAAATTGCATTGGTGTGTGAGCTGTTTTGAGTTTCTTACGGTTGGTCATTCACAAGTGGCTAGCTTGCGTGAGATAACTTGACGGTTTTGCACCAATCACTTGTTATTTCTTTCGCATCATTATTTCAAACCTAAGTCGCAACATCCTATTCTAGGCTGCTCGTAGAAGTTCTCACGGCATATCCATCATTCTCATTATACATTTGATATCATTTACTCTGAGGTGAGTTCATAGCCCCACTTTCTATTACTTAATTGTTTTACAAACCCTTGGGGGAGATACATGCTTTATTTTTAATCGAACACATTGCTTTCAAATTATACTTGAATATATTAGTTGCACTAAGTACACTATTGCCAAAGTCCCTATTATCATGAACCATTAATTACTTGCGAGTGAACGCGAATAATGTGGATAGATCTATCGGGAATGACAAATCCCGTTTGTGTTGACCGGTTAGGCAAACAAACGCACTCTATTTGAAGATCCATAGGTTTAATGGAAAATTACCTATTAGGGCATCGGTTACTATTATATGACAGCTGTTAACGTTTCGGTATCATGAGCTTAGTGCAATAATATCTGTTTTTCTTTCAAACTATTGGTGTGAGTCTATAGCTCACACTACCAACATAATGTGTTCAACCATCAAACAAACTCTATGAATTTCACTCAACCTTTGTGTTGATAGTTTTAAGCATGTATTTCAGGTCCATATTGTACGAGGCTGGCACGAAGGAGCACAGATACTCAAGAAGGCTATAAATTTATTATCATTCAAAAACCTATTTAATGTATTTTGTAAACAATGGAACCAACTGGGACCTCATTTTTGTAAACTATGATATTTATATAAATCGAATGATAAATCCTTTTTAAAACGACTCCATTAGAGTTCGTTTTCTATTGTTATGACTGTTGTGCTATGAAGTAACACCCAGTTCGAATTCCGCTGTGTATCACGAAATTGGGGTGTTACAAAGATACTATAAAAAAAACAAAGTGTGGGTGGGTACTTATTTGGGGTTGTGATCCACTTTTCCATTGGAAACAGACAATTGTCATAACTAGTTTGTCAGAAATTTCGTGTCTATATATGACGCTATGTAACAAAAACAGTTTTTGGTATCTCTATTAGTGATAGTATTAGAAAAGCAAACATAACGATGTCTCACGGCATGGTTTTATGTGATGAATTACCAATGTTTGGTGGCTCAAATTTGTTAAAAGATATTACGATCGCATTACGAGAGGTGAATTGGAAGTTGCTTTACGTGATGAAGCAGATCATAGGAGGAATGTTGTTGAAATTAGGGGCCATGTCAACCGCAGACAACAAATGATAGCGGAAGTGGAGCTTTTATGCGGGTCGGATTGTTGGTTGCCAACTATTAATCACCTGTTAAGGATGCAAAATGAGGATCTGGCTGAGAGTTCCAAACTTCTGTTTTCTTGGTTTAGAAAACATGACCGTGTTAAAGAGCTGAATGGTTTAATTGAAAAGTTGGAGTCAATGGAGATTTGATGTGCTTTGTATTAATTACATGGAAGTCACGCCTTTTGTTTATTAGGGGACCGTTGTTACATTTTAGAGTCACTTATCTCATCTTTGTATAGTCTATGTATGTCATGTTAACCTATGGATGTGATCCCTTTTATGTTACTAGTATATATTTGTTTGCGGGTTATTCAACTCAGTGCGAGATAGTAAGTCACAAAATTTTACAAAAATAAAAATTTACTAATAAAGTAGGAATATGAAGATGCCAATGAGACGATTAATAATGGTAGTAAGAATTTTTTGTCTCGATAATAGAATATGATGACGTGTTGAGTTACATGCTTATTTATGTGTTAGAATAATAACCCTTATTATATCATTAAAAAATTAAATAAATACAAAAATTAAAAATAAAATACATAATTTGAACAACCTGAATTGGGGATATATGCGACAAAAATTAGTAACAACTGCTAAAAGTGTTAAAAAGTTAGTTTTAGTACAAATTAATTTGGATTGAATTGGGGATACAAACCAATTAAGAGTTACAATCTAACGCCGCGAAAGGAGGCTGCTGGGTTTGAACAAATTCTTAAGTCTGTTCATACGTAAATCCCCAACCACTGCTAACGTCGATATAACCACTGCTAACGTCGTTGTACCCAGTGCTAGTGTCGCAAAACCACCGCTAGTTTCCACGCAAAAAGCAAATTTGTTTGTGTTTAAGTAATCATTTATATTCAAATACCAAAAAGGAGAGAAAATCTGCATGTAAAGATTCACGTTCCTTCCCAAGTAATTTTATGTCAAATATAGCAGGAACAGTCTACGACCCTAGGCACGTGCCTAGCCACAAAACAGTTAATGAAAATTAATGATAACGCGTGCACGAACAGTAAAATCCTCGCTATAAATACGCGAGGTAAATCAAGGAAAGTCCAAAAAGCAAAAAGGAACCATTCTTCACCTACAAAAGATTTCTACCGCAAATCGAACCGAAATATTTTAAAAACCAAGAGAAGTTGAAGATGTTATTCGTAAAAGCAACCGATGGTACACTGTACAAAAAGAATACATACGGACGTCAACAACAACTCGTTGCCCACGCACGGCCATTTCCAAAAGCCCATACATAGCCTAAACCTTTACCCAAAAAATAAAAATAAGCGCAAAGTCGATGTCATGACTCATCAAACATGTTCTAAAATGACTACTCATAATAGTTAGTCGTTCTAAAATGACGACTAATAACCCATCTCCGCGAACATCCACAACACACCTTCACCCTAAACCCATGTCCATTCAAGTTGTGGTAGTCTGCCAGGACCATATGCATACCAAAGGTGGGAGTTTAAAGCTAGCAGACTCTCATTAGCAATATGGGATCTTGAAAGTGCAGGCATTTCCTTAGTAACCTCGGCCTTCGAGAGCGGAAGAAGGAAATAAATCATGGGAATTGGGTCATGGGAGTGACAAAATATGTTCGGCAGATGGGTCCCGTAGGGAAGGGCGACAAAAGGAAGTTAGGGGCAACAAAATACGTAAACCAACCCCTAACTAACAAGAAACTTCCCTAAGAAAGTCAAACAACTAAGGATGAAAGCTATGCCTTCTTCCTCTGTTGGTGCAGCCCGGCCCCCATTCAAGTGTGCGTCTACTAATTTAGGAATATCTGGTTGGATAGACTGGGTCTAAGGAAAAAATGACCAGCTTGCGGGAGCCGGGATAAAATAAAAGCTGCTGGGTTGGAAGCTACATTACCAAAAGCCCTTCCCGCATCGCTGCAGAGGGAGTGATGAGACGGAAACCCCTAAAAGGCCCATTGAAGTTGAAAGGCCTATCTAATTCCTCGGGGAATCCCATGGGTGGAATACGCCAGGGCCACGAGAAAGCAAGCCACCGGGACTCCTTCAAGAAAAGGATAAAGGCAAAAGACCCGAACCGGGAAAGCCAGCGGAAAAGAAGAGTGTCAGAAATACACAAACCAGTGGTAGTAAAAGTCGCGTACCACTGCTAATGTACTTGTCACTGCTAGTATGATTGTGTGGGATGAATATGTAATATTCTAGAATGTCTTCGGTAGGATGTTTTGTATTAGATAAGTATTGTAAGTATATTTATCTTGTATAGTACTTAGTGTATTTTGTAAAGGACTCCTTAGCCTATTAAAGGAGGTCCTAGGTTTGAGTTATATATAAGTTTTGGTGATATCTAGAGTCGATACACTTCAAGGTTGTAAACGCCAATACTATTCAGAGTATTCGTGTATTAACAACATATTGAGGTGTTTAGTGAGAATAACTGTTCGTTAATTATTATTCTTCTTAAGGAGTACTAGGTTGTGTTCGTTTAGTCAGCTTCTATAGTAGATCCTTCGCTAAACTGGGATTAAAAACAGATTTTTATGTCAATGGATGAAACAATTTTAAAGACCATCACTCATTCTAAAAACATCAACATCTTCACTTGGATTAGTTTTTAAAGAACATCTTCAAATAACGGCATCAGGTTATCAGATGTGTAGAGTGACATTCGTTTGAGTGGATTATTTTGAGCTTTATACGACGTTTGTAAACATAAAAAAAATGCTACACTGCTTTTATGCTCGATTACTTAAATTAAATATCTCGAATTAATAAATGAATTAGTTTTATAGTTACAACTGCTAGTCGTTTTTTACTACTGCTTTTGTGGGTCAAGCAGAGGACGATCGTTTACCATCGCTTGTAGTAAACTTACAACTGCTAGTTAATTTGTACTAGTGTTGAATGTTAAACCTTTATTTTTGGAAGTGTGCATTGTCTCAAGTTGGTA
Source organism: Chrysanthemum lavandulifolium (assembly GCA_022545495.1). Taxonomy (NCBI): domain Eukaryota; kingdom Viridiplantae; phylum Streptophyta; class Magnoliopsida; order Asterales; family Asteraceae; genus Chrysanthemum; species Chrysanthemum lavandulifolium. The sequence goes on along the minus strand of CM040245.1, from coordinate 65,216,038 downwards.
GTTATTAGTAGGTTGTAGAATACTGAAATGTACGTCTAGAAGGAGTCGTGGTTTATAAAAGTAGTCCGTATGGAAAACAAGTTGCCCTAAGAACAAAATTAGGTTGCCAAAATTATTTTGGGTAACAACTCCTTGTTGCCCAGATTAAAAAAAATGGATAATGGGATAACATAAGAGATGAAATAGTAAATACGTTGACATACAATGTTTGATACGCATAACCAACTACATATTACGATTACTACATGGTTATAACTTTAATTGTTACATATTATATAACCACTTGATTGATAACATTCATTGACTACGAAATATCTAAACAAATTCAATGCTTCCTTCCCACACGCATAACAGACTAAAACCACAAACCTTCATTCCCATTTAGCCCGATCCGTAACTTCACCGAACAAACTCATTGAAAATGGCATTGATATATCATTAACCAAATCAAGTGATAATGTTTAAAAGGAACATGAATAGAATGGTAAGTTATAAATAAAACATACTATAGACAAAGACGGTCTCAGATGATTTAACAAAAGAAGAGATTCTTTGTATGGGCGATGTAGAAAGATCCCGTATCTCCTAAAATTCCCATGTCGACAAATAATTCAAGTTCTTTGTTGTACAGAATAGCGAGTGACCCAAATGGTTGCCAGTACGCTTCCACTATTGGAGCCCGATCCTTTGTAAACCCAAGCAAACGAGCAGATAATAGGGTTGGGATGGCAAAGAGGCTTCTAAATGATCTTATGGCAAAACCATTCACGCCCAACACCCATCCACAAAACAATGGCATATCTTCATCAATGATCATACCGTAAATCACTAGAGAGGTTCCAAGATCGAAAACATAGAATATAACTGGGAGTTCATTTTTAAAATCATGGAAGGTCTATAACTTTAAATTGGTTGGTTAACAAATCAAACGAAATCAACATATAAATCTTGTATGTAACACCGTCCTCATTAGTTAACTTTTCACCCCAAATCAATAGATAAAATGACCTACAACCGCACGACTTTGACGTTTCAGTTTGATAGTTTCACGAGGGTGGAAATTTTCAAGGCATATCCACCTTAACGAGTTGACGAAAAGACAGACACATACCGTAAACCACTTTGGAAAACAGGATAGAGACCTTCACGATCGTCGGGTCAAGAGTGTCCTGACGGACGGCAAAACCAAAACAAATCTTTTACATTCAATTTGATGCGTGTAAACGGGACATGTATCGCAAGTGATTTTTGGATTGCGGGTTCCAAATAATAGACATTAGATTAGAGCCATAAACAAAAAACGAAAGACCATGAGAATTGCCAACGGGAATCATAGATGAAAGCATTAAATCTGTATGAAGTACCGTAGTGGTTAGCTGTTCATTAAAAGCTAACATAAAACCTTTGTGACCGTGATCAAATGTTAGCGTAAAAAAACACTCATCGTTACGACGAACACCGTAATTAAAGATGAAAAAACCACAATCTATACTAGCCTTCCATAACTTGCAAACACTACGTAGCTGGAGTATAGACTTATGAGGTAGCCTGCGAATGATATCTAGTTGAACATCCAGTGGGATTGATGAGTGCTTAAATACTCATCATTTTTGTCGTATTTAAACTGCCAAAACATACAAAAACAATCAAAAAGATATCAAAATACTTAAAATATCCTGTGGATTGTGTTTTATGTGTTCTAAATGCAAATGTGCAAAACAAAGGAAAATCGATCAAAGTTTGCAATATTGGCGCTTTCCCCCAAGTATCAAAACTTGTCAAAATTAGTCCTTTGGTAAAAAATGTCAAAAGTTTTGAGAAATTACAAAATTAGTCCTTCAAGTTTGAAATTTGGCATAAATGGCCCCTGGAAAATGGAAAATGGCAAGTTTGGTCCTTGTACTTTTTGAGATTGTCACTTTCAGCCCTTGGATCAACATTTCAGAATTGGCAGAAAAGGTCCTTTAAATTTTCAGAAATGACAACATAAGTCCTTGTCATATTAAACCTTTTAAATCTTATGGCCTGGTCAAAACCACTTTTGGACCCCCTATCATTAACCAATTTGACCCCCTGCCCACTTGAACCCCGTGGTCAAACTCACCACCAAACCTTCACCCCTTTCCCCTTTCCTCTCCCCATGCGCTACTCCACCTCCCGCCACCAACACAAACCTACCACCAACTCTCACCACACCTTGTTCCCCACCTCAAGAAGCCTCCAAGAAGCATTAAATGCATCTCTTACCCACCATCTCAACCTCACCGGCTTATTTATCATTTTGGCGCCAAAAGCCAATCAAACGCCAAGATCAACTTAGCTAATCCAATGGCCGTGAAACAACTGGAATTGCTCGAAATAGAGAGAAAGATCTTGGAGTATAAATAGAAGCATTGGGAAGCAAGAAAAGGAGTCTACTAGTTTTTAAAATTTTTATTAATGTCGTTTTCATATAAAGTCTTAGTTAAGTAAAAATTTCGTAATCTTTTGTTGAAATGTACTCATTTTAAGTTATTGGATCAATATAAATCAATTCCAAGTACTAATTTAAGTTTCACTATCGCTTTATGTTTTGAGTTTATCGTTGAAAATTTCCATATTAAAGACTTGTATACAAGCTTTCATTAGTGATTTTTAAGCTCAAAAGGTTTATATTAGCTTATTATAGCTTTGTATAAGCTTATATTCAAGGTTCAAGTAATTGTGGTTCTTGGTCAACAAAAAGTCAAACTGGGTCAAATGGCAATGGAAAGGGGCAATGGTTGATTCAGACATGGAATTGGGTTGATATTGAGCTAGGATAGGGATTGGATTAGGCTAGTGTTCATTGGTTTCAGTTTCAAGCCATAGTGGCTAAGGACCATGTGTAAGTGATTTTAAAGGTCTCATTGCATTATCTGTTTTTGCAGCTATAAACTGGTTCAAATCTGTTGAATAAGTTGTATTTAGGTTAGTTTAATTCAATTCAAGTGATAGCATAAGTTAATTCAGTGTTTAGTTAGAGTTAATTGCATAACAGTTGATTAAAGGTGTGTTTGGCATTGCTGTCTAAACTGTCTTTAAGGGTTGTGCAGTGGTAGAGTTCTGTTTGTTCATGCTTGTTTAACTCATTTGAGTACTTATCTGTCTAAGTTTGTGCTCTGAAAACATCATAAGTCAAAATCTCATCTAACTGCCTTAAGTTGCTCACTTTGTTGGATTTTGAAAAGCAAATCACTTGTTTTGTGTTTAAAAGTCATAAACATAGCTTGCAAGATCTTCATTTAATCACTTAGCATCATTTTCAGTTGAGAAATTAAGATCAAACTTCATAAAAGTCAACTACACTCAACTCGCTTCAAAAGTCAAATTGCAAAAATCGCTTTGAGCCCATATGGAAGGAATTTTCATGGACTCATCCTTGGACCAAATTCAGTGAGAATTGTTGTTTTAAAACTTAAGTGGTCTCATTTCTTATAGTCATTTTTGTAGAATTTTACAGATTTTTTAAAAGCTTCAAACAAGCTTCTCTTTTAAGCTCTAGTTGCCCTGCTCCATATACTCAGCTTAAGCTGAGTTTTCTCAGATTTTTACAAGGTTGCACAGAGCTCAATAGAGCTCACTTAGGTCTGGAATTTGGTTTACAAGATCTCACCCAGGTCTAGTATAGGTTCCAAGTTATTGTTTCTAATTTCTAGCTCATTTGAGTGCTTAATTTTCTGCTTAAACCTGGTACCCTCTCACTGATTTTAGCTCATTAGCTTAAATAAGTCAAATCTTGGTATCTTGCATTCCAGTGTTTAAGGCTTGTTGTTTTTAGTTGCATTTGGTTATTATAGCATATTAGAACTTCAGAATCAGTTGGTGACTTGTTTTGATCATTTGGCTTATTCAGTGCTTATTTATAAGCCCTTGGCTTAGCAGCCCTTATTCTTACACATAAGCACCTGTTTTTCCATTTTTCCTAGATTCTAAATATAATTTTAGAGTTTTCCTGAAATTTTCATATTTTTCCAAGCTTGTTTAGTATTTTTCTTGATTTTAATTAGTTTTTAGCACTTTTAATTAGCATTTAATACAAAAATTAAGAAAAGTTTCAAAAATAATTTTCATTTTCTTAAGTTAAGATAAATATAAAAAGACAAAAAATATTTTCTAGATTTTTCTTAGTTAAATTTGTATTTTTAAGCTATTTAAGTAGTTTTAAATAGTTTTTAATTCCTAGAAAATAGAAAATAATCGAAAAATACAAAATAGTTTTGAAAATTCTCTTTTGTTATTTTAGACTTTTCCAAGTCATAATTTTATTTTTCTAGCTTTATTTCATAATTTCTTGTATTTTAGGTTATTATTTAATAGTTAAAAATAGTTTTTAATTAATAATAATTAGATAATTAGTTATAAAAATAATTTTCTTTTTCTAAAAATTTTCTTTTATCATTAGGTTTGTAAAATATCATTTTTATATTTTTAGGGTTAATATTGATTTAGTTTCACGTTTTCATTTTATGCGTTACGTAGTTTTAATTCGCTTTTATAAAACATAAAACAAAAACATCATTTTGTAAAAATAGTGATAGCGTTTATTTAATATTTTTATCTTTTTAATTTCCTTTAATTTGCATTTAAGCCGTTGTAATTTGTTGGCTTTTCCGTAGTTATAATATCACTCAAATCTCTTTTCTGCTCAAATTCCCGATCACTTTACGTTTGGTGATCCATTGCATAGCTCATTGGGACATAACGACCGGAAACCCTATACTCCCCGATCTTCATTGCATTTGTGCTTAAGTTGTTTTAAGTCTCATTACGGTTTGCTATTCACAAGTGGCCACCACAATGATTAGACTTGACGGTTTAGCACGATCAAATTTTAGCGCCATTGTTGGAGTCGTGCCGATTATCTATCGTTTAGCGATTAGTAGTTTGAATATTCACTCTTTGTTTATATCATCCATCTATCTATATATATATATCCATATTCTCTTATAAAAATCCAAAACCCAAAACATCTAAAACGATAAAACACAAAATATTTTTCCTTTTGTTTCTATATATGTATCAAATATAAAAATACAAAAAGATTTGTCGTTTTCTTTAATAATAACAACTTAAAAGATTACCACCGCAAACCAAGGCGGTGCACTACCTAACTGGGTGCGACCATAATAAGTTCCCGAACTAAAGATTTAAAACTTGCCTTTGTGTCCTTGTGATTGGTGTACCTTTTTCAAAGAAGCCATTCATCTTGTGATAATTGGTTAGGTTCATCGTTGTTTTGCCTCGATTTTGTGTTAATTGATTTTGTTGTGATATCTACGTTTCGAACCGTAAAACCCATAAATATTCTTCTCACCCCATTTTTATAAACGCCTTCATAATTCCCATTTCTCTCCTTAACTCGAGATTCCTTAGAGTTAACTCTAGTATGCGCATCGCTCTTCTAGATCCGTGAGCCCATTTCGTGAGCTTGTCAAGATTCCAGAAGGCGTGTCCGTGACTTTCGCTCCATCGATCGGATCGAGATCCGGACTTCTCACACTACTTCCGTTATCATGGCGGAAGAACGCCTATGCGCGAGCTTCTCCGAGCACCCATCGACGGGTATGGAGATGTTATTGTTGTACCACCATCGTGGTGAAAATTTTGAACTCAAAACCGGTTATCAATCTTGTAACCTCAAATCAATTCTACGGTTTTGAGCGGATGATCCTCATGCTCATATTCGATGGTTTAACAAGATTGCATCTACCATCAAGTATAAGAATGTCCCTACCGATGTTAAGCTTCTTCTGCTCCCATTTTCTCTTGAGGGCAAGCCCGGTTTGGCTTGAAAACAACCCCTCACCAATTGAGACATGGGAAGATCCGGTGAAGAAATTTGTGAATGAATTCTATCCACCTTCCAAAACCACGAGTCTAAAATGAAATCATCAAATTCACTCAAAATTTTGATGAATCCTTCATGAATCGTGGGATCGTTTTAAGGAATTGCTTCGCAAATGTCCTCACCACGGTTTCTCCGAGTTGATGCAACTCGATACTTTCTATAATGGAGTGAGTCAATCGATCAAGATTCTCTCAATTCCTCCACGGAGGAAATTTCTTGAGCAAAAGCCACAAAGAAGCTTTAGCGATCATTGAAAACAAGTCTAAAGTCCGCCCGCACGGCAAGCGGTTGTTTCCCAAGTCGGTGTTGGTCCTCCTTCTTCTTCATCGCTCGTGAGTCAATCTAGCACCGATGCTAAGATTGACAAACTCACTGAAGCTATCCAAGCTTTGGTTCTCTCCAACCAAAAGAAAGTCTCTTTTCCACAAACTTCACCTCCTGCTTGAAGTTAAGAAAGTGGAAGTATGTGTTACTGTGGTGGCCCCATGCTTATTACAACCGTATGGCCACCGATGGTAACCCTTTTAAGCTAATGTGGGCGGATTTCTAATCGTGAGGCAATCAATATCGTGCTCTCAGAGACCAAACCACCGCCCTAACCACTACCCCGGACCTCCCGGTTTCAACCAAAACCGTAATCGAATCAAAATAGACCAAACCAAGGTTTCCAAAACCAAGGTAATTTCGGTCAAACAACGGTTTTCAAAATCAAAATCAAAATTTCCAACACCAAGGAAATTTCAATAGAAACCAGTCGTGGAAATTTCAACCAAGGGTATTTTCATGCCAACAATCAAGGAAATTTCCAAAATCAAGGCCCTAATCCTAACAATAGAGGCGAAATTTTCTGTGCAAACTCAAGCCATTGTTCCAACTGGACCATCATCGATGAGTTGTTGAAACAATTCATGAAATCCCAAGAGAAATGAATTGGTTGTTGGTTAGCCGATTCGACATTAAGAAGTCTTTAAATGATCGACCCTGGGCTCGTGTACTTTACCTAGCAATACGATCGCTAATCCGAGGCGATGCAAAGGCGATCACAACCGAAGTGGTGCCAGATGATGGACCGCTATTCCTACTACCTCTTCTTCTTCTCTCCGAAGGTGGTGGAAAGCGAACCCGAGGCGACAAAGGACAAGGAACTTCCTACTAATAACGGAAGTACCAAGAATGTCCATCCTCGGGTTGTCCGAAACCCAATACCAAACACGAGTTGTTTTGAACCTCCAACTGGTAACCCCAAATCCAAAACTTCTATTCCTTACCCTCACGTTTACATGAGCAAAGCTCATGAGAAAGCCAACATCAAATGGAAAAATCTTTCAAATTTTCCAAGAGCTACATTTTGACATAAGCTTCATGGATGCCATCATGTTGATGCCCAAGTTTGCATCTACTCTTAAGCACATGTTGAGCAACAAGGAAAAGTCGTTGAAATGGCTAAGACTCCTTTGAACGAGAACGCTTTCGGCCTCTTGTTAAAGAAGCTTCCCGAGAAGTCGGAGATCCCGGAAAATTTCTTCTTCCTTGTGTTTTTCCCGGGATGATTGAATGCTTTGCCCTTGCCGATCTTGGTGCAAGCATCAACTGATGCCGTATTCGATGTGGAAGAAACTTTCTTCCGAACTTATTCCTACCGCATGACTCTTGAACTTGCGATCGATCTATATCTCGTCCTCTTGGCATCGCCGAGGATGTATTCGTGAAAGTAGGAAAGTTCCATTTTCCACCTGATTTTGTGGTTGTTGATTTCGATGCCGATCATCGGGTTCCTCTCATTGTTGGACGAGGATTCACGAGAACGGGCCGTGCTCTTCTTGATGTATTTGAGCAAGAAATCACTTTACGTGTAGGTAATGAAGTCATACCTTTAACCTCGATCAAACTTGAGGTACTCCTCAAAATATGATATCAATCGCTTAATCGAATCGATTTAATTGATATTGCTTCGAGGAGTACTCTCAAGAGTTTCTTGGTTATCTTCATAATTACGTGGGTGGGATTCCACCACATCCTCTCAACCTATCATTGCCGACTCTTCCCCTCTCACTCCGCTTGAGGGAGGTGACTTCCTTCGGAAGAGATCGATGAATTTCTTGCTATCGATGAATCGATTCCACCGGAATTGATGGTGTTTATGATTCGGAGGAGATATTCTTTATCTTGAGCAATTGCTTAATGAAGATCCATTACCTTCACTCCTCCGAAAGAGATCACGATTGAGGAAATCAAATCAAGACAATCATCTCTTGAAGAATTTCCCGAGGTTGAACTTAAGGACCTACCTCCTCATCTCGAGTATGCATTTTAGAGGGTGATGATAAATTACCCGTCATAATTGCTAAAGACTTGACCGAGTAGGAGAAATCGCTCTCATAAAGGTCTTGAAGTCACACAAGCAAGCAATTGCTTGGAAACTCTCCGACATTAAGGGTATCAACCACGAGTTTTGTACTCACAAAATCTTAATGGAGGATGACTTCAAGCCAATTCAACATCGAGAAGGGTGAATCCTAATATTCATGAGGTTATCAAACAAGAGGTTCTCAAACTTCTTGATGCCGGTCCGATTTACCCAATCTCGATAGTCCTTGGGTTAGCCCAATTCATTGCGTTCTAAAAAGGGTGGCATTATTGTTGTCACGAATGAAGAAAACGAGTTAATTCCAACTCGATTGGTTACGGATGGCGTGTGTGCATTGACTATCGCAGTTAAACGAAGCCACCCGTAAAGACCATTTTCCTCTACCCTTCATGGACCGGATGCTTGAGAGATTAGCAGGGAACGAATACTATTGTTTCCTTGATGGTTTCTCGGTTACTTCAGATCCCCATTGATCCATTGGATCAAGAAAACCACATTCACCGCCCATACGGGACGTTTGCCTGCGACGTATGCCTTTTGGCTTATGTAATGCTCCCGCACGCTCCAACGATGTATGATGGCAATTTTCCACGACATGATCGGGAAACAATGGAGGTGTTTATGGATGACTTCTCGGTCATTGGGGACTCGTTTATACATGTCTCTCCACTTAGACAAAATGCTAAAAGGTGTGAAGACACCAATCTATGTCTAAACCGGGAGAAGAGCCATTTATGGTCAAAGAAGGCATAGTCCTTGGCCATAAGATTTCCAAGAACGGATTGAGGTAGATAGAGCAAAAGTTGATGTTATTGCTAAATTGCCTCATCCTACTACCATCAAAGGTATTAGGAGTTTTCTAGGTCATGCCGGGTTTTATCGTAGATTCATTCAAGATTTTTCTAAAATCGCTCGGCCTATGACCCATCTTCTCGAAAAGATGCTCTTTTATCTTTTCTCCCGAGTGCATCAAGCTTTTGAAACACTAAAGAAAAAGCTACGGAAGCACCCATTCTAGTTGCCCCGATCGATTTACCCTTTGAGCTCATGTGCGATGCAAGTGATTTTGCTATCGGTGCGGTCTTGGGCAACGCAAAACCAAGCATTTTCACCGATCCACTACGCAAGCAAAACTATGATCAAGCTCGGACCCATTACACCACTACGTAAAAAGAACTATTAGTGTGGTGTATGCGTTGAGAAGTTTCGCCATATCTTATATTGACCAAATGCGTGGTGTATACGGATCACTCGGCTCTCAAATATCTCTTTGCAAAACAAGATGCAAAGCCGAGATTGCTCCGTTGGGTTCTCCTCCTACAAGAATTTGATATCATTATTCGTGATAAAAAGGAGCCGAGAACCCGGTCACGATCATCTGTCCGATTAGAGAACCTCACCAAAATGTGTTCGAGAAAAGGAAATTAATGAAACATTTCCTCTCGAAACACTCAATGTGGTTTCTTTTCGTGGAGACTCTTCTACCCCATGGTTTGTTGACTTTGCAAATTACCATGCGGGTAACTTTGTGGTGAAAGGGATGTCGTCCCAACGAAAAATAAATTCTTTAAAGATGTGAAACATTACTTACGGGACGACCCTACTTGTTTAAAATTTGTGCGGATCAAGTCATCGAGCGATGTGTGTATGGTCGAAGCTATTGACATTCTCAAGGCTTGCCATTCGGACCTCTTGGGGACATCATAGCCCCAACTACACCGCCAAGAAGGTGTTTGATTCGGATTCTATTGGCCCACGATTTACAAGGATGCCCACGAATTTGTCAAAACCTGTGACGCTTGTCAACGTCACGAAATATCTCACAAAGAAATGAAATGCCGCAAAACGCCATTCAAGTGTGTAAGATTTTGACATATGGGGCATTGACTTTATGGGCCATTTCCTTCTTCCGTGGTAACAAATACATACTCGTGGCCGTTGACTACTTATCAAAATGGGTTGAAGCTAAAGCTTTACCCACCAACGATGCCCGAGTTGTGGTGAAATTCTTAAAATCTCTGTTTGCTAGGTTTGGAACTCCACGAGCCATAATCGCGATCGTGGTACGCATTTCGCAATGACCAATTTGATAGAGTCATGCAAAAGTATGGTGTAACTCACCGTCTATCTATCGCGTACCACCCACAAACAAGTGGGCAAGTGGAAGTTTCTAACCGGGATTAAAGAATCTTGGAGAGGACGGTTGGCGAAAACCGTGCCTCTTGGTCGGATAAGCTAGATGACGACTCTGGGCCTTCCGTGACGACTTTTATAAAACACCCATCGGGTGCACTCCATACAAGCTTGTATACGGAAGGCATGTCATCTACGGTTGAGCTCGAGCACAAGGCATACTGGGCCTTGAAGCATGCCAACTTTGATATTCAGACGGTGGTGATCATCGGAAAGTTCAAATGAATGAATTAAATGAACTCCGTGATCAAGCTTACGAGAACTCTTTGATCTATAAACAAAAGACAAAGAAGATTCATGACTCAAAATCAAAACCGCGTTTTCAACGTTGGTGATCGAGTCCTTCTTTTCAATTCAAGATTGAAGATTTTCTCGAAAGCTCAAGTCCCGCTGGTCCGGTCCATTTACTATCGCTAAGGTTTATCCTTATGGTACCATTGAGTTATCTCAACCCGATGGTCCTAATTTTAAAGTGAATGGTCATCGAGTGAAGCATTACTTTGGAGAGGACATTCCCCGTGGTTGTCCGGACTTACAAACTTTCCCCATGAACCAATGAATGCGGGGATCGAGTCAAGCTAGCGACTCGGTAATCAAAAACAAGAGCATGCCATATGGGTTTTCACCCATATTTCGATTTCTTTCTATCTTTCTACCACCCTAGTGTGGGGGTTGCCCACATGTTGTGTATATATGCAAGTTTCTAAAAAAAAAAAAAATCTTCTTTCTAAATAATGGCCGTAGTATTTCCCTTTACGTTCGAGTTTCGGCATAACCGCGGTACTTTGAATATTGAGGGCAATATTCATTTCTAAGTGTGGGAGGAATTCTCACGAATTTTATCATGTAATTATACCGCCCAATTCCCTGCTTTTGGCCAAAATTTTTTAGAGTAAGTGTTTTACACTTACTCAATTGGTTATCGATCCGCCTTGTCTAATAAACAAAAGGATTGGCTAATCCAGAGCAAACGGCTCTTGGTAAAGATATCTCAAATCCGTTGACGGCTTGCAATTTTCCCAAAATTGTATGGTATTCACCACCATATCCTAAAAAGTGAAGAGTTGGCTAGCCCGCAAGTTTATGGCTTGTGGTAAAGGCGATGGAAAAACCATAATTGGTAATCGACTCACCAAAGATAATACCGATAATTTATCTAAGAGTTGGCTAGTCCGAGCAAACGGCTTCGGTAAAGACAAGTCAAATCCGTTGGAAGCTGGTGGTTTGCTCAAAATCACATGGTTATCGGTGTACCATGGTTCTTACTTGAACTAAAACATTTGGCTACTCCAGAAGTAATGGCTTTTGGTAAAGAGTTTCAAATCCATTAAGTTTTTCTCAAAAGATTGCTAGGGACTAGCAATAGTTTAGTGTGGGGGATTGATGAGTGCTCAAATACTCATCATTTTTGTCGTATTTAAACTGCCAAAACATACAAAAACAATCAAAAAGATATCAAAATACTTAAAATATCCTGTGGATTGTGTTTATGTGTTCTAAATGCAAAATGTGCAAAACAAAGGAAAATCGATCAAAGTTTGCAATATTGGCGTTTAGGTCCCCAAGTATCATAACTTGTCAAAATTAGTCCTTTGGTGAAAATGTCAAAAGTTTTGAGAAATTACAAAATTAGTCCTTCAAGTTTGAAATTTGGCATAAATGGCCCCTGGAAAATGGAAAATGGCAAGTTTGGTCCTTGTACTTTTTGAGATTGTCACTTTCAGCCCTTGGATCAACTTTTCGGAATTGGCAGAAAAGGTCCTTTAAATTTTCAGAAATGACAACATAATTCCTTGTCATATTAAACCTTTTAAACCTTATGGCCTGGTCAAAACCACTTTTGGACCCCCTATCATTAACCAATTTGACCCCCTGCCCACTTGAACCCCTGTGGTCAAACTCACCAGTCAAACCTTCACCCCTTTCCCCCCTTTCCCTCTCCCCTGTCTGCTACTCCACCTCCAGCCACCAACACAAACCTACCAGCTCAACTCTCACCACACCTTGTTCCCCCCACCTCAGCAAGCCTCCAAGAAGCATTAAATGCATCTCTTACCCACCATCTCAACCTCACTGGCTTATTTATCATTTTGGCGCCAAAAGCCAATCAAACGGCCAAGATCAACTTAGCTAATCCAATGGCCAGGAAACAACTGGGAATTGCTCAGAATAGAGAGAGAAAGATCTTGGAGTATAAAGAGAAGCATTGGGAAGCAAGAAAAGGAGTCTACTAGTTTTTAAAATTTTTATTAATGTCGTTTTTCATATAAAGTCTTAGTTAAGTAAAAAATTCTGTAATCTTTTGTTGAAATGTACTCATTTTAAGTTATTGGATCAATATAAATCAATTCCAAGTACTAATTTAAGTTTCACTATCAGTTTATGTTTTGAGTTTACTGTTGAAAATTTCCATATTAAAGACTTGTATACAAGCTTTCATTAGCTGATTTTTAAGCTCAAAAAGGTTTATATTAGCTTATTATAGCTTTGTATAAGCTTATATTCAAGGTTCAAGTAATTGTGGTTCTTGGTCAACAAAAAGTCAAACTGGGTCAAATGGCAATGGAAAGGGGCAATGGTTGATTCAGACATGGAATTGGGTTGATATTGAGCTAGGATAGGGATTGGATTAGGCTAGTGTTCATTGGTTTTAGTTTCAAGCCATAGTGGCTAAGGACCATGTGTAACACCCCCAAAATTATCGCAGCGGAAGATTGTGTCACTGGGGTATTACTTCATAGTTCACAGCACAAGTTACAGAAAACGACTCTAAATGAGACGTTTTGAAATAAATTATCATTCGATTAAAATATCGAGTTTACTAACCGTCCCACAAGTTTGTACAAGTATAAAAAGTACAACATAAAAGTTGTAAAGTTTTTCAATGATAATATATGCATTGTCTTCAAAATATTTTCGTGCGCCTTCACATGCCATGCCGCCTAATTCCTTTCGAACACGAGATAACATGCTAAAAAGTGTCAACACAATGGTTGAGTGAGTTCATAGGTTTGTAAGCAAAACAGTTGATCACCAGATATCAAGTTTATCAAAGTAGTAGGCTACGCCCATAGTGCGTTTGATTGCTTAACCGGTCAATACAAACGATAAAAACCTCATAGGTTTGAAAACAGTAGTGGACAATATAGTTTATAGTATAATTGCAATGTGATCTTCTTGAAAGTTATTATTGCTCTAAGCTCATGGCACTCACGACTGACTGCTGTATATATATCACCGGGCGATATATATAGATAATAACTTGCCCCGGGTAGGTATTTTGCCCTATACCTAGATAATCTCAAATATAGTGCGCCTTGTTATTTCCGATAACATAGACGGGTTCGTCAATTCCGATAGGCCTATCCACAATATTTGTGCTCACTCCCAGTGATTAGTGGTCCATGATGTTGGGGACTTTTGGCATAAACAACTAAGTGGTTTGCAATAATACACCAAGGCATTCAGGTTTACAAGTAATTGTCCATAATAAAGCATTTTAGCATATAGTAAAAGC
>CM040245.1:64988425-65201991 GCA_022545495.1 Chrysanthemum lavandulifolium | reverse complement strand
TTTAGATCACTCATAATCAATTAGAGAATTTTTAAGATTTCATTTTAAAATGTTACCAAATAAACCCCGAGTCAGACGTGACTAAACTTACGTTTTAAACAATTCTACGAGACCCGCACTTAACCATTCTCGCATCAGATTTCCTAAGATGTTTAGACACTTTTACATTTTTGGAAAAGTCAAACATATTTCCTCCTCCTTTGACCATAAAGAAATTAACCTTGTACGCTCTACATTTTTGCTTAAATCGCGTCACTTTTAAACTTCACGTATAACTATTAAGTTATCCCATATAATCTAAAACCACATTTTGACATCTCATATCACTTTTAGACTAATTTTAGTCTACTCTAAATAAATTCACGGTCATTTCCGAAATTTCGCTCTTTTCGATAAACTACTAATTACGCGTTTTTTACCCGTGTTTCCGCTTTTAAGCAACGTTTTGCACCCAATAAGACTTATCACCTATTTTATATTTTTAGATGGAGTATAATGACGAGTTTCATCATTCCTACAAGTTTCGCTTTTTACGATACCCGGTTTTACGTTTTATGGCTTAACAACTTACGGTTGGCATTTAACGGAACCAAACCATGCTCTAAACTCAAGATAATACCAAAACTATCCACCTAAGTCATCTTATCTTGTTATGCCCGACTTAAGGGGGGGGAGTCATCATTTTGGTGGCATAATCCTAACCATGGTTCATTTAGATCATTACATGTGTCCTAACTTAACCATGGTTAATATTTAACCCAATATATGGTTAACCAAACTTACCCTCCTATAAATAGCAAGTGAAATACATCCTTAGAACCCTCAAACACTGATTTGGGTCGTTCATAGCATAAATCATTCATATCTTCCATAATTTGATCTATAAACTCCAAGTTTACGCAAAGAAGTTTCAAGTAGTAAGTTACTACATCAAATCTCTAGCAAGTTTAAGTGATCTTCTTGAGTTTAGATCCACTCAAGTCACTTAGTACTTCATCACCAACTCTTCAAGATTGCAAGGGTGCCAAGGTGTAGAAAGCTAGCTCAATCCAAGGTCCTAGGTGTTCAATCAAAGTCCGATCCTTACTAGTTACTCCTTTCTTAATTGAAAGCCAAAAGTTGTAAGCAACTAATCACCACCATCATCTCAACTTTATTATTCATAATCTTAACAATTTTATGCTATATATATAGTTATTATGTTGATTCATGATGTACATATACTCAATCACATGTTTTAATTCACATATTGTCGTAAAAGTAACAAACTAGTAAACTAGTCATATTCTACACATTTGAGACCATTAAAACCAGTCACATATGGACTTTCTAAATTACATACTATGGTAGACAAGATAAAAAGGTAAATATAGCAACTTGAATCACCCGAAACGGACAAACGAGTCAAAAGATACGGCCAAAAGAAGTTAGCGAAACCAAAACGCCGAATCTGCCTAAACACAAGTCGTTATGGTCTCGTCCATTGTAAAAGTGGTACTTCGTTCGAATCATCAAAAGTTAAAACACGAAGTTGTCCGGAACGACGTTTTCCTTCACTTTCAAAGAAGCTCGGACCTTGAAAACGCTTAAATAGGCCATTATCTTTCAAAAACTGAAACTACCCTATATATAGTTTCACGACTATACTTTTGTCACAACTAAAAGCAAAACCAAGTTATTGAAATAGTGTTTTCACAAGTAACGGAAAAGTGACCATTTTACCTTTTCCGACGATTTTTACCAAAACTTCATTCTTGAACATGTTAATAAGTTGTAATCACTAGTAAACAATGAGAACTTGTAAAAACTAGATATTTACTAAAAACATGATAAACTTTATGATATAACAATCGTCATTCAAAATCTATGTTTTATCTACTAAGTGCTACAAAACTAGGGAGCTTCATGTGAGGGTTTCATTTGAGTAAAAGTATCGACGAGTTCTTGGATTTACGATTTAAAGTGTCCTTGCTCCTCGAACGCTTACTACATGACCTCTCGAATTGTGATGGCACGAACGGTGAGTACGGTATGTATAAAATAAACTCGTTTTCACAACTAGACCATTTCTATAAGACGACATACACAAAAACCATGTATTACATCATGATCAACATAGAGACTTATATAGGCTTGTTATTTCTTTCGCATCATTATTTCAAGCCTAAGTCGCAACATCCTATTCTAGGCTACTCGTAGAAGTTCTCACGGATATCCATCATTCTCATTATACATTTGATATCATTTACTCGAGGTGAGTTCATAGCCCCACTTTCTATTACTTAATTGTTTTACAAACCCTGGGGAGATACATGCTTTATTTTAATCGAACACATTGCTTTCAAATTATACTTGAATATATTAGTTGCACTAAGTACACTATTTCCAAAGTCCCTATTATCATGAACCATTAATCACTTGAGTGAACGCGAATAATGTGGATAGATCTATCGAGAATGACAAATTCCGTTTGTGTTGACCGGGTAGGCAAACAAACGCACTCTATTGAAGATCCATAGGTTTAATGGAAAATTACCTATTAGGGCATCGGTTACTATTATATGACACCGTTAACGCTTTGGTATCATGGGCTTAGTGCAATAATATCTGCTTTGCTTTCAAACTATTGGTGTGAGTTTATAGCTCACACTACCAACATAATGTGTTCAACCATCAAACAAACTCTATGAATTTCACTCAACCTTTGTGTTGACAGCTTTAAGCATGTATTTCGTGTCCATATTGTACGAGGTCAGCACGGAAGAGCACGAATACTCAAGAAGGCTATAAATTTTATTATTATTCAAAACCTATTTAATGTATTTTGTAAACAATGGAACCAACTGGGACCTCATTTTTGTAAACTCGATATTTATATAAATCGAATGATAAATCCTTTTAAAACGACTCCATTAGAGTTCGCTTTTCTATTGTTATGATTTGTTGTGCGAGGTAACACCCAGTTTGAATTCACTGCGTATCACGAAATTAGGGTGTTACAGATTGGTATCGAGCCACGCTTATAGAAAACAGGTCTAATCGAGACTTAAACTATAACTACTTTTCAAACAAAAACATTGTATAGCCTTCTGTTCTCCGTGCCTTCCATCCTCCGGATGATTATGGCATTTTTAGACATTTTATAATAACATGAACATACTAGTATATTGATATATACACTAGACATAATTTCAATCATAAAAGATGTACTAAACATATCTACGTATGCCTATTCTGAGGCATTACGGCACAATCATATTTTCTCAATCTCCCAATCATGCATCTACTCGTGCATTTTAGGATTATGAAACTTTATCCAAGACATTGCAACCGATTACAATGGTCTTTCCTACTTCCTGACATTGTGAGATACAATGGTCTCATTCATTTTCGACATTGTAAATCCTACGGTGGTCTCTATTAAATTCTCGACATCAGAAATCCTACAATGGTCTCTATTACATTCTCGGACATCAGAAATCCTACAAAGGTCTCAATTACATCCCGCATAATCGTAAATGAAACAATTAATCGATTTATTCCTTAGACATTGTGGGTTACACAATGATCTCTCCATCATTTCTCAAGACATTGTGAGTTACACAATGATCTAATTTACTTCATAACCATTGTAAGTTATACAATAGACTCTAGAAATTATCTTATAAAACCTTATATGATATTCTTTTAAATGAAACCCGTCACAATCTATCAATTTCCCTAATGGAAATACAAGAAATGGAATTCCTAAAGGACAAACTAATTCATCATCTACAAAAGTCAAGTTCAAAGAACTTTCTACATTCATCAAAATTCTCTTACGAAACCCTCGTTATTAAAGGTTCGTGATTCTAGCCAAGTATGGTCTATTTTAGAATAACTTAAGATATCCTTTCCACACGATATCTACCCATACTATCTTATATGCAATGAAATGTGAAAACATAGGTTACAAGTCTTTTATGGCGGGACTTGCAACCGGATGGTTTGATATCGCCTTTGCTTAGTGGACGCTTTCTCAAAAGCTATGGACATATCACGAGTATACCTAATTTACGTGTTTGAAAATTTTATCGAACCTCGGCTAAATATAGTCTAGTCACCTATATTTAACCTAGGGATAGTGGAACATAGTCCACTAACTATGTTCGACTTAAATTTTCAAACACCGAGAATAGTTATACAAGTGTTATATTCAAAGTTGATTTCTACTTAAACTCGATAAACAACAAGAATTCATTAAAGATCTAGAGACACGATAGTGTCTTACCACTCGTGGAGATCTTAACATCTTATTTATACTACCTAATTTCATTTTTGAAATTTTCATACATGAGATAATCCGAACTACTATCTTGGGATAGTCATCAAATCTTCTCGTCATTTCTTAGAAATACTAGCCTGATTAGGTTTCAAGGATATCATTCCGTCATATTCCTTTACAATCCACATATGATTTGAAAGCAAACTTGACATCTCTACCTAAGAATAAAGGTAAACATACACTACAATCTTCTAATCATCAACATATCACATCATTATCTCGAACCCCATTATAAATCAAGATGTAAACTTCACACTATCACGCTTCCATCAAACACTAGTTGACATAAACACTATAAGATATGACCTTCATCCCGAAACCACCTAAGATATGATCAACTTTGGAAATGGTTTGGATAACCACTTGCCACTAGCAAGACTTTCCTACAACATCATTACAAACCATTTCACATCAACAATATCTTACACCTTTGATTAACAACAGTTACCCTAACAACAACAAAAACTATTCCATTTGAGGCACTATACCAATGAAAGTGTTAGTTAACCATTTGCTGAACTAAGGTGTTTAGGGATCACCCACGAAACAATTAAGGAAACCATACAAATACAAATTAGACTCCATGCCGTAGACTATCACCAAAAACTCCATGTTAGAAATTAAGGCTTTATTGATAGCCTCGATACAATAAGATATGATTCATTTTGAGAATCGGGAAAAGCCAAACTTGAGGTATATTGGACTCTATAAGATTTTAACAAAACCCTTTAAGTGATCAACTTAAGCTACCACCAAAAACATAAAATGGTATATAACACATTCTATGACCAGAAACTTGTGAACACAAAGATTAGAATTCAGCGTATACATCCTCATTTTTTTAGACACTTCAACATCGGATAACACACATTGAATTCCGGGACGGAATTCCCATTAAGGTGGTGAGACTGTAACAATTCGCATTTTCAGGATTTCTATCCATTCTCAAATTTTTACTTTTCATTTTCGAGAATTTACTATTCACTTTCACTATTCATCCCATAAAAATTTTATTTCACATTCTTGCAAGATAAATTATTTTAGTAATATCCTGAGAGTTTGACAATCGTTAGATCATTTTCGAAAAGTTATTAAGAAAACATCGTTTTAAAGTTTCGTTTTGGTCGGAGCACCATTTAAACATCCCGCGAATAACGAAAATCAACTCTGAAAATTT
This sequence comes from Chrysanthemum lavandulifolium, assembly GCA_022545495.1. Classification (NCBI taxonomy): domain Eukaryota; kingdom Viridiplantae; phylum Streptophyta; class Magnoliopsida; order Asterales; family Asteraceae; genus Chrysanthemum; species Chrysanthemum lavandulifolium. The sequence goes on along the minus strand of CM040245.1, from coordinate 65,196,490 downwards.
TTCTCACATCAGATTAATTTTAAGATCACTCATAATCAATTTGAGAATTTTTAAGATTTCATTTAAAATGTTACCAAATAAACCTCGAGTCAGACGCGACTAAACTTACGTTTTAAACAATTATACTTAGACCCGCACTTAACCATTCCTCGACCGTGTTTTCTAAGACATTTTGACGCTTTAACATTTTTTGGAAAAGTCAAACATATTTCCTCCTCCAATTAACCTTGTACGTTCTACATTTTGCTTAAATCACAGAACTTTTAGACTTCACGTATAATCATTAAGTTATCTCACGATAACTAAAACCACATTCGACATCTCATATCACTTATAGACTAATTTTAGTCTACTTTACATAAATTCATGGTCATTTCCGAAATCTCGCTCTTTTCGATATAATCGCGAATTATGCGTTTTTGACCCGTGTTTCAGCTTTAAGCGCGCTTTTGCACCCAATAAGACTTATCATCTATTTTATATTTTATATGGAGTATAATGATGAGTTTCATCATTCCTACAAGTTTCAGATTTACGATACTCGGTTTTACGTTTTATGGCTTAACAACTTACGGTTGGCATTTAACGGAACCAAATCATGCTCTAAACTCAAGATAATACCAAAATTATCCACCTAAGTCATCTTATCTTGTTATGGCCGACTTAAGGGGGGGGGGAGTCATCATTTTGGTGGCATAATCCTAACCATGGTTCATTTAGATCATTACATGTGTCCTAACTTAACCATGGTTAATATTTAACCCAATATATGGTTAACCAAACTTACCCTCCTATAAATAGCAAGTGAAATACATCCTAAGAACCCTCAAACACTGATTTGGGTCGTTCATAGCATAAATCATTCATATCTTCCATAATTTGATCTATAAACTCCAAGTTTACGCAAAGAAGTTTCAAGTAGTAAGTTACTACATCAAATCTCTAGCAAGTTTAAGTGATCTTCTTGAGTTTAGATCTACTCAAGTCACTTAGTACTTCATCACCAACTCTTCAAGATTGCAAGGGTGCCAAGGTGTAATGAGTGTCTAAATACTCATCATTTTTATATTGTTAGAATGCCAAAACATCCGAAACACTCGTAAACACATCAAAATGATAAAATATCACAAACAAGTGTTTTATATGTTTTAAATGCAAAACATCAAAATCGGTGAAAACGTATCAAGTTTGCATAATTGGCGCTTTAGTCCCCAAGTTACAAAAGTTGTCAAAATTAGTCCTGTAATTCAAAAACTTGTAAAATATCATTTAAGGTCCATAAGATTCAAAAGTTGTCAAAATAAACCCTTTAAAGTTTAAAAATCACAAAATGACAACTTTAGTCCTCAAGTTTGGAAAATGTCAAATATAGTCCTTGGTTAATTTAAAAGTGAAAATTATCAAATTTTAACCTTGTACTATTTATAAATGACAAGAATGGTCCTTATGATAAACTTTTGAAAATTACAAGTTTGGTCCCTAGAGTTTCTAAATTGACAATTTTGGTCCTTGGATTTGCAAAATGGAAAATAATCACAAATGGTCCTTGTACTAATCACATATGGCAGGAATGGTCCTTGTGAGAGCTTTGGAAAGTTGTCAAGATCAGTCCTAGAAGAATTGGCAAATTACACTTTTGGTCCTTGTTGTTAACTTAAACCAAACCGGATCCAATATTTAATCCAAATCTCCCACCCAAATCAAAACCCCGCCCAAAAGTTTAAATTGAAATAAAACCGCGCCACTTGCTCATCCCTCCCAACTCCACCTGTTACCACTCCCGCACCCACACCGTGCTACCACCTCATCTCAACCTTTCCACCTAATATCTACCTCTCACTATCACCCCTCCACCTCACATCCAACCATCACCCCATACCCCATTAATTACATACACCGCTTCAAGACTTTTTTTCCCGCCAAAATGCCACTTGGGTGGTTGTGATGATTTCAAGCGATTCAATGGTTGGATTTAAGTGGGATTTCATCAGAGGTCGACAAGGAACAAAATGAATCTATTAATATCAAGAGAGAAGCAGTGGAGAAACCAAGTAGTGTAATTTTAATTTTGTAATGTCGTTTTAATTTTTTCAAGCTTTCCTGTTTATGTTTAAAACTCTCAAGTAGTTGTTAAGTGTTTTTAAGTGTATTTGAATCATTTTCAATAATAAACTTCAAGTTTCAGTTTGATTTTAGTTTGTGCAAATTTTCAATTTCAAATTCTCAAAACATTCAATTATTGTTATTAGTGGTTGTTATTGCTTCTTAAGCTTGTTTAAGCTCTTTAAAAAAGCTTATAAACCTTTAGAAACTCAAAAATCCAGTTTAGAATTGAAAACCCAAAAATACAAGAAAAATACCAATAAATTAGTGGAAAATTAAAAATCAATGAAAATGAAGATTAAAGCTGAAGCAGGATAATTTATGAATTGTTCTTGGTTTAGATGCTTTGTGGTAAGCTATAGGAAGTAGTATTGATCCTCGCTTCACTCTTGTGCATAAACACATCTTGTAAGCAATTTTCTTAAAATTTGCATATTATAGTATAAGTGTTTAATTTTGTTAATTTTAGCTTAATCTTGTTTAAATATAGTTATTATAAGTTGTTAAATGGATTCCTTGGTTTAAATAGGTAGTTTAGTGTGTTTAGCTTCAAAACTGCCTTCTAAAGGGGTGTTTGGATATGCTTATTAAACTGTGTTATAAGGCATCTTTGACATTGTTTGTTATTGATTCATGTCACTTTAGTATTAAATAGATCATTTCATGCATAAAACTTAGTCCTTGTTTGCTTAAAGTCAAAAGTAACTTGAAATGAACATCACAAATTAATCGTTGGAATTTTTAGATTATCAAATCATGTCATATAGTTCATTAGTTGTTGTTCTAGCTTAAAATAGTCCTATTATGTTATAATACATCTAGATCATTTAGTTAATCTTGCCCAAAGTTCAATAAAGTCAACCTACTTAGTTTTTATAAAAGTCAAATTTCTTAATACCTGTTTTTGAATAAAACTTAGAATTTTATAGTGTATTCATTATTAGGATTTAGCTTAAATGCTTTTGGGATAGTAAAATATAGTTGCTTAAGAAAATTAGAAAATAATAGCTTGCTTTGTATCACTTATATAGTGCTTAATCGAGAGCTTCTTTTGAGCACCCATTTCGAAAATGCTCTGCATCCGATCTCCACCACCACAGTGGGCATCACCACCACTTTGGTGGGTCCCACAGGCCACACCAGTGGACCCCACTGGTGGTTCTTGGTTCCTTATCACTCACCACCTAGCTGACTATCATTTGCAGCCAAGCTTTTGAGCTTAAACCCTGTGGACCCCACTCCTAGATAAGCCACAATTATGTCCCATTTTCTGAAATTAACTAGTTTAACTTTGCTTAATTCTTGGCTTAAACTGCTTTTCAGAAGTTTAGGATGGTTGGAATAGGTTAGTAATTAGTTAATATAGCATACCCTAGCTTATGTGTTAATTTGGTGGTCATTTGTGGCTTTTAGCTTATTTTGAATCGCTTATTTATAAGCAAATCCACAATAGCTTGCTTTTTCCTCCACATAAGCATATGTTTTATATTTTTATAAACTTAGAATAATATTTTAGTATTTTCCTGAATTTTTCAGATTTTTCCTACACTGTTTCTATTTTTCTTTATTTTAAATAGTTTTTAATCCTTTTAAATAGCTTTTAATACTAATAAATCGAAAAAGCTTTAAAAATATGTTTTCAATTTTATAGATTAAGATAAATATAAAAGTCATAAAAGTATTTTTCCATAATTTTCTTGGTTTAAATAGTATTTTTAGCATTTTAATTAGTTTTAAATAGTTTTAAATTAATAATAAATACATAAAAGTCTAAAAATATATTTTCAGTTTTAAAATAAGTTTTATCATATTTTAGATTTTTCTAAGTTATAATTTCATTTTCTAGGTTAATTTTGTATTTTCTTGTATTTTAGTGCATTTTAAATACTTAATAAATAGTTTTAATTAATAATAATTAAATAAATAGTTTTAAAAATAATTTTCTTTTTCTAATAATTTTCTTTTATTATTAGGATTGTAAAATGTCATTTTCATATTTGTAGGCCTTTTATTTCTTAAAACTCACGTTTTATTTTGTGACGCTTACGTAATTTTATTTAAACGTCGTTTTAGGTTTTAAACGCTCATCACTTTAAAAATAGTGATAGCGTTTATTTAATATATTTTAACTTTTAATTTCTTTTAATTTGCATTTAAGTCGCTTAATTTGTAGATCTTTTCTTTAGGTAATTATCCATCGAAAACCTTATCGATCACTATCCTTAGTGATCATTCTATCATCTGAAGTTGTTTAAACACCAATTCATCCTCCGTGGGACATAACGACCCGGGAATTCCCTATATTCCTCGATCTTAAATTGCATTGGTGTGTGAGCTGGTTTTGAGTTTCTTACGGTTGGTCATTCACAAGTGGCTAGCTTGCGTGAGATAACTTGACGGTTTTGCACCAATCAAATTTTACGCCGCGGGAGGTCAGAAGCGTGTTTTAAGCATTTCCGCATCCATTCTTGCACATATACCACCGTTTGTAAATGTGTTTTTGTAAAGTTATCAAAATCAAAAGTTCATTAACACTTTTCCTAAAGTGTTAACAACACCAAAAATATTTTCATTCTTTGTTTTATGGCATGTTTTCAAAAATCCAAAAATATTCATCTTTACCCTCTTACCCTTTTTGATTCTTTATTCCTTTACCCTCTATCCATTTGATTCTAAACTTCTTCTATTCTCATGGAATCTCTCGACTACGACGAACTGGAACAAGTTGAAAACTTCCTATTTTATCACAAATGTCAAGAATTCGTGTTGTTCGTGATGATCCATTGATTCTCGTGTAGGGAAATAGAACGAGAAACCGGGGTGACAAAGGACCGTACTTCCTCATCGATAATGGAGGTGCTAACACGTCCAACCTACGGTTATCCAAAGATCTAATCCTCAATTGCTCCTAAGCCGTCTAAAATTGATCCTACACTTTCACGATTTACGGTTAAAAGCAAACATGCGAATTTAGACCGGTGACTAGCAAGAATGACTTGCCTAATCTTCACGCTTCTCAAGAACCGTAACCGGAGACCATAACGGAAGTGGTGGAAATTGCTAGCTCTCGAGCACACCACTTGTCCCACCTCCGGATTTTTCAAAATGTTCTTCGAGTCTTAATAGTCATTCGATCACCATGTTGGTTTTGTTGATTCTTTGAATGAACCGATTCCTTCTCATAACTCTCAAATAGAATCGCTTATTCCTTGTGTCGGTTGTGGTGAGCCTCTTTTGGTTCACCATGTCGCCGTGTACGTGTGTACAGTGTGGTAATGATATTCGAACGGAGTTGTTTGTTTTGTGGTTCGAGGAATTCATTTGATTATGATCCTAATCCGAACTCATTTAACGACCCTCAAATTTTTCCAATTACCCACCACACCCGACTTATCTTCATATAATCAACAATCTGCTGTGAATTTTGTGGAGGTCCTCACCAAGGATTTGAATGTCAATCCGAAACACGATTGTCTATGAACAGTTTTCCGGTGATGCTCGTAACTTTGGTTATGACCAATATCCATATGATTCACCAATCCAGCCTCAACAGCTTTCTCATGTTGTGAGAACTGTGGAGGTCCCCATTTCACTCGATTGTCAAACAGGAATCCATTTCCTTGTAACAATTATGACTATCCATATCACGACCAACCTCCACAAGGCCAAATGACTCAAATTCCTCAAAGAAACCCAACAAGACACTTATCTAGAGCTTCGAGTCGGTGAAAAGAACCGAGGAGTTGAGTAAGACAACATTTCATAATGTTCCCGCTTTTCTTGTGTATATTGTGGGGTCCTCATGATGATTATCAATGTCAACCTTCCGGTTTTGACAAATCTCCACTCCCACAATGTCCCGTCATTCAAAATTCACATGAGAAATCCATGGAAGAATTGCTAGTCAAGAGCGGTTGCTAAAATAAATTCCCAAATTGCTTTTGAAAAGTCTATTAGGAATTAATTGCAAAAGAAAAAGCAACCAGATCTAGCTCTCAATTTCGTTTTATTCCTAATGACGGTGATGATGAGGATACACTTGAAGATTCATCAAGTTCATCGGTGGATATTCCAGCAGCTGAGATTCATTCTCAAGCAACCGCCATCACACCAAGCTCCCACTCACTCTCTAAACATGGGGACGAGCATCTTGACACTGTTCTCGAAAAGGAATCGGACAAATTCATAAAGTCTAGTGTTGAGGACCTTGTCCCAATCCCGAGAGAGTCACAGGGAACTTTTGAGCATTTGTGTGATATCCTTTCCCCTCTTGAGTGTTCAAAAGATCATTTTGAGACTTTCTCCGATTTTAGCGATGATTGTAAATCTTATGGAGACATTGAGAATGTTGAGGCATCACTTTCACATTGTGATGTTGATCCTCTTTTGAGGAGTTTATCGATGAACTCACTCACATCATTCCACTTTCATCGGAAAGTGATGATGATCTCTTTGATTTCAAAGCCAACTTAGGAGAAATTGAAAATCTCCTTTATAATGATCGCTCACTCACTTCTCACCCTAACAAATTCAATAGAGAATGTTAATCACCTTGTTCCCGAAACATTCAAAGCTACTTTCACCAATCCTCTATTTGAATTGAATCAATTCACTTGGATTTCTAACAATCCAATCTTTGACGAGGATAGTGATGAGTCCACAATGGAACAAGAGTTCACAAATTCACTTCATGTGAATGATTCTCTTTACGAGGAGTTCTCCTTTGAACTCACTCATATCATATCTCTACCGAGTATGATAACTTCCACTTTGATCTAGACATAAATGATTTTTGTGTTCGGGGAAATGTTCTCACCATGAGAACTTGCTTGATATCAAAATCCCATCCCTCCCACCCGAAATATGTCTTGATCAAATGAGCTTAAATGATGAGATTCATGATCCGTAAATCATGAATTCTCCTTCGATGATGATGAGTTAGTCATGATTTTTATCATGATTTTCTTTCTTTCTTCACCTATCCCGTGGCTTCTCCTGTTCTTCACTCCTTCGAATGAAGACATTATCTTGATCCCGGCATTTTCATTTATCATTTATGAGCCGGTTCTATGTATATCTCATCGGTGTGGAACTTTCACGTATTTCAATGTTTATACAAACATCTTGAATGAAAGTCCGATGGAGATTGTCTCTTCCACTTACTTCCCATGAACAAATTAATTCGGGTCGAGTCAAGCTAGCGACTCGGTAATCAAAAACAATGAGTTAAACATGGGTTTTCACCCGTGTGTACCACCCTAGTGTGGGGAGATGCCCACATGTTGTATATAGACCTTAAAATGAATGAAAATTGTAAATATTAAAAAAAAGAGAATAATTGTTGTGTTTCTACACTTAGCTAGTAATGTTATCTTTTACGTTCTAAGTTTCGGCATAACAGCCGGTACTTTGAATATTGAGGACAATATTCATTTCTAAGTGTGGGGAAAATTCAAATTTGATCATAAATGTACCCTTTAGTCCCTTTTTCCCCAAAATGGCCAAATTTTAAAATTTTTATTTAGTGGAAGTACTATGTACTAAACACAACAAATGGTAATCACCCACCATGTCTAACCCACATAAGGATTGGCTAATCCAGAGCAAACGGCTCTTGGTAAAGATATCTCAAATCCGCTTATGGCTTGCAATTTGCCCAAAATTGTATGGTGTTCAACTCACCATATCTTTAAACTAGTGAAAAGTTGGCTAGCCCGCAAGTTTATGGCTTGTGGTAAAGGCGTTGAAAATCCATAATTGGTAATCGACTCACCAAAGATAATATTGATAATTTATCTAAGAGTTGGCTAGTCCGTAAGCAAACGGCTTCGGTAAAGACAAATCAAACCGTTGAAAGTCTTATGATTTGCTCAAAATCATTTGGTTATCATTGTACCAAGGTTCTTACTTGAACTCGAAACATCTGGCTACTCCGAAGTAATGGCTTTTGGTAAAGAGATAAAATCCATTAACTTTTCTCAAATCATTGCTAGGGACTAGCAATATCTTAGTGTGGGGATTGATGAGTGTCTAAATACTCATCATTTTATACTGTTAATGCCAAAACATCCGAAAACACTCGAAACACATCAAAATGATAAAAATATCACAAACAAGTGTTTTATATGTTTTAAATGCAAAACATCAAAATCGGTGAAAAACGATCAAGTTTGCATAATTGGCGCTTTAGTCCCCAAGTTACAAAAGTTGTCAAAATTAGTCCTCAGTAATTCAAAAACTTGTAAAATATCATTTAAGGTCCATAAGATTCAAAAGTTGTCAAAATAAACCCTTTAAAGTTTAAAAATCACAAAATGACAACTTTAGTCCCTCAAGTTTGGAAAATGTCAAATATAGTCCTTGGTTAATTTAAAAAGTGAAAATTATCAAATTTTAACCTTGTACTATTTATAAATGACAAGAATGGTCCTTATGATAAACTTTTGGAGAAATTACAAGTTTGGTCCCTAGAGTTTCAAAATTGGCAATTTGGTCCTGGACTTTGCAAAATGGAAAATAATCAAAGTGGTCCTTGTACTAATCACATATGGCAGTTTGGTCCTTGTGAGAACTTTGGAAAGTTGTCAAGATTCAGTCCTAGAAGAATTGGCAAATTACATAAAAGGTCCTTGTTGTTAACTTAATACCAAACCGGATCCAATATTTAATCCAAAACTAAAACAATCAAAACCCGCCCAAAGTTTAAATTGAAATAAAACCAACCCACTTTAAATTCATCCCTCCCAACTCCAACCATGCCACTACTCCTCTGCACCCACACCACACTGTGCTACCACCTCATCTCAACCTTTCCACTAATATCTACCTCTCACTATCACCCCTCCACCTCACAAACCAACCCACCCCATTAATTACAAATACCGCTTCAAGACTTTTCCGCCAAAATGCCACTTGGGTGGTTGTGATGATTTCAAAGGATTCAATGGTTGGATTTAAGTGGGATTTCATCGAGGTCGACAAGGAACAAAATGAATCTATTAAATATCAAGAAGAAGCGTTGGAGAAACCAAGTAGTGTAATTTAATTTTGTAATGTCGTTTTAATTTTTTAAATTTTCCAATGTTTATGTTTAAAACTCTCAAGTAGTTGTTAAGTGTTTTTAAGTGTATTTGAATCATTTTCAATAATAAATTTCAAGTTTCGGTTGATTTTAGTTTGTTTATGAATTTTCAATTTCAAATTCTCAAAACATTCAATGTTGTTATTAGTGGTTGTTATTGGACTCAAAAGCTCAAATAAGCTCTTTAAAAAGCTTATAAGCTATTAGAAACTTAAAAATCCAGTTTAGAATTGAAAACCCAAAATACAAGAAAATACCAATAAATTAGTTAAAAATTAAAATCAATGAAAATGAAGATTAAAGTCAAGCAGGATAATTTATGAATTGTTCTTGGTTTAGATGCTTTGTGGAAAGCTATAGGAAGTAGTATTGATCCTCGGTTCTCACTCTTGTGCATAAACACATCTTGTAAGCAATTTTCTTAAAATTTGCATTTTATAGTATAAGTGTTTAAATTTTGTTAATTTTAGCTTAATCTTGTTTAAATATAGTTATTATAAGTTAATAAATGGATTCCTTGGTTTAAATAGGTAGTTTAGTGTGTTTAGCTTCAAAGCGCCTTCTAAAGGGTGTTTGGATATGCTTATTAAACTGTGTTATAAGGCATCTTTGACATTGTTTGTTATTGATTCATGTCACTTTAGTATTAAATAGATCATTTCATGCATAAAACTTAGTCCTTGTTTGCTTAAAAGTCAAAAGTAACTTGAAATGAACATCACATCCTTATCGTTGGAATTTTTAGATTATCAAATCATGTCATTTAGTTCATTAGTTGTTGTTCTAGCTTAAAATAGTCCTATTATGTTATAATACATCTAGATCATTTAGTTAATCTTGCCCAAAGTTCAATAAAGTCAACCTACTTAGTTTTTATAAAAGTCAAATTTCTTAATACCTGTTTTTGAATAAAACTTAGAATTTTATAGTGTATTCATTATTAGGATTTAGCTTAAATGCTTTTGGGATAGTAAAATATAGTTGCTTAAGAAAATTAGAAAAATAATAGTTTGCTTTGTATCAGCTTATATAGTGCTTAATCGGTAGCTTCTTTTGAGCACCCATTTCTGAAAATGCTCTGCATCGACATGCACCACCACAATGGGTACACCACCACTTTGGTGGGTCCCACAGGCCACACCAGTGGACCCCACTGGTGGTTCTTGGTTCCTTACCACTCACCACCCAGCTGACTATCATTTTCAGCCAAGGTTTTGAGCTTAAGCCCTGTGGACCCCACTCATAGATAAGCCTCAATGTTGTCCCATTTTCTGAAATAAGCTAGTTTAACTTTGCTTAATTCTTGGCTTAAACTGCTTTTCAGAAGTTTAAGATGGTTGGAATAGGTTAGTAATTAGTTAATATAGCATACCCTAGCTTATGTGTTAATTTGGTGGTCATTTGTGGCTTTTAGCTTATTTTAAATCGCTTATTTATAAGCAAATCCAAATAGATTGCTTTTTCCTCCACATAAGCATATGTTTTTATATTTTTATAAACTTAGAATAATATTTTAGTATTTTCCTGAATTTTTCAGATTTTTCCTACACTGTTTTCTATTTTTCTTTATTTTAAATAGTTTTAATCCTTTTAAATAGCTTTTAATACTAATAAATCGAAAAAGCTTTAAAAATATGTTTTCAATTTTATAGATTAAGATAAATATAAAAGTCATAAAAGTATTTTTCCATAATTTTCTTGGTTTAAATAGTATTTTTAGCATTTTAATTAGTTTTAAATAGTTTTAAATTAATAATAAATACATAAAAGTCTAAAAATATATTTTCAGTTTTAAAATAAGTTTTATCATATTTTAGACTTTTCCAAGTTATAATTTCATTTTCTAGGTTAATTTTGTATTTTCTTGTATTTTAGTGCATTTTAAATACTTAATAAATAGTTTTAATTAATAATAATTAAATAAATAGTTTTAAAAATAATTTTCTTTTTCTAATAATTTTCTTTTATTATTAGGATTGTAAAATGTCATTTTCATATTTGCAGGCCTTTTATTTCTTAAAACTCACGCTTTATTTTGTACGCTTACGTAATTTTATTTAAACGTCGTTTTAGGTTTTAAACGCTCATCACTTTAAAAATAGTGATAGCGTTTATTTAATATATTTTAACTTTTAATTTTTTAATTTGCATTTAAGTCGCTTTAATTTGTAGATCTTTTCTTTAGGTAATTATCCATCCAAAATCCTTATCGATCACTATCCTTAGTGATCATTCTATCATCTGAAGTTGTTTAAACACCAATTCATCCTCCGTGGGACTTAACGACCCGTGAATTCCCTATATTCCCTCGATCTTAAATTGCATTGGTGTGTGAGTTGTTTTGAGTTTCTTACGGTTGGTCATTCACAAGTGGCTAGCTTGCGTGAGATAACTTGACGGTTTTGCACCAATCAAGATCTATCGAATGACAAATCCCGTTTGTGTTGACCGGTTAGGCAAACAAACGCACTCTATTTGAAGATCCATAGGTTTAATGGAAAATTACCTATTAGGCATCGGTTACTATTATATGACAAATTGTTAACGCTTCGGTATCATGAGCTTAGTGCAATAATATCTGCTTTTCTTTCAAACTATTGGTGTGAGTCTATAGCTCACACTACCAACATAATGTGTTCAACCATCAAACAAACTCTATGAATTTCACTCAACCTTTGTGTTGATAGTTTTAAGCATGTATTTCAGGTCCATATTGTACGAGGCTGGCACGAAGGAGCACAGATACTCAAGAAGGCTATAAATTTATTATCATTCAAAAACCTATTTAATGTATTTTGTAAACAATGGAACCAACTGGGACCTCATTTTTGTAAACTATGATATTTATATAAATCGAATGATAAATCCTTTTAAAACGACTCCATTAGAGTTCGCTTTTCTATTGTTATGATCATAGGCTATGAAGTAACACCCGCTCGAATTCACTGTATCACGAAATTGGGGTGTTACAAAGATACTATAAAAAAACAAAGTGTGGGTGGGTACTTATTTGGGGTTGTGATCCACTTTTCCATTGGAAATGCATAATTGTCATAACTAGTTTGTCGAAATTTCGTGTCTATATATGACGCTATGTAACAAAAAAGCTTTTGGTATCTCTATTAGTGATAGTATTAGAAAAGCAAACATAACGATGTCTCACGGCATGGTTTTATGTGATGAATTACCAATGTTTGGTGGCTCAAATTTGTTAAAAGATATTACGATCGCATTACGAGGTGAATTGGAAGTTGCTTTACGTGATGAAGCGATCATAGGAGGAATGTTGTTGAAATTAGGGCCATGTCAACCGCAGACAACAAATGATAGCGGAAGTGGAGCTTTTATGCGGGTCGGATTGTTGGTTGCCAACTATTAATCACCGTTAAGGATGCAAAATGAGGATCCGTCGAGAGTTCCAAACTTCGCTTTCTTGGTTTAGAAAACATGACCGTGTTAAAGAGTGAATGGTTTAATTGAAAAGTTGGAGTCAATGGAGATTTGATGTGCTTTGTATTAATTACATGGAAGTCACGCCTTTTGTTTATTAGGGGACCGTTGTTACATTTTAGAGTCACTTATCTCATCTTTGTATAGTCTATGTATGTCATGTTAACCTATGGATGTGATCCCTTTTATGTTACTAGTATATATTTGTTTATGGGTTATTCAACTGTGTGCGAGATAGTAAGTCAGTTTACAAAAATAAAAAATTTACTAATAAAGTAGGAATATGAAGATGCCAATGAGACGATTAATAATGGTAGTAAGAATTTTTTTGTCTCGATAATAGAATATGATGACGTGTTGAGTTACATGCTTATTTATGTGTTAGAATAATAACCCTTATTATATCATTAAAAAAATTAAATAAATACAAAAATTAAAAATAAAAATACATAATTTGAACAGCACAGTTGGGGATATATGCGACAAAAAATTAGTAACAACTGCTAAAAGTGTTAAAAAAGTTAGTTTTTAGTACAAATTAATTTGGATTGAATTGGGGATACAAACCAATTAAGAGTTACAATCACGCGCGAAAGGAGGCTGCTGGTTTGAACAAATTCTTAAGTCTGTTCATACGTAAATCCCCAACCATCGCTAACGCCGATATAACCACCGCTAACGTCGTTGTACCCAAAGTGCTAGTGTCGCAAAACCACCGCTAGTTTCCACGCAAAAAGCAAATTTGTTTGTGTTTAAGTAATCATTTATATTCAAATACCAAAAGGAGAGAAAATCTGCATGTAAAGATTCACGCTCCTTCCCAAGTAATTTTATGTCAAATATAGCAGAATACCAGTACGACCCTAGGCACGTGCCTAGCCACAAAATGCTTAATGAAAATTAATGATAACGCGTGCACGAATAAGAAAATCCTCGCTATAAATACGCGAGGTAAATCAAGGAAAGTCCAAAAAGCAAAAAGGAACCATTCTTCACCTACAAAAGATTTCTACCTGCAAATCAGGCAACCGAAATATTTTAAAAAACCGAAGAGAAGTTGAAGATGTTATTCAGAAAAAGCAACCGATGGTACACTGTACAAAAAGAATACATACGGACGTCAACAACAACTCGTTGCCCACGCACGGCCATTTCCAAAAAGCCCATACATAGCCTAAACCTTTACCCAAAAAATAAAAATAAGCGCAAAGCTGATGCTGCGACTACTGAAACATGTTCTAAAATGACTACTCATAATAGTTAGTCGTTCTAAAATGACGACTAATAACCCATCTCCGCGAACATCCACAACACACCTTCACCCTAAACCCATGTCCATTCAAGTTGTGGTAGTCCGCCAGACCATATGCATACCAAAGGTGGGAGTTTAAAGCTAGCGACTCTCATTAGCAATATGGGATCTTGAAAGTGCGCATTTCCTTAGTAACCTCGGCCTTCGAGAGCGGAAGAAGGAAATAAATCATGGGAATTGGGTCATGGGAGTGACAAAATATGTTCGGCAGATGGGTCCCGTAGGAAGGGCGACAAAAGGAAGTTAGGGCAACAAAATACGTAAACCAACCCCTAACTAACAAGAAACTTCCCTAAGAAAGTCAAACAACTAAGGATGAAAGCTATGCCTTCTTCCTCTGTGGTGCAACCCCCCCCATTCAAGTGTGCGCCTACTAATTTAGGAATATCTCGGTTGGATAGACGGGTCTAAGGAAAAATGACCACTTGCGGGAGCCGGATAAAATAAAGCTGCTGGGTTGGGAAGCTACATTACCAAAAGCCCTTCCCTGCACTGCAGAGGGGCGATGAGACGGAAACCCCTAAAAGGCCCATTGAAGTTGAAAGGCCTATCTAATTCCTGGGAATCCATGGTGGAATACGCCAGGCCACGAGAAAGCAAGCCACCGGGACTCCTTCAAGAAAAGGATAAAGGCAAAAGACCCGAACCGGAAAGCCAATGAAAAGAAGAGTGTCGAAATACACAAACCAGTTGGTAGTAAAAGTCGCGTACCAATCGCTAATGTACTTGTCACCGCTAGTATGATTGTGTGGGATGAATATGTAATATTCTAGAATGTCTTCGTAGGATGTTTTGTATTAGATAAGTATTGTAAGTATATTTATCTTGTATAGTACTTAGTGTATTTTGTAAAGGACCCTTAGCCTATTAAAGGAGGTCCTAGGTTTGAGTTATATATAAGTTTTGGTGATATCTAGAGTCGATACACTTCAAGGTTGTAAACGCCAATACTATTCGTAGTATTCGTATTAACAACATATTGAGGTGTTTAGTGAGAATAACTGCTCGTTAATTATTATTCTTCTTAAGGAGTACTAGGTTGTGTTCGCTTAGTCGCTTCTATAGTAGATCCTTCGCTAAACCGGGATTAAAAACAGATTTTTATGTCAATGGATGAAACAATTTTAAAGACCATCACTCATTCTAAAAACATCAACATCTTCACTTGATTAGTTTTTAAAGAACATCTTCAAATAACGACATCAAAGTTATCGATGTGTAGAGTGACATTCGCTTGAGTGGATTATTTTGAGCTTTATACGACGCTTGTAAACATAAAAAAATGCTACATCGCTTTTATGCTCGATTACTTAAATTAAATATCTCGAATTAATAAATGAATTAGTTTTATAGTTACAACTGCTAGTCGTTTTTACTACCGCTTTTGTGGGTGAATAGGACGGTCGTTTACCATCGCTTGTAGTAAACTTACAACCTGCTAGTTAATTTGTACTAGTGTTGAATGTTAAACCTTTATTTTTGGAAGTGTGCATTGTCTCAAGTTGGTAGTTATTAGTAGGTTGTAGAATACGAAATGTACGTCTAGAAGGAGTCGTGGGTTTATAAAAGTAGTCCGTATGGAAAACAAGTTGCCCTAAGAACAAAATTAGGTTGCCAAAATTATTTTGGGTAACAACTCCTTGTTGCCCAGATTAAAAAAAATGGATAATGGGATAACATAAGAGATGAAATAGTAAATACGTTGACATACAATGTTTGATACAGACAACCAACTACATATTACGATTACTACATGGTTATAACTTTAATTGTTACATATTATATAACCACTTGATTGATAACATTCATTGACTACGAAATATCTAAACAAATTCAATGCTTCCTTCCCACACGCATAACAGACTAAAACCACAAACCTTCATTCCCATTTAGCCCGATCCGTAACTTCACCGAACAAACTCATTGAAAATGGCATTGATATATCATTAACCAAATCAAGTGATAATGTTTAAAAGGAACATGAATAGAATGGTAAGTTATAAATAAAACATACTATAGACAAAGACGGTCTCAGATGATTTAACAAAAGAAGAGATTCTTTGTATGGGCGATGTAGAAAGATCCCAGATCTCCTAAAATTCCCATGTCGACAAATAATTCAAGTTCTTTGTTGTACAGAATAGCGAGTGACCCAAATGGTTGCCAGTACGCTTCCACTATTGGAGCCCGATCCTTTGTAAACCCAAGCAAACGAATGATAATAGGGTTGGGATGGCAAAGAGGCTTCTAAATGATCTTATGGCAAAACCATTCACGCCCAACACCCATCCACAAAACAATGGCATATCTTCATCAATGATCATACCGTAAATCACTAGAGAGGTTCCAAGATCGAAAACATAGAATATAACTGGGAGTTCATTTTTAAAATCATGGAAGGTCTATAACTTTAAATTGGTTGGTTAACAAATCAAACGAAATCAACATATAAATCTTGTATGTAACACCGTCCTCATTAGTTAACTTTTCACCCCAAATTCAATAGATAAAATGACCTACAACCGCCGACTTTGACGCTTCAGCTTGATAGTTTCACGAGGGTGGAAATTTTCAAGGCATATCCACCTTAACGAGTTGACGAAAAGACAGACACATACCGTAAACCACTTTGGAAAACAGGATAGAGACCTTCACGATCGTCGGGTCAAGAGTGTCCTGACGGACGCAAAACCAAAACAAATCTTTTACATTCAATTTGATGCGTGTAAACGGGACATGTATCGCAAGTGATTTTTGATTGCGGGTTCCAAATAATGACATTAGATTAGAGCCATAAACAAAAAACGAAAGACCATGAGAATTGCCAACGGAATCATAGATGAAAGCATTAAATCTGTATGAAGTACCGTAGTGGTTAGTCGCTCATTAAAAGCTAACATAAAACCTTTGTGACCGTGATCAAATGTTAGCGTAAAAACACTCATCGTTACGACGAACACCGTAATTAAAGATGAAAAAACCACAATCTATACTAGCCTTCCATAACTTGCAAACACTACGTAGCTGGAGTATAGACTTATGAGGTAGCCTGCGAATGATATCTAGTTGAACATCCAGTGGGATTGATGAGTGCTTAAATACTCATCATTTTTGTCGTATTTAAACTGCCAAAACATACAAAAACAATCAAAAAGATATCAAAATACTTAAAATATCCCAGGGATTGTGTTTTATGTGTTCTAAATGCAAAATGTGCAAAAACAAAGGAAAATCGATCAAAGTTTGCAATATTGGCAGTTTCAGTCCCCCAAGTATCAAAACTTGTCAAAATTAGTCCTTTGGTAAAAATGTCAAAAGTTTTGAGAAATTACAAAATTAGTCCTTCAAGTTTGAAATTTGGCATAAATGGCCCCTGGAAAATGGAAAATGGCAAGTTTGGTCCTTGTACTTTTTGAGATTGTCACTTTCAGCCCTTGGATCAACTTTTCGGAATTGGCAGAAAAGGTCCTTTAAATTTTCATAAATGACAACATAAGTCCTTGTCATATTAAACCTTTTAAATCTTATGGCCCGTCAAACCACTTTGGACCCCTATCATTAACCAATTTGACCCCCCCACTTGAACCCCGTGGTCAAACTCACCACCAAACCTTCACCCCTTTCCCTTTCCTCTCCCCTGCTCTACTCCACCTCCCGCCACCAACACAAACCTACCACCAACTCTCACCACACCTTGTTCCCCACCTCAAGAAGCCTCCAAGAAGCATTAAATGCATCTCTTACCCACCATCTCAACCTCACCGGCTTATTTATCATTTTGGCGCCAAAAGCCAATCAAACGCCAAGATCAACTTAGCTAATCCAATGGCCGAAACAACTGGAATTGCTCGTAATAGAGAGAAAGATCTTGGAGTATAAATAAAGCATTGGGAAGCAAGAAAAGGAGTCTACTAGTTTTTAAAATTTTTATTAATGTCGTTTTCATATAAAGTCTTAGTTAAGTAAAAATTTGTAATCTTTTGTTGAAATGTACTCATTTTAAGTTATTGGATCAATATAAATCAATTCCAAGTACTAATTTAAGTTTCACTATCGCTTTATGTTTTGAGTTTATCGTTGAAAATTTCCATATTAAAGACTTGTATACAAGCTTTCATTAGTGATTTTTAAGCTCAAAAGGTTTATATTAGCTTATTATAGCTTTGTATAAGCTTATATTCAAGGTTCAAGTAATTGTGGTTCTTGGTCAACAAAAGTCAAACCGGGTCAAATGGCAATGGAAAGGGCAATGGTTGATTCGGACATGGAATTGGGTTGATATTGAGCTAGGATAGGGATTGGATTAGGCTAGTGTTCATTGGTTTCAGCTTTCAAGCCATAGTGGCTAAGGACCATGTGTAAGTGATTTTAAAGGTCTCATTGCATTATCTGCTTTTGCGACTATAAACCGGTTCAAATCATTGAATAAGTTGTATTTAGGTTAGTTTAATTCAATTCAGTGATAGCATAAGTTAATTCAGGTTTAGTTAGAGTTAATTGCATAACAATTGATTAAAGGTGTGTTTGGCATTGCTTTGCCTAAACTGCCTTTAAGGGTTGTGCAATGGTAGAGTTCTGTTTGTTCATGCTTGTTTAACTCATTTGAGTACTTATCTGTCTAAGTTTGTGCTCTGAAACATCATAAGTCAAAATCTCATCTAACTGCCTTAAGTTGCTCACCGTTGGATTTTTGAAAAGCAAATCACTTGTTTTGTGTTTAAAAGTCATAAACATAGCTTGCAAGATCTTCATTTAATCACTTAGCATCATTTTCGCTGAGAAATTAAGATCAAACTTCATAAAAGTCAACTACACTCAACTCGCTTCAAAAGTCAAATTGGCAAAATCGCTTTGAGCCCATATGGAAGGAATTTTCATGGACTCATCCTTGGACCAAATTCAGTGAGAATTGTTGTTTTAAAACTTAAGTTGGTCTCATTTCTTATAGTCATTTTGTAGAATTTACAGATTTTTAAAAGCTTCAAACAAGCTTCTCTTTAAGCTCTAGTTGTTCTCGCTCCATATACTCACTTGTCGAGTTTTCTCATTTTTACAGGTTGCACAGAGCTCAATAGAGCTCACTTAGGTCTGGAATTTGGTTTACAAGATCTCACCCAGGTCTAGTATAGGTTCCAAGTTATTGTTTCTAATTTCTAGCTCATTTGAGTGTTTAATTTTCGCTTAAACTGGTACCTCTCACCGATTTTAGCTCATTAGCTTAAATAAGTCAAATCTTGGTATCTTGCATTCCAGTGTTTAAGGCTTGTTGTTTTTAGTTGCATTTTGGTTATTATAGCATATTAGAACTTCAGAATCATTGGTGACTTGTTTTGATCATTTGGCTTATTCAAGTGCTTATTTATAAGCCCTTGGCTTAGCAGTTCCTTATTCTTACACATAAGCACCTGTTTTTCCATTTTTCCTAGATTCTAAATATAATTTTAGAGTTTTCCTGAAATTTTCATATTTTTCCAAGCTTGTTTAGTATTTTTCTTGATTTTAATTAGTTTTTAGCACTTTTTAATTAGCATTTAATACAAAAAATTAAGAAAAGTTTCAAAAAAATAATTTTTCATTTTTCTTAAGTTAAGATAAATATAAAAAGACAAAAAAATATTTTTCTAGATTTTTCTTAGTTAAATTTGTATTTTTAAGCTATTTAAGTAGTTTTAAATAGTTTTTAATTCCTAGAAAATAGAAAAATAATCAGAAAAATACAAAAATAGTTTTGAAAATTCTCTTTTGTTATTTTAGACTTTTCCAAGTCATAATTTTATTTTTCTAGCTTTATTTCATAATTTCTTGTATTTTAGGTTATTATTTAATAGTTAAAAATAGTTTTTAATTAATAATAATTAGATAATTAGTTATAAAAATAATTTTCTTTTTCTAAAAATTTTCTTTTATCATTAGGTTTGTAAAATATCATTTTTATATTTTAGGTTAATATTGATTTAGTTTCACGCTTTTCATTTTATGCTTACGTAGTTTTAATTCGCTTTTATAAAACATAAAACAAAACATCATTTTGTAAAAATAGTGATAGCGTTTATTTAATATTTTTTATCTTTTTAATTTCCTTTAATTTGCATTTAAGCCGTTGTAATTTGTTGGCTTTTCCGTAGTTATAATATCACTCAAATCTCTTTCTGCTCAAATTCCTCGATCACTTTACGCTTTGGTGATCCATTGCATAGCTCATTGGGACATAACGACCGGGAAACCCTATACTCCCCGATCTTCATTGCATTTGTGCTTAAGTGTTTTAAGTCTCATTACGGTTTGCTATTCACAAGTGGCCACCACTTGTGATTAGACTTGACTTGGTTTAGCATGATCAAATTTTACGCCACGCCGGGAGTCGTGCTGATTATCTATCGCTTAGCGATTAGTAGTTTGAATATTCACTCTTTGTTTATATCATCCATCTATCTATATATATATATCCATATTCTCTTATAAAAATCCAAAACCCAAAACATCTAAAACGATAAAACACAAAATATTTTTCCTTTTGTTTCTATATATGTATCAAATATAAAAATACAAAAAGATTTGTCGCTTTCTTTAATAATAACAACTTAAAAGATTACCACCGCAAACCAAGGCAAAGGCACTACCTAACCTGGGTGCGACCATATAAGTTCCCGAACTAAAGATTTAAAACTTGCCTTTGTGTCCTTGTGATTGGTGTACCTTTTTCAAAGAAGCCATTCATCTTGTGATAATTGGTTAGGTTCATCGTTGTTTTGCCTCGATTTTGTGTTAATTGATTTTGTTGTGATATCTACGCTTCGTAACCGTAAAACCCATAAATATTCTTCTCACCCCATTTTTATAAACGCCTTCATAATTCCCATTTCTCTCCTTAACTCGAGATTCCTTAGAGTTAACTCTAGTATGCGCATCGCTTCTAGATCCGTGAGCCCATTTCGTGAGCTTGTCAAGATTCCAAGAAGGCGTGTCAGACTTCTCGCTCCATCACGGATCCGAGATCCGGACTTCTCACACTACTTCCGCTATCATGGCGGAAGAACGCCTATGCGCGAGCTTCTCCAGCACCCATCGACGGGTATGGAGATGTTATTGTTGTACCACCATCGTGGTCGAAAATTTTGAACTCAAAACCGGTTATCAATCTTGTAACCTCAAATCAATTCTACGGTTTTGAGCGGATGATCCTCATGCTCATATTCGATGGTTTAACAAGATTGCATCTACCATCAAGTATAAGAATGTCCCTACCGATGTCAGTTAAGCTTCTTCTTCCCATTTTCTCTTGAGGGCAAGCCCGTTTGGCTTGAAAACAACCCCTCACCAATTGAGACATGGGAAGATCCGTGAAGAAATTTGTGAATGAATTCTATCCACCTTCCAAAACCACGAGTCTAAAATGAAATCATCAAATTCACTCAAAATTTTGATGAATCCTTCAAAGAATCGTGGATCGTTTTAAGGAATTGCTTCGCAAATGTCCTCACCACGGTTTCTCCGAGTTGATGCAACTCGATACTTTCTATAATGGAGTGAGTCAATCGATCAAGATTCTCTCAATTCCTCCACGGAGGAAATTTCTTGAGCAAAAGCACAAAGAAGCTTTAGCGATCATTGAAAACAAGTCTAAAGTCCGTGACCGCACGGGCAAGCAAGCGGTTGTTTCCCAAGTCGTTGTTGGTCCTCCTTCTTCTTCATCGCTCGTGAGTCAATCTAGCACCGATGCTAAGATTGACAAACTCACTGAAGCTATCCAAGCTTTGGTTCTCTCCAACCAAAAGAAAGTCTTTTTCCACAAACTTCACCTCCTGCTTGAAGTTAAGAAAGTGGAAGTATGTATTACCTGTGGTGGCCCCATGCTTATTACAACCGTATGGCCACCGATGGTAACCCTTTGAAGCTAATGCCGGGCGGGATTTCTAATCGTGAGGCAATCAATATCGTGCTCCTCAGAGACCAACCACCGCCCTAACCACTACCCTGGACCTCCCGCTTTCAACCAAAACCGTAATCGAATCAAAATAGACCAAACCAAGGTTTCCAAAACCAAGGTAATTTCACCAAACAACGGTTTTCAAAATCAAAATCAAAATTTCCAACACCAAGGAAATTTCAATAGAAACCAGTCGTGGAAATTTCAACCAAGGGTATTTTCATGCCAACAATCAAGGAAATTTCCAAAATCAAGGCCCTAATCCTAACAATAGAGGCTTAATTTTCTGTGCAAACTCAAGCCATTGTTCCAACCGGACCATCATCTCGATGAGTTGTTGAAACAATTCATGAAATCCCAAGAGAAATGAATTGGTTGTTGGTTAGCCGATTTACATTAAGAAGTCTTTAAATGATCGACCCTGCTCGTGTACTTTACCTAGCAATACGATCGCTAATCCGAGGCGATGCAAAGGCGATCACAACCGTAGTGGTGCTTCAGATGATGGACCCGCTATTCCTACTACCTCTTCTTCTTCTCTCCGAAGGTGGTGGAAAGCGAACCCGAGGCGACAAAGGACAAGGAACTTCCTACTAATAACGGAAGTACCAAGAATGTCCATCCTCGTGTTGTCCGAAACCCAATACCAAACCTCGAGTTGTTTTGAACCTCCAGGTTGGTAACCCCAAATCCAAAACTTCTATTCCTTACCCTCACGCTTACATGAGCAAAGCTCATGAGAAAGCCAACATCAAATGGAAAAATCTTTCAAATTTTCCAAGAGCTACATTTTGACATAAGCTTCATGGATGCCATCATGTTGATGCCCAAGTTTGCATCTACTCTTAAGCACATGTTGAGCAACAAGGAAAAGTCGTTGAAATGGCTAAGACTCCTTTGAACGAGAACCGCCGCAGCCTTGTTAAAGAAGCTTCCGAGAAGTCGGAGATCCCGGAAAATTTCTTCTTCCTTGTGTTTTTCCCGGATGATTGAATGCTTTGCCCTTGCCGATCTTGGTGCAAGCATCAACTGATGCCGATTCAGATGTGGAAGAAACTTTCTTCCGAACTTATTCCTACCGCATGACTCTTGAACTTGCGATCGATCTATATCTCGTCCTCTTGGCATCGCCGAGGATGTATTCGTGAAAGTAGGAAAGTTCCATTTTCCACCTGATTTTGTGGTTGTTGATTTCGATGCCGATCATCGGGTTCCTCTCATTGTTGGACGAGGATTCACGAGAACGGGCCGTGCTCTTCTTGATGTATTTGAGCAAGAAATCACTTTACGTGTAGGTAATGAAGTCATACCTTTAACCTCGATCAAACTTCGAGGTACTCTCAAAATATGATATCAATCGCTTAATCGAATCGATTTAATTGATATTGCTTCGAGGAGTACTCTCAAGAGTTTCTTGGTTATCTTCATAATTACGTGGGTGGGATTCCACCACATCCTCTCAACCTATCATTGCCGACTCTTCCCCTCTCACTCCGCTTGAGGGAGGTGACTTCTTCGGAAGAGATCGATGAATTTCTTGCTATCGATGAATCGATTCCACCGGAATTGATGGTGTTTATGATTCGGAGGAGATATTCTTTATCTTGAGCAATTGCTTAATGAAGATCCATTACCTTCACTCCTCCGAAAGAGATCACGATTGAGGAAATCAAATCAAGACAATCATCTATCAAGAATTTCCCGAGGTTGAACTTAAGGACCTACCTCCTCATCTCGAGTATGCATTTTTAGAGGGTGATGATAAATTACCCGTCATAATTGCTAAAGACTTGACCGAGTAGGAGAAAATCGCTCATAAAGGTCTTGAAGTCACACAAGCAAGCAATTGCTTGGAAACTCTCCGACATTAAGGGTATCAACCCCGAGTTTTGTACTCACAAAATCTTAATGGAGGATGACTTCAAGCCGCCATCAACATCGAGAAGGGTGAATCCTAATATTCATGAGGTTATCAAACAAGAGGTTCTCAAACTTTGATGCCGGTCCGATTTACCCAATCTCGATAGTCCTGGGTTAGCCCAATTCATTGCGTTCTAAAAAGGGTGGCATTATCGTTGTCACGAATGAAGAAAACGAGTTAATTCCAACTCGATTGGTTACGGATGGCGTGTGTGCATTGACTATCGCAGTTAAACGAAGCCACCCGTAAAGACCATTTTCCTCTACCCTTCATGGACCGGATGCTTGAGAGATTAGCGAGGAACGAATACTATTGTTTCCTTGATGGTTTCTCGGTTACTTCAGATCCCCATTGATCCGCCGGATCAAGAAAACCACATTCACCGCCCATACGGGACGTTTGCCTGAGCGTATGCCTTTTGGCTTATGTAATGCTCCCGCACGCTCCAACGATGTATGATGGCAATTTTCCACGACATGATCGGGAAACAATGGAGGTGTTTATGGATGACTTCTCGGTCATTGGGGACTCGTTTATACATGTCTCTCCCACTTAGACAAAATGCTAAAAGGTGTGAAGACACCAATCTATGTCTAAACCGGGAGAAGAGCCATTTATGGTCAAAGAAGGCATAGTCCTTGGCCATAAGATTTCCAAGAACGGATTGAGGTAGATAGAGCAAAAGTTGATGTTATTGCTAAATTGCCTCATCCTACTACCATCAAAGGTATTAGGAGTTTTCTAGGTCATGCCGGGTTTTATCGTAGATTCATTCAAGATTTTTCTAAAATCGCTCGGCCTATGACCCATCTTCTCGAAAAAGATGCTCTTTTATCTTTTCTCCCGAGTGCATCAAGCTTTTGAAACACTAAAGAAAAGCTACGGAAGCACCCATTCTAGTTGCCCCGATCGATTTACCCTTTGAGCTCATGTGCGATGCAAGTGATTTTGCTATCGGTGCGGTCTTGGGCAACGCAAAACCAAGCATTTTCACCGATCCACTACGCAAGCAAAACTATGATCAAGCTCGGACCCATTACACCACTACGTAAAAAGAACTATTAGTCGGGTGTATGCGTTTGAGAAGTTTCGCCATATCTTATATTGACCAAATGCGTGGTGTATACGGATCACTCGGCTCTCAAATATCTCTTTGCAAAACAAGATGCAAAGCCGAGATTGCTCGTTGGGTTCTCCTCCTACAAGAATTTGATATCATTATTCGTGATAAAAAGGAGCCGAGAACCCGGTCACGATCATCTGTCCCGATTAGAGAACCTCACCAAAATGTGTTCGAGAAAAGGAAATTAATGAAACATTTCCTCTCGAAACACTCAATGTGGTTTCTTTTCGTGGAGACTCTTCTACCCCATGGTTTGTCGACTTTGCAAATTACCATGCGGGTAACTTTATGGTGAAAGGGATGTCGTCCCAACGTAAAAATAAATTCTTTAAAGATGTGAAACATTACTCGGGACGACCCTACTTGTTTAAAATTTGTGCGGATCAAGTCATCAGCGATGTGTGTATGGTCGAAGCTATTGACATTCTCAAGGCTTGCCATTCGACCTACTTGGGGACATCATAGCCCCAACTACACCGCCAAGAAGGTGTTTGATTCGGATTCTATTGGCCCACGATTTACAAGGATGCCCACGAATTTGTCAAAACCTCGCGACGCTTGTCAACGCTACGGAAATATCTCACAAAGAAATGAAATGCCGCAAAACGCCATTCAAGTGTGTAAGATTTTGACATATGGGGCATTGACTTTATGGGCCATTTCCTTCTTCCGTGGTAACAAATACATACTCGTGGTCGTTGACTACTTATCAAATGGGTTGAAGCTAAAGCTTTACCCACCAACGATGCCCGAGTTGTGGTGAAATTCTTAAAATCTCTGTTTGCTAGGTTTGGAACTCCACGAGCCATAATCGCGATCGTGGTACGATTTCGCAATGACCAATTTGATAGAGTCATGCAAAAGTATGGTGTAACTCACCGCTCATCTATCGCTGTACCACCCACAAACAAGTGGGCAAGTGGAAGTTTCTAACCGGGGATTAAAGAATCTTGGAGAGGACGGTTGGCGAAAACCGTGCCTCTTGGTCGGATAAGCTAGATGACGACTGGGCCTTCCGTGACGACTTTATAAAACACCCATCGGGTGCACTCCATACAAGCTTGTATACGGAAGGCATGTCATCTACGGTTGAGCTCGAGCACAAGGCATACTGGGCCTTGAAGCATGCCAACTTTGATATTCAGATACCGTGGTGATCATCGGAAAGTTCAAATGAATGAATTAAATGAACTCCGTGATCAAGCTTACGAGAACTCTTTGATCTATAAACAAAAGACAAAGAAGATTCATGACTCAAAATCAAAACCGCGTTTTCAACGTTGGTGATCGAGTCCTTCTTTTCAATTCAAGATTGAAGATTTTCTGAAAGCTCAAGTCCCGCTGGTCCGGTCCATTTACTATCGCTAAGGTTTATCCTTATGGTACCATTGAGTTATCTCAACCCGATGGTCCTAATTTTAAAGTGAATGGTCATCGAGTGAAGCATTACTTTGGAGAGGACATTCCCCCGTGGTTGTCCCGGACTTACAAACT
Organism: Chrysanthemum lavandulifolium; assembly: GCA_022545495.1. Lineage (NCBI taxonomy): Eukaryota > Viridiplantae > Streptophyta > Magnoliopsida > Asterales > Asteraceae > Chrysanthemum > Chrysanthemum lavandulifolium. Next base: position 65,170,079 of record CM040245.1, on the reverse strand, counting down.
TTCCCCATGAACCAATGAATGCGGGGATCGAGTCAAGCTAGCGACTCAGAATCAAAAACAAGAGATGCCATATGGGTTTTCACCCATATTTCGATTTCTTTCTATCTTTCTACCACCCTAGTGGGGGGTTGCCCACATGTTGTGTATATATGCAAGTTTCTAAAAAAAAAAAAAATCTTCTTTCTAAATAATGGCCGTAGTATTTCCTTTTACGCTCGAGTTTCGCATAACCACGTACTTTGAATATTGAGGGCAATATTCATTTCTAAGTGTGGGGGAATTCTCACGAATTTTATCATGTAATTATACCGCCCAATTCCCGCTTTTGGCCAAATTTTTTTAGAGTAAGTGTTTTACACTTACTCAATTGGTTATCATCCGCCTTGTCTAATAAACAAAAGGATTGGCTAATCCAGAGCAAACGGCTCTTGGTAAAGATATCTCAAATCCGTTGACGGCTTGCAATTTTCCCAAAATTGTATGGTATTCACCACCATATCCTAAAAAGTGAAGAGTTGGCTAGCCCGCAAGTTTATGGCTTGTGGTAAAGGCGTGGAAAAACCATAATTGGTAATCGACTCACCAAAGATAATACCGATAATTTATCTAAGAGTTGGCTAGTCCGAGCAAACGGCTTCGGTAAAGACAAGTCAAATCCGTTGGAAGTCGGTGGTTTGCTCAAAATCACATGGTTATCGGTGTACCATGGTTCTTACTTGAACTAAAACATTTGGCTACTCCGTAAGTAATGGCTTTTGGTAAAGAGTTTCAAATCCATTAAGTTTTTCTCAAAAGATTGCTAGGGACTAGCAATAGTTTAGTGTGGGGATTGATGAGTGCTCAAATACTCATCATTTTGTCGATTTAACCGCGCAAAACATACAAAAACAATCAAAAGATATCAAAATACTTAAAATATCCTGTGGATTGTTTTATGTGTTCTAAATGCAAATGTGCAAAACAAAGGAAAATCGATCAAAGTTTGCAATATTGGCGCTTTACCCCCAAGTATCATAACTTGTCAAAATTAGTCCTTTGGTGAAAAATGTCAAAAGTTTTGAGAAATTACAAAATTAGTCCTTCAAGTTTGAAATTTGGCATAAATGGCCCTGGAAAATGGAAATGGCAAGTTTGGTCCTTGTACTTTTTGAGATTGTCACTTTCAGCCCTTGGATCAACTTTTCAGAATTGGCAGAAAAGGTCCTTTAAATTTTCATAAATGACAACATAATTCCTTGTCATATTAAACCTTTTAAACCTTATGGCCCGGTCAAACCACTTTTGGACCCCTATCATTAACCATTTGACCCCCGCCCACTTGAACCCCTCGTGGTCAAACTCACCACCAAACCTTCACCCTTTCCCCCTTTCCTCTCCCATGCTGCTACTCCACCTCCACCCACCAACACAAACCTACCACCAACTCTCACCACACCTTGTTCCCCACCTCAAGAAGCCTCCAAGAAGCATTAAATGCATCTCTTACCCACCATCTCAACCTCACTGGCTTATTTATCATTTTGGCGCCAAAAGCCAATCAAACGCCAAGATCAACTTAGCTAATCCAATGGCCGAAACAACTGGAATTGCTCGTAATAGAGAGAAAGATCTTGGAGTATAAAGAGAAGCATTGGGAAGCAAGAAAAGGAGTCTACTAGTTTTTAAAATTTTTATTAATTGTAACACCCCAAAATTATCGCAATGGAAGATTGTGTCACTGGGGTATTACTTCATAGTTCACAGCACAAGTTACAGAAAACGACTCTAAATGAGACGTTTTGAAATAAATTATCATTCGATTAAAATATCAGAGTTTACAAACCGGTCCCACAAGTTTGTACAAGTATAAAAAGTACAACATAAAAGTTGTAAAGTTTTTCGAATGATAATATATGCATTGTCTTCAAAATATTTTTCCGTGCGCCTTCACATGCCATGCCAGCTAATTCCTTTCGAACCTGAGATAACATGCTAAAAAGTGTCAACACAATGGTTGAGTGAGTTCATAGGTTTGTAAGCAAAACAGTTGATCACAAGATATCAAGTTTATCAAAGTAGTAGGCTACGCCCATAGTGCGTTTGATTGCTTAACCGGTCAATACAAACGATAAAAACCTCATAGGTTTGAAAACAGTAGTGGACAATATAGTTTATAGTATAATTGCAATGTGTACAATTATCTTCTTGAAAGTTATTATTGCTCTAAGCTCATGGCACTCACGACTGACTGTTGTATATATATCACCGGGCGATATATATAGATAATAACTTGCCCCGGGTAGGTATTTTGCCCTATACCTAGATAATCTCAAATATAGTGCGCCTTGTTATTTCCGATAACATAGACGGGTTCGTCAATTTCGATAGGCCTATCCACAATATTTGCGCTCACTCCCAGTGATTAGTGGTCCATGATGTTGGGGACTTTTGGCATAAACAACTTAGTGGTTTGCAATAATACAGTCAAGGCATTCAGTTTACAAGTAATTGTCCATAATAAAGCATTTTAGCATATAGTAAAAGCAGTAGCATGTATCTCCCCCAAAAGAGTTTATAAAACAGTTAAACAAAAGCTGGGGCTATGAAACTCACGGTAGTGATCAAGAATGAGTGTAACGATATAATGTATGTCAACGGTAGAGTATGACAAGATCACGATCTTTAACGATTACCTACGAAAGCATAGTATTCGCGTTTTAGTATGGTGTACGATATAAGTGTACAAGTATATGTAGTATGTTGGCTTTCAATATGATGTTGTACATGAATCTTAAGTTGATGTATCCCTTATGTTGTTTGGCCTATAGCCTTTTATAAATAACCTCGTACCATCGTTCCGGCTATCAAAATCAAGAGGTCGTGTAGTGAACGTATGAGGAGCCAGGACACTTTAAGTCGTAAATCCACAACTCGTCAATACGACACCCCGAAGAGGCCTCTTTATGATAATGAAATTCCCTACTATTGTAGTACTTATCATTTATAAGTAAGTATTTGACGAGACAAATGTTATATAAAACATGTGTCGTCTTTCGTCAAAGACTATTGAGGAACTTGTGTGATGATATGATGATATAAGTTGTGTGTCGTGAAGTAGTTTATCATGCCATATGGTCATTACTTAGTTTGTCAAAGTGTAGCAAAGTCTAATCCAATGAACCAAGTTTTAAAACAAGAATCGACCATTAAGTCCAAACTAGCCGTGCGGCTAAATTATGTTTAAACAACTTGAGATGATATTCAAGGCCATTGTTATGGTTATGTATAAGTTTAAAGACCTTAAGACAACAGCCTCGGCTTAACCTTGGCTTCGTTTCTGCCTCAAAGGATCAAAATACACTAAGTTTCCATGACCATGGTTGTTTTCTAGTCGCAACAGGTCCGTTTAGTATTTGCCTTTTTTAAGACTTTTCGTTCACCTTCAGCTTACGTGCTCCTGAGTGTTTGAAGAAAATTTCATTCCGAGCAACTTTCGTGTTTTACACTTTTGCTGATTCGGAGCAGAAAAGGGTTTAAATCACGTTTTAAAATCGTTTCAACAAACTTTTGACTCAATATCAAGTTTTCATCTAGCCATCTTCTTTTAGCCATAACTTTCTAACCATAAGTCCTTTTTAAGTGATTCAAAAGCCCAAGCTTTAGTTTTTACTTCCTCTAACAGCTTCTCAAGCTTAATCAAGTCCAAAGGCCAAATTTTACTTATATCAATAGTCTAATTACAAGTAATTACCTATATTTCATTGCAGAAAGTTTGGCTGCACATTCAGCCCTGCCAAAACGACCATAAGTTGAGTTCTACAACTTGTTTTGACACGCGGATTTCGCCAAACTTCAAGTTTATGTCTTAGCTACATTTCATAAAACTGAGTCGACTTCCAGAAATGACCAGAACCATGGGCTTTTCCCAAATGAAGTCTGGTGTGCAGATTTTGACATGTTTTACCATTTTGGCTCTCATTTACTCATCGGGATGAGTTATGAGGTGCGCCACCCGGCGAAACGACCATAAGACATAGCTCTACAAGCATATCTTACTGAATTAACCTCAAAGTTTACTGAGAGGATCAGTTTAATCAATCTTTGGGACTGTTGCAGATTTCAATTTACAAAACCCACCTAAGGCTTGTTTTAGCTTCTTTTCATGTACAACATCAATCATGCCATATTACATATACTACTTATATCAAATTACATCCAATAAATATAGAGATTACAACCATATTGAATAATAATGAAAAGTAAACACAAATCTTACAAGGATTTGGTTGGAATATCACAAGAATTACAACTACAAATCAAGCTTAACCCTTCTTGTCTTTAACCCTTTCTTCAATCTTCAACCCAACTTGACTTCAACCTTATAAAACCCTTATTATAACCTTGTTCTAAGAACCCAAGAACACTCCTAACTTCAGCTCCTAACCCTTGTGTAACTCTTGTTTCAACCAAGGAATCTTCAAAACAACACAAGAACTAGTTGTAACATCTTGAACCTTCAATCTTTCATGTATAACTTAAAGCTTGAATTAAAGTGATGATGGTGGTTTGGGTCTTGGTATTCACGGCAGCAAGAGGGAGAGAATGAAAGAGTTTTTGTGTTCTAGATAGATAAATGAGATGAGAAGTTATAAAAATCTAGATATTATGCTAAGTCTTACAAGAGAAGTTTTGCAAAAGTCATACAAGTGTAAGAGTGATTCATCACCAACACATTAATGGTCTTGGTGAGTCACCACTAATATGTCGACCATATCACTTATGTGGTGATATATTTGGAGTTTTTATGATATAACTAAGTTACACAAGTCGTTTGGTCCCGTAATTACTAATGTTAAGCCCTTAATTCCGAAACTTAAAACCGGTAACGAAAAATGTAATACTTCCAAAATGTCCAAACTTATCAATATACTCCAACTAAGTATATTAAAGGTGTGATAAGTCTATTTGGGTGCGTCTATGTTGTTAAAACCTAATAACGTAGGTTCGAGCATGCGTATTACGTAAAGAGTAAAATATTTACGTAAAATAACAAAGTGGCAATAGTTCATATAAAATATGACTATTGGTAATATTTGAGTATTTTGAACACCTAGACTTATCGTAGTCTTGTGTTGACCGCGAGGAAAGTTTACACGATTAAACTTTCGTAATTATTAAAGTCACAACTTTAAATAATTATTTATAGCCAAAGGTGAACAAAAATGTTCAGAGTGTAATAATTCGAAACAGATTGAATTATTTAACTTGGGAAATTACTGGTTACTACCAGTTACATTATTTGCTTTTACGTTACGGTAAAAGTCAAATAGTAAAAAGTCAAAGTCAAAGTCAACTTTTAAGAAGTCAAAGGGTAAAATAGTCATTTTACCTTATGAAAATTTACGGGTTGCTACAGCCTCCACCAGTTACGGAAATCATGTCCTCATGATTTAGTTCGTGTTATGAGTTAATGATGTTCCCGAGAAGAGGTGGGGGTACTTCTGTAATGGAACTTTGTCACGAAGTTCAGTGAGTGTTATCTACTAACGGTATATTTTAGTTCATCTTCACGTTCCTACGTGAATTCAGGACCTCTTCTAGAGTTCCATTGAGTTTTGACAATAGGAATGCGACTTTTCTTAAGTCGTTTGACCTCATGGTCCATGATCTTAGTAGATTTTTCCGATAAGATCAAACGTAAATCAATCTGGATTCCTTCCAGAGAAATAGGGAGTGTCTCAACAGTATGACACTTCTTCAGAATGCACACATGGAAGGTGACGTGTACACTGCCAAGTTCGGGTAGTAGCTCGAGTCTGAAAGTTACCAGGCTAATTCTTGCTAATATCGTATAAAGTCCAATATATCTTAAGTTTGGTTTTCTAATTTCCCAAACGAATCATACCTTACCACAACGAGGCTTTCAACAAAACCTTAATCCTAGCATGAAATTTTGAAAGTTAACGCTTACATCTGTATAACCTTTTGGTGATAATGTGTGACCTAATATTGCAGGCCAAGAAGTGAACATTGTACTAGATTCCTTACAAGGATTTCGTAAGCGGCAAGCTCGTAAATTTAATCAAGAATTGTGCTAAAGATTGCAAAGTCAAATATGTTGCAAGCATGCTCCTCGGACAATGCTTTGTCGGGGTAAAATGTTGTTGCTCAATCTATTAGTTATTGAGAATACTCACTAGATTGCTTGGACTAAGTTGAAGAAATTGTAATCAAGAAGTATTATCCTCGAATGAGGTGCAAGAAATGGAGGTGAAGTTTCCTTGTTGTAAGTGTTGTTGATATCATAACTTATATTCGTCGCTTTCAAGCGTTGGCAGTAGTGTGCCCAGTGATGGTCTCAACCAATGAGAAGTTATGGGAAAAGTTCATCTCAGAACTTCCATTCAGTATTCAAGAGAATGTAGCTTCGTTTGATCACTCACACTGGATGAAACAATTCACATGTCTCATAACCTAGTGGATCAAGTTATGCGAGCTTAGACTGCTCAAGGATCTAACAATAGCAAAATAACAACATTAACAAACAACGATGGGATGTGGAAAGTGAGAACCTTTCTAGAAATTATGTTCTCAAAATAATGGCCAACCAATAGGAGAAGCTCGTGGGAAAGCTTATGTGATGGATAATGGGACATCGCACCCAGTTTGTTAGTTTGAGACTGAACTAAATCCATTAGCTCAAGAGTGTAACAAGCTCGTTAGCTCAATAATATGGTATACTTTGACTTATGCGACTCGTGCATAATCAAGTCCGTGGCAACCGAATTATGTTCTTGAAACATCTGATTCCATCAGGTCGGGTTTCAATTATGTTCTTGAAACATCCGATTCTATCGAACTATGTTCTTGAAACATCCGATTCTATCGTCGGGTTTCAACTATGTTCTTGAAACATCCGATTCTATCGATCGGGTTTCAATTGAATTTAACCAATTTTATTAGCTCAACAAACGGTTCATGTTTGTAAGGATTTGTAACATCAAAAGTGATAACTTAAGAATGAACTTAGGTTGTTCAAATGAGGTCTTAAGATTTATGCTGAGTGGTAAAACACTATCGTGTTTTCTAGATCTTTTCAAAGAATACTTGTGATTCTCGAGTCCGAGTTCATACTCATGTCATATCGGATACAAATAAGCCCACTCATTTATAATTCATTACTTACATAAAGAAGCGTCCCAATTTGTGCAAGTAAGAAATCATAAACTTATGGTTCGGCAATTTGAAATCTCTTTATTTAAATGAAAAGGCGTCCCAGTCCATTTAAATAAGGATATTTCAAATCATCCTACTTAAGAATTTCCGACACAACACTCATACTTAATCGATGAGTTACAAGGTGGTGTATTACGAGACTTCGTATATGTTCCAAGAGTATAGAATGAATGTTCTCACTCATCTTCGAAGATGAGGAGTTAAATAATCAAAGAGAATCAACATAGTGTTCAAAAGAGTCGGTGAGTTCATAGTTATGAAATGGTTTTCTCACAATGTTTGAGAAATACCAATGAGACCATTGTGCACACACAATGTCCGAGAAATAGATAAAACTATTGTGTATCTCTTAATGTCCGAGATATATTTAGGCTAATTGTGTATCTCAATGTCAGATATTTCTAAGTCAATCGTATCTCACGATGTTTGAGATATAAGAAAGACCATTGCATACTTACAATGTCTTAATAGTAATGAGACCATTGTATCAACTACAATGTCTCGAGAAAGTTTTGTAGATCACAAACATGTATATGATCAAGGATATCTAGTTGTGCCATAATGCCTTGGAATAGGCATATGCGCTATGTTTAGTCAATCCATATAAAAACAGTCTTTATATAAATAATATAGTATTGTGATAAGCGAGTAGGCATGGCGCACGGAATGTTGAAGACAACAATGAGTGTTACGGCTTAAACATAAGAGGCGCTTATAGTCTAGGTTTAAATGCAACCTAGTTCTCTATAATCAAGCTCGATACCAATCAGAACACCCCAAAATTATCGCAGCGGAAGATTGTGTCACTGGGTATTACTTCATAGTTCACAAAGACAAGTTACGTAAAACGACTCTAAATGAGACGTTTTGAAATAAATTATCATTCGATTAAAATATCGAGTTTACAAACCGGTCCCACAAGTTTGTACAAGTATAAAAGTACAACATAAAAGTTGTAAAGTTTTTCAATGATAATATATGCATTGTCTTCAAAATATTTTCCGTGCGCCTTCACATGCCATGCCAGCTAATTCCTTTCGAACCTGAGATAACATGCTAAAAAGTGTCAACACAATGGTTGAGTGAGTTCATAGGTTTGTAAGCAAAACAGTTGATCACAAGATATCAAGTTTATCAAAGTAGTAGGCTACGCCCATAGTGCGTTTGATTGCTTAACCGGTCAATACAAACGATAAAAACCTCATAGGTTTGAAAAAAAATAGTGGACAATATAGTTTATAGTATAATTGCAATGTGTACAATTATCTTCTTGAAAATTATTATTGCTCTAAGCTCATGGCACTCACGATCGATCGTTGTATATATATCACCGGCGATATATATAGATAATAACTTGCCCCGGTAGGTATTTTGCCCTATACCTAGATAATCTCAAATATAGTGCGCCTTGTTATTTCCGATAACATAGACGGGTTCGTCAATTCCGATAGGCCTATCCACAATATTTGCGCTCACTCCCAGTGATTAGTGGTCCATGATGTTGGGGACTTTTGGCATAAACAACTTAGTGGTTTGCAATAATACAGTCAAGGCATTCAGTTTACAAGTAATTGTCCATAATAAAGCATTTTAGCATATAGTAAAAGCAGTAGCATGTATCTCCCCCAAAAGAGTTTATAAAACAGTTAAACAAAAGTTGGGGCTATGAAACTCACGGTAGTGATCAGCAGCGGAGTGTAACGATATAATGTATGTCAACGGTAGAGTATGACAAGATCACGATCTTTAATGATTACCTACGAAAGCATAGTATTCGCGTTTTAGTATAGTGTACGATATAAGTGTACAAGTATATGTAGTATGTTGGCTTTCAATATGATGTTGTACATGAATCTTAAGTTGATGTATCCCCTTAAGTGTTGTTTGGCCTATAGCCCTTTTATAAATAACCTCGTACCATCGTTCGGGCTATCAAAATCAAGAGGTCGTGTAGTGAACGATGAGGAGCCGTGACACTTTAAATCGTAAATCCACAACTCGTCAATACGACACCCGAAGAGGCCTCTTTATGATAATGAAATTCCTACTATTGTAGTACTTATCATTTATAAGTAAGTATTTGACGAGACAAATGTTGTATAAAACATGTGTCGTGTTTCACAAAGACTATTGAGGAACTTGTGATGATGATATGATGATATAAGTTGTGTGTCGTGAAGTAGTTTAACATGCCATATGGTCATTTCTTAGTTTGTCAAAGTGTAGCAAAGTCTAATCCAATGAACCAAGTTTTAAAACAAGAATCGACCATTAAGTCCAAACTAGCCATGCGGCTAAATTATGTTTAAACAACTTGAGATGATATTCAAGGTCATTGTTATGGTTATGTATAAGTTTAAAGACCTTAAGACAACAGCTCGGCGGCTTAACCTTGGCTTCGTTTCGCCTCAAAGGATCAAAATACACTAAGTTTCCATGACCATGGTTGTTTTCTAGTCGCAACAGTCCGTTTAGTATTTGCCTTTTTAAGACTTTTCGCTCACTTTCACTTACGTGCTCTCGAGTTTTTGAAGAAAATTTCATTCCGAGCAACTTTCGTGTTTTACACTTTTGCCGATTCGGACCGAAAAGGGTTTAAATCACGTTTAAAATCGTTTCAAAAACTTTTGACTCAATATCAAGTTTTCATCTAGCCATCTTCTTTTAGCCATAACTTTCTAACCATAAATCCTTTTTAAGTGATTCAAAAGCCCAAGCTTTAGTTTTTACTTCCTCTAACAGCTTCTCAAGCTTAATCAAGTCCAAAGTCCAAATTTTACTTATATCAATAGTCTAATTACAAGTAATTACCTATATCTCATTGCAGAAAGTTTGGCTGCACATTCAGCCCTGCTAAAACGACCATAAGTTGAGTTCTACAACTTGTTTTGACACGCGGCTTTCGCCAAACTTCAAGTTTAGGTCTTTTCTACATTTCATAAAACTGAGTCGACTTCCAGAAATGACCAGAACCATGGGCTTTTCTTAAATGAAATCTGGTGTGCAGATTTTGACATGTTTTACCATTTTGGCTCTCATTTACTCATCGGGATGAGTTATGAGGTGCGCCACCCGGCGAAACGACCATAAGACATAGCTCTACAAGCCTATCTTACTAAATTAACCTCAAAGTTTACTGAGATGATCAGTTTAATATATCTTTGGGACTGTTGCAGATTTCAATTTACAAAACCCACCTAAGGCTTGTTTTAGCTTCTTTTCATGTACAACATCAATCATGCCATATTACATATACTACTTATATCAAATTACATCCAATAATTATAGAGATTTTTACAACCATATTGAATAATAATGAAAAGTAAACACAAATCTTACAAGGATTTGGTTGGAATATCACAAGAATTACAACTACAAATCAAGCTTAACCCTTCTTGTCTTTAACCCTTTCTTCAATCTTCAACCCAACTTGACTTCAACCTTATAAAACCCTTATTCTAAGAACCCAATAATACTCCTAACTTCAGCTCCTAACCCTTGTGTAACTCTTGTTTCAACCAAAGGATCATGAAAACAACACAAGGACTAGTTGTAACATCTTGAACCTTCAATCTTTCATGTATAACTTAAAGCTTGAATTAAAGTGATGATGGTGGTTTGGGTCTTGGTATTCACGGCAGCAAGAGGAGAGAATGAAAGAGTTTTTGTGTTCTAGATAGTTAAATGAGATGAGAAGTTATAAAATCTAGATATTATGCTAAGTCTTACAAGAGAAGTTTTGCAAAAGTCATGCAAGTGTAAGAGTGATTCATCACCAACACATTAATGGTCTTGGTGAGTCACCACTAATATGTCGACCATATCACTTATGTGGTGATATATTTGGAGTTTTATGATATAACTAAGTTACACAAGTCGTTTGGTCCCGGTAATTACTAATGTTAAGCCCTTAATTCCCGAAACTTAAAACCGGGTAACGTAAAAATGTAATACTTCCAAAAATGTCCAAACTTATCAATATACTCCAACTAAGTATATTAAAGTTGTGATAAGTCTATTTGGGTGCGTCTATGTTGTTAAAACCTAATAACGTAGGTTTGAGCACGCGTATTACGTAAAGAGTAAAATGTTTACGTAAAAGTAACGAAGTGACAATAGTTCATATAAAATATGACTATTAGTGAAAATTGAATATTTTGAACACCTAGACTTATCGTAGTCTTGTGTTGACCGCGAGGAAAGTTTACACGATTAAACTTTCGTAATTATTAAAGTCACAACTTTAAATAATTATTTATAGCCAAAGGTGAACAAAATGTTCGAGTGTAATAATTGAAACAGTTGAATTATTTAACTTGGGAAATTACCGGTTACTACCGATTCATGATTTGCTTTTACGTTACGGTAAAAGTCAAATAGTAAAAGTCAAAGTCAAAGTCAACTTTAAGAAGTCAAAGGGTAAAATAGTCATTTTACCTTATGAAAATTTACGGGTTGCTACACTAAGGGTTGTGCAATGGTAGAGTTCTGTTTGTTCATGCTTGTTTAACTCATTTGAGTACTTATCTGCTAAGTTTGTGCTCGCAAAACATCATAAGTCAAAAATCTCATCTAACTGTCTTAAGTTGCTCACCGTTGGATTTTGAAAAGCAAATCACTTGTTTTGTGTTTAAAAGTCATAAACATAGCTTGCAGATCTTCATTTAATCACTTAACATCATTTTCGGTTGAGAAATTAAGATCAAACTTCATAAAAGTCAACTACACTTAACCGCTTCAAAAGTCAAATTAGCAAAATCGGTTTGAGCCCATATGGAAGGAATTTTCATGGACTCATCATTGGACCAAATTCAGTGAGAATTTTTGTTTTAAAACTTAAGTCGGTCTCATTTCTTATAGTCATTTTGTAGAATTTACTGATTTTTAAAAGCTTCAAACAAGCTTCTCTTTTAAGCTCTAGTTGCCTGCTCCATATACTCGACTTGTCGAGTTTTCTCGATTTTTACAAGGTTGCATAGAGCTCAATAGAGCTCACTTAGGTCTGGAATTTGGTTTACAAGATCTCACCCAGGTCTAGTATAGGTTCCAAGTTATTGTTTCTAATTTCTAGCTCATTTGAGTGCTTAATTTTCTGCTTAAACCTGGTACCCTCTCACTGATTTTAGCTCATTAGCTTAAATAAGTCAAATCTTGGTATCTTGCATTCCAGTGTTTAAGGCTTGTTGTTTTTAGTTGCATTTTGGTTATTATAGCATATTAGAACTTCAGAATCGTTGGTGACTTGTTTTGATCATTTGGCTTATTCAGTCTTTATTTATAAGCCCTTGGCTTAGCAGTTCCTTATTATTACACATAAGCACCTGTTTTTCCATTTTTCCTAGATTCTAAATATAATTTTAGAGTTTTCCTGAAATTTTCATATTTTTCCAAGCTTGTTTAGTATTTTTCTTGATTTTAATTAGTTTTTAGCACTTTTTAATTAGCATTTAATACAAAAAATTAAGAAAAGTTTCAAAAAAATAATTTTTCATTTTTCTTAAGTTAAGATAAATATAAAAAGACAAAAAAATATTTTTCTAGATTTTTCTTAGTTAAATTTGTATTTTAAGCTATTTAAGTAGTTTTAAATAGTTTTTAATTCCTAGAAAATAGAAAATAATCAAAAAATACAAAAATAGTTTTGAAAATTTATTTTGTTATTTTAGACTTTTCCAAGTCATAATTTTATTTTTCTAGCTTTATTTCATAATTTCTTGTATTTTAGGTTATTATTTAATAGTTAAAAATAGTTTTTAATTAATAATAATTAGATAATTAGTTATAAAAATAATTTTCTTTTTCTAAAAATTTTCTTTTATCATTAGGTTTGTAAAAATATCATTTTTATATTTTTAGGGTTAATATTGATTTAGTTTCACGTTTTCATTTGTACGTTACGTAGTTTTTAATTCAGTTTTATAAAAACATAAAAACAAAAACATCATTTTGTAAAAATAGTGATAGCGTTTATTTAATATTTTTTTATCTTTTTTAATTTCCTTTAATTTGCATTTAAGCCGTTGTAATTTGTTGGCTTTTCCTGTAGTTATAATATCACTCAAATCTCTTTTCTGTTCAAATTCCTCGATCACTTTACGTTTGGTGATCCATTGCATAGCTCGCTGGGACATAACGACCCGGGGAAACCCTATACTCCCCAGATCTTCATTGCATTTGTGCTTAAGCTTTTTAAGTCTGTTACGGTTTGCCATTCACAAGTGGCCAGCTTGTGTGATTAGACTTGACGGTTTAGCACAGATCAGGGATATATACGGACATTTTGTCAAACAAAAGCAGAAAGATTGAGATAAAGATATGAAGTGAATAGACCAAAAGAAGAAAGAAAGATGTTGTTAAACAAATTAAGAAAGATTTGTATTGAAGAAAGAGATTGGCAAAAGAAGACATTTAAGGACATGCACCGTGATGTACTATAGGGCAACCAAATATTAAATTCTGCTAGTATATACCAAAAAAATTAATAAAGTATACATAACCCATAATATATAGAAGTGGTTTGCAAAGCATAGGCCTTTTTGTATATGTGCACGGGTATTAACTAAAGAAATGCCGTTGAGTTAAAAAAATATTATAATGATCGACTAATATATAATAGAAGTAAAAATACCTATAGTATACGTTGAAAGAAAAATACTTCACATGTCAACATTAGACAATAATTATAGGTCAAACGGATATTAAGGATAGTACCTTGAAAGACCGCTATCAAATTATGTATTCAACCTTGTGCTTCCGTATATTCAAGCATCCGCTCACGGTAAGCTAAAGTTGTTTGAAGAGAGTCGTCTACTTCCGGAGGCTTGTTACGGAGCAATCAGACAAAATAATGCACACCCATACTCCGCATCACCATACAACTCGATTGTTTTGGTACTTTTGGACACTTGTATGTGATTTTATAATCCCACGTGATATGCCCTTACTATGCAAGACCCAGCGTTTGTTAGGTACGATTTAAGTTGTGTTTGTAACTTTCTCTTGGAACCTCGCAACCACTGCTCACCTCCGAGGTGACCCAAGAGAATCATAAATGTAAACAACTCCATTGCGGATATGGAGCTCACAGAGTACCAAGTGTTTTGTATTTTCATTCATGGGAAAATACACCGATATATAAAACAAATGCAGATATTATAAGTCGCTTATAACGAGAGTGGTATATGTACGGAAAGAGTCTCCAAAATAACCTTTGCAACATCTCGCCAAGCCACGGGTATGTTGTGCCATCTGAATAAGTGGTAGGCATGTTGCTACCTAGGATTTGATTGCGAAAGTACACCGCCAAAGCCCAATCTGCATCACCGGTCTAAACAACCACATCAATTCAACCCATGCATCCAAGTGTTTGTGATGGATAAAGCAAATCAAAGCGTAAACATTCATTTCATAAGTAACAAAACGAAATAATAAACAAGTGTAGTAGACCACTAGGCATCGTGTTTACTCACTAACTCATTAAGCCACCCACCGGCAGTCTTCAACACATGCCAAGGCTACCCAAAATCCTATAAGCAATAACCGCACCGGAGCCCCAAGGAAACCTATAAAGTAATGGTTCTTAAGCTTCAAATACGTGCGAAGGTAATCGAGAACAAGAACCTTCTTCTTGTTGCATTTCGGTGTCGTAAAGTTCCTAAAAATAAATATATTCAATAACATACACACAATGATAAAGATGTTATTGGATTAACAAACGAACCTACCATTACAAACGGTTCAATTGTGGGCGAATAGAATCGACTAACGGACACGTTCGGGGTTTCGGATGTTTCACGAAAACAAAGTTGAAAGATAAGCGTAAAAATTAAAAAAAAAGATTCGTTCGCTTTATAATTTAATAAGGTGATGTACATCCAAACGGAAGCCGGATAATAACCTCGTTAATGACACCTGCGATCTTGTAACACGGCGGCAAGGAGTAGCCGATGTTTTGATACCCCATTTTCCGAATTGAAAGACCCAAAACCTCGCTTAAGTTTGTACAATGCGCCTTCTTTATCGAGGTTGTCATTCAATTTTACTCTCTTTCTTTCGCTCGTATTCATATCGGAGAAAAGATCTTCCAATGAGGTTTGTCATTAGGACCTACCACATTTGCAAATATCACTTTGTTGGGTTTAACACGAGATTCGGGGCTTCACGTCTTTCTTTGTTGGTGTATCTTCTAGGCTAACCACATCAACATCATTGTTACTGGATTCAAGGCCAACAAACGAATTTTTGTCAACCACATCCCCTTGTTGATCATCACAATCCATTAAATCTAGAGACGGAAGACACAATTTTGTATCGACGCTTTTGTTGACATTATCTTGGGAGGAAACAGGTGTGTTATTTTGGCCAACCACATTTACATATGGCAGTTTGTTGTCTTTAAACTGACATTTGAGAATATAGTATGTTACAAAACAGCACATTAAACTATTTTATTTATCGGCGATGTTTTACTGAGAATGTAGATACCTCATGAGCTTTGTTGGTGGGTGTTCCTACATCATCCGCACACAATCAATATTGCTAACGGTTCAGTTGGCAAGCCAATTGTTTCGAACCACATCTTGTTGTTCGTTATCACAATCCATTGCATCTAGAGAATTATCACCCGAAACTTTTTCATCGTTTATGTAAGACGATCAATCATTACCACAATCCGGTTCTTGATGAGTTTTAAATATATATACATAAGTAGGGACGTATGCTATAGCTGATATTTAAACTGTAACTGAAATATAATGTACAATAATGGTGTCACCGGGTTTTTTATTTTCCTCTTTAGGTGCAACTGGTGGAAGTTGAGTACTACTTTCACCTCCATATTCCATAACAAGACATTTTTGGGTCATGGCACAAGCTTCAACAAGCATACCAAGGTTACATGGTTGCGTTTCTTTAAGCCCATCATCATTTTCAATGTCCGTTGCATGGTCCGCATGGACAACCTTATCCCCGTTAGGGCCTACAATATGAGACGACGTGGCCTGTATCGACCAATGTTTGATATAAGTGTGGACACAAACGATTATTTGAGTTTGGTATAAACATTGGAGGTAAACCGAAAAGTAAATACAAACCTTCGATCATCGGAGTAACGCTGTGGTCGTTTGTGGTGGCACAACTTTTAGTATGTTCGGGATCAACAAAACATAATTATTAAGACCCAATAGTTGTTTGTATTTTTGAAAGTCTTTTCATAGTCATAAACACATCAAGTACAAAGGTGTGTTTCGACCGAATGAATGCCGCTTCTATCATCAAATTTTTTTTCCAAAACCATGACTCACGAAATAGACCCCACGTCGAATGAGTAGTTCCGTTTAGGCAACATTTAAATTGAAATCGTCCATGCACAAGTTTAAATTGAAATCGTCCATGAATTCATTTGAATGCTCTGCGATCTTAACCATCGTCTGCCTCTCGAATGCAGACAAAACATCTATAAATTGGCCGGCAATACACCACGGTTGTTTATTTCAACTTGTGTTGCGAAAAGTTCAAGAATGGGAGTTGAATCCTAACAACAACAAAATAATTTAAAAAAAAAAAAATTAAAATTACTCATATATCGTGAACAAATTCGGTACAAGTTAGTGGAATTGAATGTAAGACTGTGTGATGCATACCGGGTCCAAAGAGGTTACAACATCCGGTTTCAAACTTTGAAAGTCCCGACCAAGCAAGACCACGTGAATGACCTTATTGTCTTTCACCCACCAAAGTGAGCTTTTAGGATAAATCTCCAAAATCCAAATCAGAATAGCCACAACTGTCATCTTTAAAACGTGTACTTATGCAGCTATCGTTTTTGAAAATGTTTCAAGGTTTACCAAAGTAAAGGCCACATGTTTAGGATGAAACAATACCTTTATGGTTACAATTTTAAAAATAAATCACAAACTAAAATGTGTTATAACATTTTTGTTATATAAATTATGGGTAACTTTTATATTACTTGTATACAGAACAAGACACCAGCATTTCATAACAATAAAACAACAACATTAATTTTAGGTACTTTTGAAATGAATAAGTAATATCACAACAAAATAGAATCAAAAGCTTTTAATAACCTGTTTTCTAAAACAAACATGTTATCAAACAAAGACATACATACATTAGTACAAACTACAGAGAATTTAAACCTTGAAAGCCCAAGCGAACCCGTATAGATTGTATGTGGCACTGAACTTTGGGTTTTTTTTCAATTTTAACAAATGATCTTTTCTGTGAATATGAACAATATTGACAGTCATTTGATAAAATTTATGTCACATATATTCACCCCAAGGAAATATATTCCAGGCTTCAAAATCATCAACCAAGGACAATAAGTGATTATGGATGCAATTCCTGCTTTCTTTTCCCATAAACACCATTTCTGTAGCTACCAAATAGACACACCCTAACAAATCCTCATCACAAAGAGATAACCACCTTTTCCCATCCTTTTTCCGTCATTAACAAGTTCCAAAAGATCAATTGCATGTACATTTGTTATACCATTACTCTTTTTTCGTGAAATACACGATCGAAAAATGCGCTAGATCGTTTAATCGGTTTTAAAACTTTGCCAAATCGAAACCCTGTTATTAGACAAAATTCTTTCGGCCAAACCTTAACGAATGATCCCCAATTTGGAATTTTAGTGGAGGGAATCGGAGGAGATGTTAGAAACATATACCGTGTTGCAAAACATAATGCATCGAAGGCGCTCATTCTCGCATCGACTTTATATCCAACCATGGACCAAATCTCGCTTCTGAACAACCTTTCCGGTTTTCGTTCTTTGACAAACAGAGTTTAATATCCGCGAAACTTCAATGTAGAACGAATGCGATTTTACAATTGTACAACTTTAATTTTGTCATATGGAATTATAGAGTAAAATTAATTAGGGTTTAGAGGGTTTTGTGAATAAGATGTGGTTTGTGAGTGTGTGTGCGTGATGTAGAAGAAGACGTTTACAAGAAGATGTTTGATTGTGTGTGTGCGCGCGTGATGTTGTGTGCGTTATTATTATTAGTTTTATAATACAATCAGTGTAAAATGACCATATTATCCTCGTGTATAAATACAAGTTGTCCAATATTATATAGTTGCCCGAAAATACAATTTGGTTGCCCAAAAAACAATACATGACATATACTCTCAAAATACGTACTTCGGTCATACCTTTGTCGGACACATGGCACCCCATGGTT
This sequence comes from Chrysanthemum lavandulifolium, assembly GCA_022545495.1. Classification (NCBI taxonomy): domain Eukaryota; kingdom Viridiplantae; phylum Streptophyta; class Magnoliopsida; order Asterales; family Asteraceae; genus Chrysanthemum; species Chrysanthemum lavandulifolium. The sequence goes on along the minus strand of CM040245.1, from coordinate 65,151,645 downwards.
GGATACCAGAAAATCGTTGGGCAACTGGTCCATTTTCATTCGGCAAAAGAGCGTGGTCCGGAAAGTGATAAGCCTCGTATGCCATCTATTGACTCCTATATATATATATATATATATATATATATATATATATATATATATATATATATATATATATATATATATATATATATATATATATATATATATATATTAGTTTTATGAATATTAGAATGTGGAACTTAGGTTTTTTCGGTTTCGGTTTTCATATAACACCATTAACTGAACCAAAACTTTCGGACTTTTGTAGAAAACAAAACCGCACCATCGATTTTAGAATTGGTTCGGTTTTTTCGCCATTTTTTTTGTTTTTTGGGTTTGGTTCTTTTTTCGGTTTTTTGCTCTCCTCTACTTAAGGTGACACATTACCCAATGACTATTAGAAGTACGTTAGTTGTAAAATATTTACAGTACGGAAACGTAAATACATTATCTTCTTGAAGTATTAGCAATACGTTAGTTGTAAAATACTTACTAGTACAGAGGTGTAAATACAGTAACACCTCCGTATATCTCATCTTATTATTGTTAAATATTAGTATAGTATATCATTGCTCGGCGAACATACAAACTATAATTTTTTATTCATGTCAAACTTTAAAATATTAATATTTACCTGGGCCATTGCCTGAGCCCAAATAATATAATATATATAACATAAGACCGTGTATATAAAGACTAAAAAAGGAAAACAGATGGTCCCAAAAATCCCAAATTTTAAGAAAGGAAGCGATTTCTTGAATAAATAAAAATGCCGCCAAGAAGGTCTCTTGATAGCGAACACGTTTATAACAATAGGCAACACATATACTTTGATCAAGAGTCGGGACGTCATGTTTATTCAGATATTAATTCTCTACTCCCTTCTCATCTTCCCAAACTTAGCTTCTGGTTTGCTTGTCTTTATCCCTTTATCTTCTTTGCATCCATATATTATTTATTTCATGCATATGTATCGTATTCACATATATAGTTGATTGATATCACATAACCTCAAATCAAATAATTTTAAAAAAAATAACTAAAATTTTCGAAATTATGAAAACGTAATTTGTAACACCCCAACCCGACACGGGTCAAAATGTCACATTATGGTGTTATACAAAGCATATAAACGCAAGTAGAAGTCTTATTAAATGAAATACCAAGTCATATAAACGAATGACTTCAAAAGAAAATACATAATCCAACATATCTAAAAGAAATAAAATATCAAAACAAATATTCTTCAACCATATCGGTAGATTTGAGAAAATATGCGACTATTTAATAGCCAAAACCCTATTATTCTTCTGCAAAACACATATTTTGTCCGACTTACAACATTATTTTGTCTCAAATAGCTTAATTTTGTTTTTTAAATGGTTTAGGAAGCGTTTTAACAGAAACTCAAATAAAAATCCCATATATATCTTTATACAAAACAATTTTTTCTTATGATATTTTTTATAAGATTTAGATAAGTTTCTATTAAATTATATGAAAATCTAAATAGTATGTCTTGTTATCTAAACAATGAGCTATGTTAGAGGGTCTTCTCACCCCCATTGTATCAAACTTACTCGCAATCTACTCAAGTACAGTTGTCTGATCATGTAAACTTATATGCGTTACAATTCTCAAGTGACGCCGTCCCATCTATGACTTGGCCCAGACGAAACCCTAATGACGGCGACCTGACGGCGTCGCATAGAAAAGTCGATGTCGTCGCGATTGTAAATCTATATATAGAATTCGATTTTTCTGTATTTTAAGAGGTAGAACTTTGGAGAGCAAACCTTAACTCAGTTGTAGTCCGACTTGGAAAATATCTTAGGGTCCCATACCCTATTTTACACATCAAGATAAGTTTGTTAATCCAATTTATCATTATGTCTACCCCATGTTCAATTGATTGTGTGTATGCTTGCTTGTTCAACATGTCTAGCTAAACTACTTGTGTGTTTGCTTAGATCTATGAAACCTAGTTGTTGATTGTTGGTAGGTTGTTTCTTGTCTTAATTGAAATTGGCTTAGTAAGTGCAACTAGGCTATCGTTGTATTCAATGCTTGAGTGTGCTTTATGTTGATAGGGTGATTGGATGAAATAGCCAAGTTTTACCGATTCCGTCGATCCTATACGAGAGATAACCTCATCGAACTAGGGGATACGCACACCCTATGACTTTTAGGAATACAAAGCGTTAAGATAAAGGGTGTGACAACTCAACCGACCAATAAAAGATAACTAGGGAGTAATAGTATCTAGGTGAGCACATTCTTAATCATCATACAAGCACACTTCAATTAAACATAGCTATCCATAGATTAATTAGATAATTAATTAAAGTAGAGTAATCGGTAGAAGTACCACCCCCAACCAATTGCCCTGAGATTTTACCTTTGCTTTCTAAAAAATCATAAAAAAAAATAAAAAGAATCATCCTCAACCATACCTTCTCGTCATATATTTCTTACTAGCATTCCTATTGCCCTAGAGAATGATATCAATCCTCGGGGCTTACCCCATACTACACTACAACGATTAGGTTCACTGCCTAGAGGGTTGAAAAACTTGCTCGTAGAAAACGAGGTTTTCTTGACCCCGAAACGCCTTACTGCACGTATCATTAGCTAGTAAGTAACTTGTCAAGAGCTTATTTTTAGCTTATTTCAAATAAGTTAGTTATCTTATTGTTTTGTTTTGTTTGGCTAAAGTTTTCAACTTTTGTATACAATTGATCATTTTATAGTAAAAAAATAAGGTAAGTTTTAAATTTTCTACAATTGCTTATTTCTACTAGGTCACTAGTTTTACAACACAAGTAATATAGAAAGAGATAGAGGCGGTTGAACAACACACAAACACACACACGTAAAAGTAAAGAAAGGTTTAGGCGTAGAGTGTATGTGAAAGAGTAACTTGAACAACCAACCCTCAAATGAGGGTTTACAAGAGTTTATATAGGCAAGGAGCTAGGGCAACACTCCCTCTCCTTCCCTATTCCTTATTGGGCTTGGATCAAGCTTATGGGCCTTCTACATAAGCTTGACCTTAAACAAACATAAAGGCCATAATAAAGCTACCTATTACATATGAAATATAAATACTTGAAATCTTGTTTAGGAGTGATTCCAACAATCTCCCTCAAGTATATATGAATATAAGCGGTGAAGGCGTTGATGTAATAGTAGTAGTGACGTCTTCGACATTCTTCTTTCTTGTGAGAGGAATTGCCTTGATTCGAACAATCTCCCGGTGTAGAGATAGTTATCTTTGAACAGTTATGCTTTGACGTCATCTTTAACTTTGTTCTTTGATCATTGTTCTTTGTGGTGAAAGTGATAGTATGTTGTTGTGCGCATCGATGCGCTTCAGTGCCTTGTTTGCTCCGGTGTGTCCACGTCATTCTTCAACATGCTCACACGCTCTTTGACGTTGGAAATCAATCTCGATGAAGTTCTCTAAGTCTTTGACTTTGTAGATTCTTTGATTTGATGAAGAATCATTACATTGTTGTGTTGCATTCGAATAGAACTTTCATTAGTGATGATGTTGGCGTGAGCATGAGAAGAATCAACACGATCATCCCGCTCCGGAGCTTCCATAAGAAAACATTTCAAGCGGTTAGTAATAAGCGGTTTCCGGCACTTACAAGTTTGAACTTGAGAGTGTTAACGACATAGTGTGAAAACACAACTCTAATTCTTACAAAGGCCGTTCTGAACTGGAGTCCCACAAGTGAGATAACGCGATGTGCCGAAGTACATCTGATTCGAGATGAGTCGTTGAGGTACACCAAGCATCACCTCACGATCAGACCGTTTGAGACACACTCCGCGTAATCCACGGGAGTTACCGAAGTGACCTCTTTGTCGGGGTTGTTTGATGTTGACCACGGCGGGAGTTTCCATTCAATCACCGAGGATCACGGATGTGAACCTCTCATGAATGTTCTCGATAGATTGCTAAGATCATGAAGGACTCGATATGAACCATCGATGATCTTATTTGTTGATCATCAAGTGATTAAATGTCAAGTGTTCCTAAGAGATCTTTTGATGAATCTCGTGGCTCTAGACTCAATAGTGCGTTTTGGTTTTCTGACGGAGACTAGGGAGAGGTCTCCTTCTTCAATACCAGCGATCTCTAAGAGAAAGCCAATAGTTTATGTAGGGTTCCACGTGAGAATGAAACAAGCTTCCGTTGAGAGAAACTTGAGTGGCTAAGAAGGTTTAGTGCATGCGTCCTTTGGGTCCATGACGACTTTTAATCTTCAATACCGGTGTCACTAAGTGACAACCAAGAGTATATGAATTGAACCCGTGTCCGCCTAAGTTGAATAATCTGGAGGGCTATTTCTTTTCACCCTTTACTTTACATTTCTTTTGATTCTTCAACTCCTTCTTTCTCCGATTCTCATTTTCTCCTTTTTATAATCATTCCTAAGGACTTCTAACACTAACTAATGGTAGTGTCCTTGGGTAGATCCCTCCGCTCTGGCGGATCATAGGACGATTATTCCTAACCTTAGTCACCTTATAACTCCATGACTAACCTATGTTTGCCATTAAAACCATTTGTATGTGAAAATATCTCTCAAAGGGTTTGTAAATGAAAAACATGTTTGAACCACGGTGAGAGATAAGTTTTGCATAAATACTCCCCCCACATGTGCTTAATAGTTTTAATGGTTAAATGCACGGTGAGGAAAGAGCGCGCACTTTTGAATTGATCCACTAAAGATAGACAATCTCCCGAGACACGGTTACGTTGAATAGTTAAAGAGTTACATTGTCGACTTTTAGGTGACAACTAGCTCTAATAACTACCTTGAAGGTGTAGACAAACCTCGAAAGGTTGTCAAACCCGTCGAGTTCATGTCTATCAAGAGTTTCTCGAATGGTACTTTCTACTCGACAAGTCCTTTGCGAGACACGTTTACATCACTAGCGAACTAGCTTGAAATTATTACCCGTCGGGACAAGTCTTTTCGAGTTACAAACAGTTTAGTACCGTCAATTCGTTGGTTAAGTCCGAGGTACACAGATTCATTTGCATTATGTACAACATATTTCTTATCACACAAATTTTCTCCCCTCAAAAATGGCATATAAAATGTTATTTTGAGCGTTTGAGAATAAATATGACCATTTTGAGTGTTGGGGAAGAGTGACCACTATGAACAATTTGTGAACAAAGTTTTAAATCAAATACTCCCCTCAACTAGTGATATAAAGCGGTTGAGGTTTTGAAAATCATATGGGAAGTACTTGTCTTTTGAGCAAAACCTTGAAAATGAAAGGTTTGATAGGTTTTACTCAAAAATAAGAAGCTTTCGCTCCTTTTATAAGGATTGTGGCAGGGCGTACCACGGGGTCCTTTCTTGACACTTACGGGTTGTACATTGTTATGTGTGCACAAGCCATTCACATATATAATCATACATCCAAAATTATATGAAGGAAACAATTCAAGGGGTACCGGAAGTGCGGTGATATTCCGAGTGAGTGCAGCAGGCGTTGAAAGCCGATGATGTTTCTCCCGAGTCGACCACCAACATAGCTTTCCAATCGTCAGGCGATCCCTTCGAACAACCGTTCATCAATCATGGTGATGATCGTCTCACATCCCTCCTTTCACGAGAATTCCGGTAGCTTAGGATTCCCAACTTTCGGTATATCCTTCAATCATCGCCAATCCATCCCTAACCGACTTCAAGGTATGATCCCAAATTTGTGGAGTTCACTACACGCCATTAAGCGATTTCTTTGAAGTTCACTGCGGTAAACAACGCCGAAAGGTTTCTTGATGGCGTGAGTTGTTTAAGCTGGTTGATGTCGGGAAGATCAAGCGTGGTGGAGTGAAGTTTACACTTTTCGATATGATTCAACGACCATCCGGATATCTTCGACACGTTCTTTGATCACGATCGTCTAATGAAGATGAGAACCGACTTGATAAATTCACGTTGAACTTGATCGAGAATTGTCTCATACGACCACATACTTTGGCAAGATACATGTCTTCGATGTCGTTGAGGACAAGTTCTCAAAGTCGACTTCGGAGAATCCATAGTCTGTTCATCTTGTCGTTTGACTATGATATTCTTTAAGAATGTGTAGTCCCACTTAGACTTGAGATCAATGTGTTTGATGGCCACGATGTCCTTAGAGCTATACACTGCATGTTGAGACTTCGAACCGTGCAACACGTAGTAGATTCTTGGCGTTCGGGCCAATGATGAATCCCATACAATGCATCTTGGTCGTATGCTTGCGTTGTCGAAAAACAAGTGAGTTGCGTTCCTCGATAGCTATGCGGTTTGAGTAGATGGCACTGGGAATGGAAGAGTCAATGATGTAGTGTATTTTCTCGAACCATCGCCACCATGGAGAAGAAATTCGGTCTTTGTTGAAGAAATATCGAAGGGAATCCTTGGTTCGTCTTCTTGGCCAATGGTCGGTAGAGGTTTGGTCCATCGGTGTAGTATGGAGGTTGTCCCTTTGTGTGAAGTCAATGTTTGCTTCGGATTGAGCCAATCCATGTTGTTAGACATAGCTCGGCGATGTTCTCAAGATGATATTCGACCTCGAGGCGCTTTCGAGTGTCTTTCCATAGTTGAAAAGCTTCATTTTGATTCGCTTCAATTCGATTTCGTCATTTTCTTCACATGGAACTTTTCTTGCAACAGTTTTGCATGCTCCAATGTTGAACCGTCTACCAATTCTTGACCTTCATCGGGGTAGGGAGTTTGATTGACAAGTGTGGAGAACCATTCAAACTCTTGGTTTTATCGTCATCTAGCCATGTTACGACTCGGCCGAGTCGTGCCTTCTTTTTTGGAAGGCTTTGATGATGATTACGGTTTACGCACTTGTTTGGGTGAGGTGGGTTGTTGTCGGGGCTCAAGGACCTCTTCATCGTCACCACCCGTATACTCAAAGTAATCACCGCTTTATGAGTCGGGGTGGTAACTCGGAATCGTCCCAGGTTTATCGATGAAAGACCGAGGTGGAGGAGACTTTTGTTGAGAAGAAGTCCGTGTGGAGGAGGTGGCATAGATGTAGATTTACCGGGCCCTTCGACGTTTAGGTGCGAGTCCTTATCCTTATCATCGTCATCTCTTGGCCGTTTGGGTTGATCGGTGACTCCTTGCATGATGAACGAGTTGAAAAGCAAGTAGACCTTGAAAAATTTAGCTTCATCCGAGTAAATGTTCGGATCGCTTTGACATTTGCATCACTAGTTTAGCGATTAACTTTCATTCGAGAGATCGACTTCTTTGGCCATTGTATGTTTAACCAATGCGGCGATGTTAGGGTGAGTTGTCCGAAAATATTTCTCTAGTCACACCGGGGCGATGTCGAGAAGAAACTTGTGGGTTTGATCTCTTGCGACTTCTCCGGTTCCTTTTGGACTTTAGGAGCGATATCCTCGAAGGTACTTTTGAGTGTAACCTTCAATCATTTCATTCGGTTCCTCTTTTCGATGACTCTTCATGAACTTCTAAACAAATTCCTTTCTTTTCCATCTTGTCTTTCTCATCATGTAAGTCTTGAATTTGGTCAAGAAACCAATTCATTTTTCGTAAAGTATGTCCTTCTTTCGACTTGTTGGACTTTCACAATCTTTTGATGAGTCTAAGAAATCCAAGATTTAGGTGGTTTCTTCAACGATTTGGATGATGATCTGGTTGTCTTTGTTGATGGTGGTTGTGATGAATGAGACGAAGAATCCGATGATGAGGAGACATGAGGAGACTTCATGTCCTTAGGAGTTTCGAGGTTTTCTCCTTTGAGTGTGTTGGACCGCTAGAAGAAACTTTGTATAATCATCCTCGTCATCCTTAGACTTTTCTTTCTCGATTATCTGTTTCTCAAAATCATACACAATAGTGTCCTCAACAGGCTTTTTGTTGTTGCGGAAGAGTGGTGGTACGGATCCCTTATCGGGTCGATTAACCGCATCGGGATCCGGAGAGGTGGGCGGCTCCACTTGATCCTCCGGGGCCACCCATTTGATCTTTAGCAAATTCTTGACCTTTTGAAGGTGTCGGACGTTGTGAAACTTTTTCTGTATGATTTATCCAGGTTGCTCTTCTTCTTCTTCTTCGAGCTCTCATCATAAGGTACAAGTGCGAGTCTTCCCTTTAATAGTTTGAGGACTTGGAGGTTTTGCTACGAGGGATTAACATCCTTTGCGGTTTCGAGTATGTGATCTCTTCATACGTGTCGGTAGCATCGAGTCCTCGTCCCGAGCCGTCTTTGCGGTTCAGGTGAAAGGATAGGAGTGGCTTCGAGACGGAACTTTCTTCTTAGGGGTGGGTTTCCTCTTTGGAATAGGTTTCTTCTTTGGAACATTCCTTTGACTATCTCGTACTTGTGACACTTCCAAGCACTTCCTTTTCGGTTCTCCTTACAGTGTACGGAAGATTTTTCGTCGAGATGACCAACTTTGCCTTGTCATTGCTTCCGGATACCTTTTATGCGATTCGAGCTTTCGACATCTTGATTAGAAGAAAATCAGCGACAAACACCTTGTTTCTTTGTAGACGTTTCCTTGATTCGGCGGAGAGAATAGGTTCCGTCAACATGTCGTGATTGTCGGGGTCATTGAGCCTCTTGGGAATGTCGGGATGAAGTCCAAGTGCTCTCGGATCAACAATTTAGTATATCCGATGTAAGGAATCTTTGAGCCAAGTTTGTTGAGAAATGACATCATGTCATCCCAAATCGAGCTTCGATAGCGATGTGTTTCTTGTTGACCAATGCCGAATATTTGCGGTTCTATGAGCTTAGGGTGCTCATAGCGGTGTCACGACCGAGCAGACTTGGTGATGATCATGTAGAGAGTTCTCGGGGTTGAGGAATACTCTTAAGCTCTACGTGAGAATGCTTGTTGATTACTCCTGTAGCCTCGTCATAACCGATATCGATTAAGAATTGGAGAGTGAGCTCTTGAACAGTGAGGCATATAGTTTGGTTGGATCGACTTGAGAATTAGGAGAATGACCTTAAGTCTGCAGTGTAATGATGACTTGTTTGTGATTCAAAGTCACCGTCACGCGGTTTGTCCTTTGACCCTTTCCATAGTGTTCCGAACTGTTGGATGTAGATCTCGGGAATAGTTGCGAGTGAGTAAGCATGTTCGATAAGGATGAGTCCTCGAATGTCAATAGCAATTAAACACGAAGATTCGAGCAAGTGAGGGTGTCAAAGTCAACACGGAGATTATTCTTTCCTATCTTCATTGGATAGCCATGAGGATAGATATCGACAATGGAGAGAACTTCAGGTGCATCCACATTCATTTGTTCAGCCATGTCGTGATCTGAAATAACATTAGCCAAAAGAACCAACATATCGAAAGACATAATGTTAGTCAACAGAAGGTCTTATTGTCTAGTTATTGAATGTACAGTGTCAATGATTGTTACGAGTCCTAAGTCACTTGTATGTTCAATAGTTCAATGATGTCGTGAAATGTTTCGTGAGTTAGTTAACTTTAAGTTTTAAAGTTTATTTTATCACTTATTGTTCACAACATATCAGACGATTTAAGTTTATTAGTGACAATTTTGGATTCGTGATGATATGATTAGTTTATTTACAAGTTTGTACACGTAACAAATCATCATGAAGGTCAATCCAGGGTTAAGCGTAGTTTTGGCAAAGTTACGCGTGAGCGGAATGATATATGCTTAGGCGTAAACTTACGCGTAGAATCCTAACTTACGCGTAAGAAATGTTACGCGTGGGAAAAGGAGACCTTATGCGTGGAGCTTATGCGTGAGGCATATATTAACCTTACGCGTAAGGCTACTCGTAAGAGTTGACCTTATGCGTGAGGTCATTGTTTACGCATATCCTTCACGGGATACGCGTAGTCCATTGTAGAACCTTATGCGTAGAAGCTACGCGTAAGACTAATCTTCGCGATAACAAGCTACGCGTGGGTGATCCTAAGCGTAGATTAATAACAACCTTGATTCGAATATTACGTGTTGCAAGCACGAAATAAAGCATCATTTCAACAAAGTTAAACACATAGCATTCGTTTTATGACAAATCAAGACACATTTGCACAGTTTAACAGTTACGCGTAGACTAAACCCTAGATCTACGCGTATGAGATCTAGCCACAAAATATGCATACGACTGATTCTGGGAGGACTAAGAGGCATATAGAGTTGTTTTGGTCAAGTTTTAACATCAAAAGTGTCAAGAATCAAAAGTACCCAAACCGTATGAACACAAAACCCTAATTTCCATTTAAGAGTAATTAGTGTTTCTGGATGTAATCTGGGCCTAGATATAATCAATTCAACTTGATAACAACCTTATACAACAATCTTTTTCACCAAATCACTTCACATTCGAAAACACCCAATTCGACTTATAAACCCTAATTTTCAAAAATCATCAATTAGTGTTTCTGGGTGGAATTTGATGGTTAAATGATATTATTGAAGTATTTGAAACATTTTGACATAATCCATTTAACCACAACGTCCACACAATGATTGTGTGTTCATACGCTTATCGTAGAACACATAATCACTTGTAACATAATTTTAACCGTTGGATTTGAATGAGATTCAAGACCTTATCTTAAAAACATGTTTAGATCACAAGAACACTTACACAATGAAGATCAAAAGCACGGTTTTGTTGAGAGAATATTAAGCGTAGGATGGTTTTAGGGTTTTTGCAATAATGTGAAGAATAAACAAAGGTGGGAGGGTGTTTTATTAAGAGTGATTTTAACCTTTTGACAGTTTTGGTCCCTCCACCTTTTCCTTTTTCAAACCAAGCCATTTAACTTCCATTTTGGTTACCAAATGAAGATTTTAGGAAAGAAACATGACGACACTCCCCCTCGACTTGAGAAAATAATGAAAGGTTATTAATTAAAGTCCGAGGAGTGTCTTTGAACCGAAATGTACCACCATTTGTAAAAGATTCAACCGAGATGTGATAACATGCAAGTACAGATGTTTTGAAGCAGTTAATAGATTATTTTCTCCCCTCAACACTTGATCGGAAAAATACTGAATTTTGAAAGATTAAAGTGTTGACGGAAGAAATGTACTTGCCATGTTGAAAGAAAGATAGATTAGGAGAATATTTTTGTTGTTTTATCGGATTTTATATTTTTGTATTTTGTTTTGAAAATTTTATTTACAAAAGATGTTTTGGTGTTTGATGGGTTTTAAGATCTGTTTTAAGAGGTCATCCAATTCCTCTTGAGTCAAACACCTCATACCAATTCGGTGGACCAACTCATTAAACCTAGCGGGAGGCAAGGCTTTGGTGAGCGGATCGCCAATTGGTATTCGGACCACAAAGTATAATTCAACGGTACCACTTCCACGTGGTCCTTGATGAAATGATAGCGTAGATCGATGTGCTTTGATTTCGAGTCTTGAATCGAGTTGCGAGATTGCAATGGCACTCCGATTGTCGCAGACATCGGGATTCATCAAATACGTAACCATAGTCTTTGAGTTGTGTTCTCATCCAAATGACTTGAGCACAACACGCGGACATGGCTACATATTCGCTTGATTGATGACGATGTACAATCCTCGCTTCTTTGATTGCCAAGACACCGGTTTATCACCGAGAAATTGTAGAGCTCTGAAGTACTTTTCCTTGAGTCTAAGCATCCTGCGTGATCGGCGTCTAAAAGCGATTAGTTCAAAACCGAATCCTTCGGATACGGATCCCCAAATTAATGGTTCCCTTGATGTATCGGAGGATTCTTTTAGCCTCGAGAGGTGGGTTTCGGTTGGTCGCGATCGATAACGGGAGCATAGATAAGCGGCAAAGACAATATCAGTCTGCTGGTCGTTAGATACATGAGGACCCAATAATACTTGGTATTTGGTAGGGTCAACTAATTTCCCATGTAAATCGACATCTAGCTTCTTGGTATGAGTCATTGGTGTGGCATAAGTATCACAGTTTTCATTCCAAATTTGTTTAACAATTCAAGGGCATATTTGACTGACTCAAAAAATACCACGGGTGATTGATGAACTTGCGGTCCTAGAAAGAACGTAAGTTCACCCATCATGGACATTTCAAAATTTTCTTCATTAGTTTTGCAAAAGCGATTGAAAACTTTTATGTGTTGACCCAAAATGATGTCATCCACGTAAATTTGAACAATTAAGATGTGTGCCCGTGATATTGTATAAAAGAGTTGGGTCAACCGAGCCTTTGGTGAAATTATTGGCAATGAGGAAGGATGATAGCTTATCGTACCATGCCCGAGGGGCTTGTTTGAGACCATAAAGAGCTTTGTTCGGTTTGTAGACATGGTTCGGGAACTCGGGATCAACGAATCCATCCGGTTGGTGACATAGACCGTTTCTTTAAGTTGCCCATTGAGAAACGCCGTTTGACATCCATCGATAGACCGTCATGTTCATATGAGCCGCGAACGCGAGAAATATCCGAACGACCTCAAGACGAGCAACCGAGCAAAAGATTCTTCAAAGTCTATTCCTTCTTCCCGACGATAACCCTTAGCAACTAGCCGTGACTTGTTTCGGATAACATTCCCTTCACATCCAATTTGTTTTCCAAATCCATTTTAGACCAATGACGTAGACCCTGTTGGTCTTTCAACCGCTCCCATACTTCAAGACGTTTGAATTGGTTGAGTTCTTCTTGCATGGATTCAATCCAGTTGTCTTTTGTCATTGCGTCTTTAATGTTTTTAGGTTCGATTGGCGGACGGTGAGTGCATAAATGCAATGTTCACCATCCGAGTGAAGACGTTGTCTCGTAACGATTGGTTGATTCGGGTTGCCAATAATATTAGCCATAGGATGGTCTTTAGTCCATCTATGTGTAGAGGTTGATGTTGGTATACATTGTGCGATTCGAGGATTCAAATGGTTTGTTGAAGATTCCGCAACATCCGTGCGGCGATCTCATTGGCAAACGGGTTGAAGAACGATTTGGATCAAAATCTGCGGTGGGGTACTTCATTCGAATATCATCACCGGTTCATCATTGTTGGAGGCGGTATGTTCAATGTTGTGTTGGAGTCAATTGGTGTAGGTGCATCTTCAACAATAGTTGTTGTAGCAGTGTATCGGTATAGGAATATTATCGGGTTGTGCAATGAAACAATGGATACACCGGAGCACGTTCATCAATATCGTCACGCGAGCAGGAGCAAATAACCTTTCCATTTGTTGACGAGTTAGTGAGGGCTTTCTTCACCGATGATGGGGTTGAGGAAGTTTAAGCGGTTGTGACCGGGTTCTAAGTCATTATACTCGAAGCCATTTCCGTGAGTTCATCGAAATGAGCATGAATCGTTTCCATTACCTCCTTAGTTCGACGATTCCGATTCGAAACCTTTAGAATTGTCACGATATCCAATAAAGACTCCAATATCGACTTTGGCTTTGAGCTTTCCAAAATCATCACGATCATTATTCGGATAGCAAAGGGATCCAAATACATGAAAGTGTTTGAGGTTCGGTTTATAGTTGTGGACAAGCTCAAAAGGTGTTTTGTTGTGGCGTTTGTGATCATAGAACGGTTTTGAGTATAGCATGCGATGATCGACACGCCCATAAGTAATCTGGAAGTTTAGCATTGATTAACATTGTTCTTGCAGCTTCCACTAACGTTCGGTTTCGTCTTTCAACAACTCCGTTTTGTTCGGTGTCCGTGCAATAGATGTTTGATCTTGAATTCCCACTTTCTCATAAAATTCACGAAGGGTTTTGTTAACAAATTCGGTTCCTTTGTGCATTACGATTATCCGTGCGGTGTTGCGGAGTCGAACTCATATTTTTGTGAGAAAGGTGATGATCATTTGTGGAGCTTGGTCTTTGCTACGAAGGAAGTAGACCCAAGTCCATCGTGAGTAGTCATCAACAATTACTAAGATGTAGCGTTTGCCGTTGATCGTTTGCACACGCATTGGGCCACACAAATCCATGTGAAGAAGATGAAGCACATCTTTGAGAGTGTGTTCCACCTTTGAAGGAAAATGAGCACGAGTGCTTTTCCCTTGTTCACAGGTGAGCAAAGGTGATCTTTTGAATACCGGAATCGTGGTAGTCCTTCAACTAGTTTGTGTCGAGCAAGGTTGGTGATGGTTTGAAAGTTTAGATGTGAGAGACGACGGTGCCATAGCCGGATTTTGTTGATGTTGCCTTAGAAAGTAAGCGGATGGGAGAGGAAGCAACCATGTCTTGCATAGAGATAGTGTAGAGACTAGAATTACGCGAGCCGGACATAAGGTCATTTCCTTGTAGATCACGAATGAAACAAGTTTTCTCCCGAAAGCAACCTCCAAATCTCCATCACAAAATTGACCTCGAAAGCAGTTGTGACCGAGGCCTTCCACATAGTAAACCCTGCGATTTCGATGTTCCCATTAACATAATCTCCGTAGCCCATGATGGTCTGCAAGTGATCGTTCCCGAATCGGCGGTGCCAATGAACTTTGCAATAAAGTTTGATAACAGTTTAAGGTTGCTGTCATGTGTGTCGGGAACATCCGCTATCAACAATCAGAGAATGATCAGTATCACCGCATTACACACGACGACACGGATGGAATAGAAGTAGATGTGGAACCCGAAATGTTAGAGGGTTCAAGCGTGTATATTAGACATACACACATTGAGAATTTTAGGCATCCACTTAAATCCTAGTGTGTTATATATCCATTTCGCCATCTCAGTAACTACTCTTTGCTTTAGTCTTAGTGAAAGCACTAGGTGGTACTACATTCTTAGGAGGTGAAGCGGTAGCTCTTGTGATAGCAATGGTTGCCTTAGAATCTAAAGAAGGTGGTTTACCAAGCACGGACTTAGAATGATTAGTGGGCCTAGAGGTATTCCGATTCTTAGGATTCCGTAATCTAGAGATTATAGCTTTAGCAACACATTTGTCATGACAATCGAATTCATACTCTTTCGACAAATAACACAAGGTGCATCGATGAATATCAAAAGTACTTAACGGTTTAGCATTCGTTACATCACTATTTCTATTACATTTGCCGACGTAACATCTATAGTGGAAGCAACATGAATTTTATTCGAGTCCTAGGGTGTTCTTCTACTTTAGCATTCCTTATTGATCTTTTCTTAGGTCGCAACTTCCTATTCTTCGATTGAGTGCTCTAGGTCGTGAAGTGCGGACGTTTGGAAAAGATGCAACTATTCTGTTTCAGAGAGGAAACACATTAGCAACTTGTGATTTGGCGGTGGGAATTCTAGGTTCACGATTACTAAGTGTGACTGGTGCTAATCTCTTAATCACAGAGAGCGGAAGTTGTTCATACTTTCCTAACATTTCCGTAACTTAGAGATGGTGTGAATCGGATCTTGATTTTCGAGCGAATATTACCAAAGAAAATTCATGACTTCTCTAGTGTGAGCAAGATAGTGATCAAGTTCATTTGATGCTTCATCTCGAGTCTTTTGAGTAAATCAAATATGACACCATATTCTGTTTAACTTTTAAAAGTTCTTGTTCATATTTTGAGATTTGACTTTTCAAAGACACGTTTTGATCATCCAGTTGCTCAATTTTAGGATCGAAGATTTTGCACTCAATTGAGCGATTTTCTTTTGAAAACTAAGTTGATGGTTGTGAATATCTTTTCACACCAATGAAGACGACGTTTTGCATTGTAAATTTCCGTGTGTAATCGTTTATTTTCGACTTTTAAAGACTCGATCCGAAGCACATTATCGGTGTTCTCAACAAGAACAACAGCTTTCAACAATATCGCAGAGATATAATCGATGCAAATGGCAAGGCATGAAGTAACACAACATTATGGATATCGGCACGATAACATCTTCCAAGAGTCGATCAACATCTTTTCTCAATAGTTTCTTTTGCGTTTGTGTTAGAAATAGATGTTTCGCTTTCTCGAAACGTTTTCATTACCCAAGTTCCTTATGAAAATCCTTTTCCGAGCAATTGCACAACTTTTCAAGTTTTTAACATTAGGTAAAAGATTTTTCGAAAGATGTCTCTTTGTTCTCGCGCGAGGCGATTGAAAATGTTCAACTTTGATTTCGGATCGATATTCTATCTCATGTTGTAAAATTTTGAGGTCGACCATGAAAATGTCAAAATATCGAAGGATTTTCGATTTTCGTGTTTTGAGTTTACTTCACTAATGGAAGGTAAAGGACCATAAGTTTGTGCAAAGTCTGCTTTGGGATTAACATGAGAAGACTCGGTGTTTTGATGATAACCCTTGGTGTGTTAGAAGAATCCGTTGGTGTGACGAAAGTGACCGCGTTTTATAATTAAAAGGTTTGTTGTAAACAACATTTTTAATTTTGATCGACTCTCGTCTTACGCATCTAATTCCTCTTGACGATGATATTCAACAACACTCATGACAAGATTATCAATTTTGTATTACCTTTGAAACTTCGTGAGTTGGTTTGAATGTTTTAGTGAAAGCTTTGGTTTGTAATCGCCTAGATTTTTCCATATCCTTTTGGATTGGGTTTTAAGGTAAACTTTTCAATAGTCATTACGGATTCACCATGTTTGTAAACAATGCTTTTAAACTCTTTAAGTTTGTTTTGCAAGCCGAGAATTTCTTCAAGAAGGTCATCTACCCGATTCGTTGAATGCTTTTGTATGCGGAGAACTGTTTTGACAATTTAACAACTCGACCTTAGCTTTTTGATTTTCCAAGGTGAGGCGTTAATTTGTTTTTATGTTCGTGTTTCGATTGTTCTAATTCGGACAACAAAGCATTCTTCGAGGCGGCTAGATCACGATCCGTCTCTAAATATTTTTCGTTTTGATGAGATTTTGCAAAGCGGCTTCAAAACCTTTTTCACGGTTTTCTTGAGTTTTGAAAAAGTTGAGTTGCATTTGTAAACATTCAAAATCCTTGGTTAACAGTGCATTTTACTTTTAAGGATTGATTTAATGCATAACATTCCTCCATTTTGATTTTATGGTCTTGAATTAACCGAGCAAAATCCGGATGAGGCAACAGATCATCTTGTTCAACGTGAGTCTCAACATGATCATTCTTTAGATCCTCGAATACGACCACCACGAGTCAATTTGATTATCAAAGGAAACCATAAGGTCATCTTGATCGTCAAATGTAACTACTGAGGTTAACTTGAAAATCATCGAAGAAGATGTAGAAGACTCATTTTGAGCAATCGATCCGTGCGGATTCGAGATATTGGCGGAGATATTAGTTCGAGATATGATGATGGTTTGTTCGGTACACGACAAGCCATCGGTGTCATACACTGGGCTGTATCACTCATGTGCGACTCATGCATATTAGCCATCAACATAACAATGCATTAGCCTGCAAGTCCTCCATATCATCATCCGAGTCTCGCATCCGCCATAAAGCTCGTTCTTTGTCCGTGAGAGATCCACCACTTCATCCTTAAGAGCCAAAAGTAAGGCCTCTTTGAAATAAGCACCCTAGTCCTTGGCTTTGGGCATGCATTAGCCAGTGTCCTTCTCATTGCGCTTGTAGCATCTAAGACCATTTAACCGATTCGAGCATTTCCTGCTCCACCACTTGAGCTCTATTGTTATTCCTACCCACAAGATTAAACCCTTGACCACCGCCCATCCGACGACCATAATCACGATTACGAACTTCAACACGTCCATTGTTCACAACACTTGAGTCCGTGTGTTAGATGAGGAACGAATACGATTGTTGGATTTGTTGGTGTAACGGCCAAAAGCATTAGCAATCATCACAAATCCTTGTTGCAATGCTTGAACGGATCTGTTTCCTCGATCGCTTCAACGACATATGCTTGAGCATTGTTGCTGTATGGAACCAATTGATTTTGTTGAGGTTGTGACCGTGAAGGTGTGTTTGAAGCGATTGGTTGAGTTCTTTGGTTGAGAGGATAATTCATTGAGCATACAAGGCAAGTTGTTGATTGTCCGGTTGTGATTGTTTAGCAATTTGAACTCGGAGAATCCTTTCCCGATCAACTTCCTTTTCATGAGGCTTCAAGTAATCGTACAACAATCCATAAGTAGAATGATGCATATTCTTCGCTTGACGGAGAAAAATGACATACTTCTCCCATTATGGACCAAGACTACTCAGAACTTAGTATTCACCGCAATTCTTGGCATGATGATGTTGTGTTTATCCAAATCATTGATGATATCTGAAAATCGATGATGATAGGACTCTAGTGTCTCTCGTGTTCAATCATGAAGTGTTCATAAGCCAAATAAATTTTGGATTCCAAATCCTCCGATTGAGTCGATCCTTCCATAAGAAGACGAATATGATCCCACATTTTTGTGCGGTCTTTTGAGCATCAACACTACGAAGAATTGGGTTTGGTAATCCTAAGAGGATGTATTCCATTGCAAGTTCATCGACTTCATAGTGTAGAAGTTCAGAGGATTTAAATCGCAATGAGAGCAATGTTGGTTTGTTCATCTCTTGGTGGAACAATTTTTGGATCTCCGGCACAATGACGATGAGGCATCTCAAATGGACCTTCCAAGATAACCTTCTTTAAGAACTTTCCATGTGGCTTCTTCGGATCACAAAACCTAAAGAACCTTATCACCCATTGATCGTAGTTTCTGGAGTGAGCATTGGAGGTCTATCAAGTGATCCACTTCATGAATTGATTGTTGGTCGCTTAAAGCTTCACACATCTTTGCAAACCAAGTGGGTTCCTTCATAGTGGTCCGTGATGGATGTTGATTGAAATCGGTTGTGTAGGGTTGAACTTGAAGGCTTGGTTGTGGTTGAACCATTTGTGGTTGTGGAATTGCACCAAGTTGTGGAGTATGTTCTTGATTAAATTGTTGTTGATAAATAGCTTGTTGTTGATTCCATTGTTGATGTTGTGGAGTTAATTGTTGTTGTTGTTGATGATTATAAGTGTGAGGAAATAGTTAGAGTATGGTGGTTGAGACATGATGATAAACTTGTGTGGTAAAGATGGATCTTTGTAGTCGAATGAACCTTTGTTGATGAAGTATCCTTAGGCGTAGAAAAGACAAGAACCAAGTAGCACTTATGCGTAAAACACCAAAAGTTACGCGTAACAATGAGGAGTTACGCGTGAGGTTTTAGCTACGCGTAAGTAGGAAAACACTAAAGTTAAGCGTAGACAAAAGTTAGGCGTGAGAAACGTAGGCGTGGGATTACCTTATCGTGAGACCGTAGTTTACGCGTAAAGTGAATCTTATGCGTGGGAATTCTACGCGTAAGCTTATGCTTATGCGTAATTTTAGGGTTTTGCCCAAATGATCTTTTACACTTCACAAAGCAAAAGATATCCAAAGTCGACGTATTTTCGGACTTATCCAAGTAAGAAAACACGGATTAAACCGAAAATTGAAGATCAAACCAAGGAACAATCTTACGCGTAATTTTAGGGTTTTGATACGCGTAGGATTACTCGTAACTTTGATTCGCCCAAATGTGTTTCTAAACCGCTTTTTGTTATGGAATAGCTTCAATAGTACCAAAAGAACACAAAAGTGTGAATTTTGATGTACCAAAATGCTAAACAGTTACGCGTAGAACGACACCCACGAACAAAAACTAGCTTAAAACGTAAATCCACGCGTAAAGTTTGAAACTTTTGCCAAAACAAGTATTTTAACCCCTCAAAACATTGAAAGTACAAGAATCTTGGATTAAAAAGTGTAAAAAACGAGTTTTTAAGATAACCAAAGAATGCGTTATCTCTACGCGTAAGATCCAAAACCAAAACTTCAAAAACAAACGAGTACACCCAACTATTTGGCGATTGATACCACTGATAGGTCACTAGTTTTACAACACAAGTAATATAGAAAGAGATAGAGGCGGTTGAACAATACACAAACACACACACACGTAAAAGTAAAGAAAGGTTTAGGCGTAGAGTGTATGTGAAAGAGTAACTTGAACAACCAACCTCAAATGAGGGTTTACAAGAGTTTATATAGGCAAGGAGCTAGGGCAACACTCCTTCCCTCCTTTCCTTATTGGGCTTGGATCAAGCTTATGGGCCTTCTACATAAGCTTGACCTTAAACAAACATAAAGGCCATAATAAAGCTACCTATTACATATGAAATATAAATACTTGAAATCTTGTTTAGGAGTGATTCCAACAATAGGTGTTGTGGTTTCCTATTTATATTGGTGGCCGGGTAGTGTTTGTCTTAAGGCTCTCACATCTCTCGTTGGTGAAACATATTTTCTTGAGTAGTTATGGAGCACGTCACAATACTATCCAAAAAGAATACTAAGACATGCATGTGCCATGAAGATTAATATATGCTACAGGGGAACATGCCATGGCCATAGAGTACACATGACGTACAGAACCACAACTAACTCGATCTTCTGATCAAGTTGACTGACTGATGCATCTGATACCAACAAAATGAGTTGCAGACCACACAAACATGCAATACCACTAATTCAAAGAGTCTTTCTAAATGTTGAAAGGAAGTTTTGTAACAATTCGCATTTTCAGGATTTCTATCCATTCTCAAATTTTTACTATTCATCTCGAGAAATTACTATTCACTTTTACTATTCATCCCGTAAAATTCTCTTCTGAAACCTTCATTGTTAAAGGTCCGTGATGCTAGCCAAGTATGGACTATTTTAGAATTACTTAAGATTTCCTTTCCACACGTAACTACCCATACTATCTTCTATGCAATGAAATGTGAAAACATAGGTTACAAGTCTTTTATGGCCAGGACTTGCAACTGAATGGTTTAATATCGCCTTTGCTTAGTGGACAATTTCTCAAAAGCTATGGACATATCACAAGTATACCTAATTTAGGTATTTGGAAAATTTATCGAACCTCGGCTAAATATAGCCGAATCACCTATATTTAACCTAGGGATAGTGGAACATAGTCTGATTAACTATGTTCGACTTAAATTTTTCAAACACAGAGAATAGTTATACAAGGGTTATATTCAGGTTAATTTCCTACTTAAACTAGATAAACCACCAGAATTCATTAAAAAGATCTAGAGACACGATAGTGTCTTACCACTCAGCAAAATCTTAACATCTTATTTATTCTACCTAATTTCATTCTTGAAATTTTCATACATGAGATAATCCGAACTACTATCTTGGGATAGTCATCAAATCTTCTCGTCATTTCTTAGAAGTACTAGCCTGTTTAGGTTTCAAGGATATCATTCCGCCATAATCTTTTACAATCCACTTTTGATTTTAAAACAAACTTGACATCTCTACCTAAGAATAATGGTAAGCGTACGCTACACTCTTCTAATCGTCAACATATCACATCATTATCTGAACCCCATTATAAATCAGTATGTAAAACTTCACAGTATCACGTTTCTTTCAAACACTAGTAGACATAAACACTATACAATATAGCCTTCATCCCGAAACTACCTAAGACATGATCAACTTTGGAAATGGTTTGGATAACCACTTGCGACTATCAAGACTTTCCTACAAACGACAATTATCACATCATTATAAACCATTTCACATCAACAACATCTTATACCTTTAAGTGATCAACTTAAGCCACCACCAAAAACATAAAATGGTACATAACACATTCTATGACCGATACAATAAGATATGATTCTTTTGAGAATCGCAAAGCCAAACTTTAGGTATATTGGACTCTATAAGATTTTAACAAAACCCTTTAGATTATCAACTTAAGCCACATGAGAACTTAAGAACGATTAGAATTCGCACATACACCCACATGTCCCTAGACACTTCATTATCGGATAACACACATTGAATTCGGACGAAATTCCCATTAAGTTGGTGAGATCAGAACAATTCGCATTTTCGAGATTTCTATCCATTCTCAAATTTTACTATTCATCTCGAAATTACTATTCACTTTCACTATTCATCCCGTAAAATTTTTATTTCACATTCTCGTAAGTTAAATTATTTTAGTAATATCACGAGAGTTTGACAATCGTTAGATCATCTTCGCAAAAGTTATTAAGAAAACATCGTTTTAAAGTTTCGTTTTGATCGAACACCATTTAAACATCATGCGCATAACGAAAATCAACTCGACAATTTTCCTCACATCGATTAATTTTAGATCACTCATAATCAATTTGAGAATTTTAAGATTTCATTTAAAATGTTACCAAATAAACCACAGAGTCAGTCGAGACTAAACTTACGTTTTAAACAATTCTACTTAGATCCTAGACTTAACCATTCCTGCACTGTGTTTTCTAAGATGTTTTGACACTTTTACATTTTTTTGGAAAAGTCAAACATATTTCCCTCCTCCTTTGACCATAAAGAAATTAACCTTGTACGTTCTACATTTTTGCTTAAATCGCGTAACTTTTAGACTTCACGTATAACTGTTAAGTTATCTCACGTATAACGAAAACCACATTTTGACATCTCATATCACTTATAGACTAATTTTAGTCTACTTTAAATAAATTCACGGTCATTTCCCTGAAATCTCGTTCTTTTCTGATAAATTGCGAATTACGCGTTTTTGACCCGTGTTTCCAGCTTTAAGCAGCGTTTTTGCACCCAATAAGACTTATCACTCATTTTATATTTTTAGATGGAGTATAATGATAAGTTTCATCATTCATACAAGTTTCGTATTTTTACGATACCCGGTTTTACGTTTTATGGCTTAACAACTTACGGTTGGCATTTAACGGGACCAAAACTCACTCCGTAACCAAGATAATACCAAAACTATCCACCTAAGTTATATTATCTTCATTTGGCCGACCTAATGGGGGGGGAGTCATCATCTTGGTGGCTTGATCCTAACCATGGTTCATTTAGATCATTACATGTGTCCTAACTTAACCATGGTTAACATTTAACCCAATATATGGTTAACCAAACTTACCCTCCTATAAATAGCAAGTGAAATACATCCTAAAAACCCTAAAACACTGATTTGGGTCGTTCATATCATAAAACCATCATATCTTCCATAATTTGATCTATAAACTCCAAGTTTATGCAAAGAAGTTTCAAGTAGTAAGTTACTACATCAAATCTCTAGCAAGTTTAAGTAATCTTCTTGAGTTTAGATCCACTCAAGTCACTTAGTACTTCATCACCAGCTCTTCAAGATCACAAGGGTGCCAAGGTGTAGAAATCTAGCTCAATTCAAGGTTCTAAGTGTTCAATCAAAGTCCGATCCTTACTAGTTACTCCTTTCTTTATTGAAAGCCAAAAGTTGTAAGCAACTAATCACCACCATCATTTCATGTTTATTATTCATAATCTTGACATTTTCATGCTATATATATAGTTACTATGTTGATTCATGATGTACTTATACTCAATCACATGTTTTAATTCACATATTGTCGTAAAAGTAACAAACTAGTAAACTAGTCATATTCTACACATTTAAGACCATTAAAACCAGTCACATATGGACTTTCTAACTTACATACTATGGTAGACAATATAAAAAGGTAAACATAGCAACTTGAATCACCGAAACGGACAAACGAGTCAAAAGATACGGCGAAAAAGTTAGCGAAACAAAACCAAAACCGCCAAACCACAATTGAATCATTAAGGGTCTGTCTGTTTTGAAAATGGTACTTCTGGTCCGAAACATCAAAAAGTTAAATCACGAAAGTTGTCCGGAACGACGTTTTCCTTCAATGTTAAAGAAGCTCGGACCCTGAAAAAGCTTAAATAGGCCATATTCTTTCAAAAACTAAAACTGCCCTATATATAGTTTCACAATTATACTTTTGTCACAACTAAAAGCAAACCAAGAGGCCTAATGGCCATAAGCCAAGACCACGGCCATGACTAAGGTCAAAGCTGAGTCTCAAGACCATGGTATTCAAGACCAAATCCACAACAAGGCCATGGCTAAAGCCTCAAGGCTTATTTACCCAAGATCGTTAACTAAGGTGTTAACCTTGGCAAATCAATACCAACACAAACCAAACGACATAACTTTTTATACTTACATTATCTAATGATCATATTTATGAAACGATGAGAACTTGTAAAAACTAGATATTTACTAAAAACATGATAAACTTTATGATATAACAATCTTCACTCAAAACATATGTTGTATCTACTAAGTGCTACAATAGTAGGGAGCTTCATGTGAGGAGTTTCATTTGAGTAAAATGTATCGACGAGTTGCTGGATTTACGATTTAAAGTGTCCTAGCTCCTCGAACGTTTACTACATGACCTCTGAATTGTGATGGCCCGAACGGTAGTACGATATATATAAACTAAACACGTTTTCACAACTAGACCATTTCTATAAACGACATACACAAAACCATGTACTACATCATGATCAACATAGAGGCGATATAGGTTTGTTATTTCTTCGCATCATTATTTCAAACCTAAGTCGCAACATCCTATTCTAGGTTGCTCGTAGAAGTTCTCACGGCATATCCATCATTCTCATTATACATTTGATATCATTTACTCTGAGGTGAGTTCATAGCCCCACTTTCTATTACTTAATTGTTTTACAAACCCTTGGGGGAGATACATGCTTTATTTTAAATCAAACACATTGCTTTCAAACTATATGTTTATCTGATTGTCATATTGTCACTAAGTAACCATCATTTGCCAAATATAAGTCCCTAAATCATGAACCATTAATCACTGGAGAGAGTGAGCACGAATATTGTGAATAGATCTATTGGGATTGATTTAATCCCATTTGTGTTGACCGGGTAGGCAAACAAATGCACTATATTTGAGTAACATTAGGTAAAAACGGCAATTTTACCTATTAGGGCAAGTACCAACAATTTCTCCAATTAATATTGGAACACGTTAACGCCTTGGTTGCATGAGCTTGGTGACAAACAAAAGCGGGCTCAAGTATCATATACTTGAGGCAGCCGTACCAAACAATAATTACTGTTTTGTTTTCAAACCATTGGTGTGAGTCTAACTAACTCACACTACCAACATAATGTGTTCAACCATCAAACAAACTCTATGAATTTCACTCAACCTTTGTGTTGACAATTTTAAGCATGTATTTCAGGTCCATAATGTCGGAAGCTGGCACGGAAGAGCAAGGACTAGATCAAGAAGGCTATAAATATTTTATCATTCATAAAACATCAAAGACTTTATATTGATGTATTTTGTAAACAATGGAACCAACTGGGACCTATTTTGTAAACTCTGATATATTTGAATAATTTGAATGATAAATCCTTTTTAAACGACTCCTTTAGAGATCGTTTTCTATTGTTATGATTGTTGTGCCATGAAGTAACACCAGTTTGAATTCAGCGCATATCACGAAATTGGGGTGTTACAATATGCGAACCCAACCACCACATTTGGCTACAGTATATCATCTTCAGTATTACAACAATCGTCACCATTACCATCCTCTCTCTGCTTTCAACCTCTGTAATTGTTCACACGATTGCATCTATGTTCTCTGGTCGTGTCATAAATTGCACAGCAACAATCAAAGTCGTAACGGGTGTGGAAACGAGTCATAATCACCCTACTTACAATGTTCCTAGCAATATACATGCTCAAAATATTTATGAAGTTGTGGGTTCTATACCAACAAAATATCTATGTGAACTTTGAATATATTCGCAACCGAGACAATCAAAGTGAATGTTACCTTGATGAAGAGTTTCGTATAGGTGAATATTGTCTTGAAAGGTTTGGTTTTTGGTTTTTTATGGTTCTGTTTTTGGTTTTTTTCAGTTTCGGATATCCGAAATTTGAGTTGATGGTTTTATGTTAGATATATATCTGAATATCCATATATCTATAGTTTTCAGAAAACTTTATAATCACATTTCATATATATATATATATATATATATATATATATATATATATATATATATATATATATATATATATATATATATATATATATATATATATTATATATATACAGAGGCATTTGGCATTAATTCCACCTCAATGCCACCTCAATGCACCTCACCACCTCAATGCCACATAATCATTTTAATGCCACCTAGACATTTTATGTCCACCTAAGCAATTTAATAATCCAATTATTAATATAACTAATAATTTCGGTTTAAATATATAATTTTATTAATTTTATTATTTTTTTTTAAAATTGCTTTTATAAAAATGTCATTAGTAAGATTTGAACTTGGGTTGTTTTGAAGAGTAGCATTAATAACTTATGTGTTTACCAATTAGGCTACAAGTTATTTTGATTATTATGTTACATTCTATAATATATAATTACCTCTATAAATTTCGGATTTAATAAAATATTTAGGAATATGTATTGTTTTAGGATTGTGTTTGTGTTTTGATATTTACTTAAAATAATATTATGATAAGTTTGGTATGAAATCATTGTTATCTTAAGTTTTTTTTTTTTTTTTTTTTTTTAACCTAATTTGACACTATATATAGACCATTATTTACAATGGTTTACACAATTACATATTCTCAGATTCTTAAATCTTGAATGTCGAATATGGAGTCCAAGAGGTTCTCAAAGAGGCTTTCAACTGCCAAGCACAATAACAATTTTGAAAAATCCAAGAAGGTAAGTCAATGATTGTTGAACATTCAAGTTGTTTATTAGTTAGAAATTTGATTTTAAAAATGTAATATGATTGTTTTGTTTGTATATTATGTATTTGCAGAATGAATGCTCCGGATCAAAAAACGTGTTGGTAAGAAAGTGGCTACAAAAACTTCATTAGGTAACAGCTTGAGTTTTTAGAATTTGTAACATGTTCTTTAATTTAAAACCTTTATCAACTACAAGTATTATATGATTTATTCTTCTCTTCATGTTTTTATTTTGGTTTTTTATTTGCCTTATGGTTTAATAGGAACAAGTACTTCTGATTTTAACAAGAAGAGACAAATCAATGTTATTAGAATTGATGCACAAGATGCAGGTAATATAGAAGTTACTATGATATTATTGTTGCATGTTGCATGAATGGTAGATTTCATGTTTTTGTTTTTTTTTTAATTAATGAATTTACAGGAACAAATTGTTTGGATCTTAACAAGAAAACAGGAAGTAAAAACAGTAATGTTGCTCCACAAGCTGCAGGTATTAAAGAAGTTATTATGTTTGATGTTTTTGCATTATCCATGTTTACATAGTGCATACATGTTTATAAGGTTTACATAGTTAGGTATAATTGAAGCTTTTGTGTTTATCTCGCATACATTAATGTTGCTCCATGTCGCAGTATTAAAGAAGTTGATGTTTATTAGTTTACATAGTTACATGTTTATAAGGTTTACATGTTTACATTAATGTGCATTATCCATGTTTACATAGTGCATACATGTTTATAAGGTTTACATAGTTAGGTATAATTGAAGCTTTTGTGTTTATCTCGCATACATGTTTATAGGGTTTTATTAGTGTTGCACGCTTATGTGTTTGATGTTTTGCATACATGTTTATAACCTTTATTCTCGAAATAACACGTATAAGATTAACGATACAAATGAGACAAGCACAATTAGAGATCCTTCTACGTAGTTAATATTAATGTTTTATAGTGTATATATTTTTGTTGTTGTTACAATTGAATTGAAAACCAAACACAATTTTCGTGACGCTTGTTGAAATTTTGGTACGTTTGTTGAACAGCTTTGTCGCACCATTAGGTGATAAGAGTGTTTGTGATATGTCGTTATTTGAAAGTGACACACCCGAAAAAGATCCGAACTCATGTGCGATCGTTTCAATGGCATCAAAGGGTAAACCTGATTTGAGTTTTATATTGTGCATTGTTTTAAAATTTGATAATATAAGTGTTTGATTTTGAGTTATTTGTCTTAGTTAAACCCGCAATTGGCAAAAATTTTGGAAAGCAACCGCCATGTTTAAAGTCTCGACATCTTATGATATCTCACAAAGTGACACACCGCTAATAAGTGTATATCTAACATTGTTGATTGTGGAAGATCGTAAAAGGTACAATATTTTTTAAATAGAAACATATACTATATTATGAATGAGTTGGTACTTATATATTGTATATATGTATCGCTTGGTAAAAAGGGTCGATTGATTACAATATCGTGAACTTTAAAAGGATGGAATACATTAGGAATCAAAGAAAAGATCCTAGAAGTGTCGCTTATTTGAAGTCAAGAAATTCCAAATTTGGTTATCAAGAAGTCTACTCGAGACACCTAAGTCCGGGTTCAATAATAGTTTGTCGTGCGTACATCAAACAAAAGAAGGTTATAGTGTACATTCTACGTCGTTTGGAAATTGCCTTATGGTTTGTGTTTTACTGATTTTGAAATATAAGTTATTTTGTAATTGCATTTTATATATAACAATGTTTTGCAATAGGTAAATCTCATTCTAAAAAAGGCAATGGAATGCATAGTTTCTCCAATGGAAGTTCTTCAGCAGGTATATCGTTATATTTTAGTTTATACGAACAAGTAATGATTATTTTAACAAGAAGAAATAAATCAATCAGACTTTAAAGAATGCATAAGCTACGTGTAGTAAAGAAGTGTTTATGATATTATTGTTTCATAACAGTGAATCTTATTCTAAAAGGGTAATGGAATGCATACTTCCTCCATTGGAAGTGGTTCATCGTATATTCTTATATTTTAGTATAATTTACATTGTTGTTTAAATTTTGTTTGCTATATTTTTAATCTTTACAAATATATAGATGAAAGACTGAAGGATCGAATCATAATTCCAATAAGAAACGTTAATCCTATGGCTACAAATATGGCAATCAAAGGAAGATGTATTTCTATTTGGCATTCTCACAAATTAAATGAAGAACATGATCCATATAGTTTGGACTGTGTTTTCCAAGATCTAGAGGTAAGTCTTTTATTTTTGGTTTTTTGTATATTTAATGAAATTAATATAAATGACGACTAATTTTTAACAATGTATATCCAGGACAACCGAATCCAGATTTACATCAAAAAAGAATTAATGTTTAAATTTGAGCCTCTGCTTCAAGAAGGGCAATGCTATATATTATCTAACTTTGGTGTTATGGAAAATGGTGGAAGGTTACCATTGTTACCAAACAGATGGAAAATATCTTTTTTCAAAGGGACTAATGTTACACGTGTTGAGCAAATAAATGATAATGTCATTGGTTTTATATATGAGCCATTTTCCCGGATATTAGACCCTGTGAATGAGTATCATGATCATGATTGTGTTGGTATGTATTTCATTGACACCTACTTATAATAGATATTTGTATTTACTATTGTAAATACAAAAACATTAACCTTTGTTATTGAACAGATGTGATTGGAACAGTGGTTGCTATTGGGAAAATCGTAGGTGTGAACAACCATGGTGGTCCAAAAATCCGCAGAACAATTGTTATTGAAGATGCTGAGTAAATGAAAACTTTAATATAATATCTATATTCTATACAATATTACAATGTAAATGTATTTATTTATATGATATTATGCAGATCCTACAAACTTGAGTGCACTTTTTGGGATAACTGGGCGTTAATGTGGAATGATTATGAAAACAGATTGGAAGAAATTGGTCATATAGACATTCTTTTGATGCTTGGGAAGGTCAAATATTGGGACAGTAAGTTGTTTTTGAATTTATTTACAAATATTTTGCAAGACAGTAAAGTAGTATTGTTTTTGTTAATATAATATTTTTTTGTTTGTTTTTTTTCTTTTTATGTTGTTTGTACAAAATCAGACAAACCAGCTTGTGCATAATGCGTTATTTGGAAGTAGGATTTTTATTAACAGGAAGATTCCGCCGTTATTGTTATTCCGGAAAAGGTTTTGACAATAACTATACTATTTCGTTGTCATATAAATATGAATTTATCTTTAAGTGTGTATGTAATATATTTTGAAACATACAAGGTACGAATCACAAGAAGGATATAATGCAAATGAATTCAAGATCCAGTTGCACAATCAAGAGAAAGTTGTTGTTACACCATCAGAATTTATGCATGGTTGTTTAAAGAGTTTTGTTGGTATGATCCGAAGTATTGAACCGGTAAGACAATAGTATTTTATGTCATTTATTTAATTATGAAAAAGCATAAAACATGTGTCATAATATAGTATTTGCTTATGATAAATAAAACTATGGAAAATGCAGGATACATGTTGTGTTGTTTTTACATCGTGCATAGCATCCAATATGAAAATGGTTGGACGATACAAATGTAAAGAATGTAACACAAGAGTAACAAAGTAGCTTTCTTCAAAAGGTGGAATGAATAATCGAAACAAGAAGCAATTGTGGTTCAGAAGAAACACGGTGAAACCTATGTCGTTGCATCGAGGTATTAATAACATTGTGTTTTAATTATTATTTGAATATATAAAATTATTATGATTAATTATTGAAATACTAAAACATTATGATTTGTTTGTTTTAGGTTCAAGATCATTGTGCGTATTGTTGATGATAGTGGAACCGCATGTGTTGTTTTATTTGATAACAATGTACACAAGATGATTAATTTGTCTGCGTGGCAAATTATGGACAAGCATGGAATGGACCTCAAGAATACTTCCCGATGAAATTAACCGATTATTGGCAAACAATATCTATTTAAAATTAAGTATTCGAATTTAACCACAAAGAACAACAAATATCTATCGAATCGAAAAGGTAATCGATGATGTTGACACGATCATGTATTTCAAAAACGGTTTCCTAGATGAAGAGGTATGTATATTAGCATTTTAAATTACTTGGTGATTTTCCATTCTTTATTATAAAGTTAAATTGTATATAATAGTTTTAAATATAAATTGAATTGTAACACATGACAGATGTAGAAGATGAGGAATACAATATGAAAGAATTTTCGACAATGCAAATGATGTGTTACACAATAATGATGGTGATTTAGATGATAATGTAGATGAGTTTGTCAATGGTGAAGACGATTCGACAATGATGAAGCCGATTCAAAAAGAAGATTATTGTTTGAATTCGACAATGTCTCGATGATAATGAACATGATATTGAAGAATCTTTTATTGGTGAAGAAGATTTGGATACTCCTCATGTTGATATTGAAGATGGTTCATATGATTTAAGTGATTTAGAAGGCATTGGAAAGAATGCGAAAATCATTTAAAAATGTTGAGAATTTGAATACAAAATCAACAACCGATATGGAGGAGGTAGTATACATTATTAATTAAATACACTTTTCAATTGTTTTTTCATAGCAAAAATTCAAACCGACTTAGTAATTGTTGTACATTGCGTATCGTTGAAATAAACACTCCTAAATCGCAAAGAATGCAAGCAAAGTTGTAGGTGAAGAAGTTGTTGTTAGTATGATTGATCCAGTTGGTGTTTTGAAAAAAGAAATCGTGGAATAGAAGAGTTAATGACAATGATTGTGTTGATGAGGAAGATGTTCAAGCAAAGAAAAGATGCAAACATATGATATAGAAGACAATGATGCATAGAGCATGCAATGCATCTTATTTATCCTATCTATTTTATTCTTATTGATAAACAATCTATTGTTTTAGTTTTTGTTTTTGCAAACATATTATTATTTAGGTTATTATTCGATAAATTTGAATTTGGTTTTAAGTTTACATATTTGAGTTTGTTTTAATTTATTATTTGACAAGTATTAAGTATTTTTAATATGTTTATGGTTCTTCAAAATTTTTAATATATATGCAACCTTGCAATTATGTGGCTCCAATGAAGTCCACAATGCTTTTAAGTTTCGCTTAAGATCAAGGTGAAAATGAGGGTTCATCATGTCGAGAAATGCAATGATGTTCGCCGCGACTTGAGAAGAGGATTGAGTTGTTGCAGAGAGGGACGCCGTTGAGTGGCCACAATGATGCTGCGAGTGACGCTGTTGAATGTCTGGAGGAGGCGCAGGACAGGGACCATCAGATTCTTGCTGCACTGATTCAGGTTCTTGATCTGGCCAGGGAATCGCGCATTGAGAAAAGACGTCATGTGTTTACAATGGAATTGTATGATTAGGATAGCATCCTATGTGTGTCTTTGATGGTTTGTTTCATCGCCTGTATGTTTAATGGTATGGTTTTATGTGCTAGATTAACAGGGTGTTGTTAATCTTTGGTGGTATGTTTGTAACTTATGTCGAATATGAATAAAATTTACGGTCGTTTGTGCTCCAGCAATTTTGCAGATGTGTGTTTTTTTATATGGTGTATAAAAGCAATGACATGGCTGACTCACTTGTGTTTTAGTTGGAAAAGCTGTGTTTGTTTGCTGTTTAATAATTTTGTTGATACATATGTAATGGAGAAAAGCAATGATATAGTTGGGTCACCTGTCTTTTATCTGGACAATGTGTGGATGGTTTACTGATTGGACTTAACATGAACACGTATCATCAATTAACAAAATAATTCTTAAACTGTGCATGCGTATCATATTTGACTACTAAAATTATCAAACATTATTTAAAAATCAGAAAATGGTTAACCGTTTAAATAAAGGTCGAGCGTAAAAACAAATCATGGCAAAATTTGATGGTTGCTACATAAAATATATATCATCTTACATATAATATTTTACAACTGAAACCATACTCTTACTTAAGAATACATATGACCAAAGTAGAAGATTAAACACTTGCTTGAATGTACCAAATTACAAAAGAGTAAAAGCATTTGTTTTGCCCAAAAGATAACCAAAGTATTCCTGCAAATTGTTTTCTAACATACATGAAACACAGGGAACACACCTGTGTCAGGACCATTCAACTCCTCCAGATTTAACATGTACTTGAACCTTAGCATTTTGTGCTTCTTGAATTTGCAAACTTGAGCAAACTTCTTCCATTCCCCAAAGATGTTTACATGGTTTGTTCGTCAGATTTTCTAAGTGAAGTACCATTTTATACGCATCTTATAAACTATGTCTTTGTGTCTTATGAAACACTTTTATAAGTATGCATTGGATGTTTCTCAAGGAAATCACCGGTATGCACTGTAATTAAGTGTAAAATTAGAATAATATGTTATTAAGTTTGACATCATAATAAATTAAAAATCGTATAAGTACTTACAAGTCGTTGTCTGCCTATGGTATCTTCATAAGCCACATAAAAGAATGTGTTTTTCACCAAAGTGGTCCATGTGTTTATCCCAAAACATTGATGCCTCATTCTATCATCACCGTAATGACACACAACAATAAACAAATTTAAACATATATGATATATCATTACATTTAGTCTTTTAAGTATTAGAAGGTTTAACATGTCATACCATGTTCCCAAAAATCAAGGTTGGGTTGGTGTTTTCTTAGTTTTGTTGCTCCAAGAAAATGACAATCGCTTATTGGACGACCAAGCATATTAAAGGCTCAGAACGTAAGTAGTTGTTCCTCTCCTCATGAAGACTACATAATCGCCTACTCTAAGATTGAATCTTTCAACAATATTTTTCCAACCAACCTCGTACATAATATATTGATAACAACCTTTGTTTTGCTTATCTTTTGACGTCTCACAACAACATTGTACTTACGCTTGTTAACAATAATTTTGATGTCGTCCTTTTTCTTTAAACCCGGTAGGAAATCAACTGGAAGTATCTGTAGTTTTGTATAAATTGAATAATTCTGTTTAATTATACAAATTTGGAAAACAAAATGTACGTAGGAAGGATAAAGATACCTGAACCATGTTATGTTGAGGGACAATCCTACTCAAATACCTGCTAGGTCGTCCAACTATTGTTTCATAACCACCTGTTTCATATCCATTTGCATCGTAGCTGGTCACATAATACGAATCGTCCCCTTCTTGCACAAAGTGTAATGTCTCAAGATCGCTTGGTATGAATGCAAAATGTAATGGGACCATCTATATCCGTCAATTCGTATTTGTTACCACGAACTTTGAGTATTTCAACTTTAACCCCGATTCTCTCTACTTGTCAAGTAAACATGATTGTTACCAAGTAACATTTTTCACTAAACACATCCGAAGATATCGTAAACAAACATAAAACATGTTTTTAAAGGGTTAAACAGACACATTAAATTTTACTGATATCATGAATTATTTTAGATAAGAACCTGTTTTGCAGGAAATCCTTGCCGATTAATACGAACAATAAATTCCATAGCCATTATCCTACATATAATTATAGGTAAGTATGAAGTAAGAAAGTTGGCTATATTATTCATTATACAATCAGAAATTACTGTATTTTAAAAAGATATTAACATCTTGATTCAGTAAATAACATAATCTTAACCCTAAATTATATTTGGGCGTTTTATTAAACCAACTATTAAGCAACATGCAACTTCCTAACTATAAACATATGCGATATAAAGATCAAAATCAACTTTTATCTTTGATTAGCTAAGTTGAGATGAATCACCGTAACTATACTCGAATGCCGCTTTGTTGGAACGTGAAGAACATCAAGCTAGGTAAGGTCATTTGAAAGACAAGTTAGCCATCATTTTCTTCTACAAGGTGCATAATTCAGAAAGGTCATACCACGGCCGTGGAGCTCAGACAACCATGATGAAGCATTTTGGCCAAGAATGCAAGAAAGTGAATAAATTCCAATTAATAAATAAAAATATGCAGAGTACATTAGACGAAAGTCATGTCGCTTCAACAAATGCTTTTTATGCTAAGCCTATAAAGATAATAAAACAAAATAGAAGATTTGGCATACCTTCTTCATGATACGATCAACTACAAAAACCTAAATTATATTTGGGCGTTTTATTAAACCAACTATTAAGCAACATGCAACTTCCTAACTATAAACATATGCGATATAAAGATCAAAATCAACTTTTATCTTTGATTCTCTACTTAAAACTAATTTATTTTAATTTGTGTAAGTTTTAAATAACAATCAACATCTACAACTTCATATAACATACACACTAACAATGTAATGCAATCTAAAATATTCATTTGTTGTAAAATTTACCTTCGTCATTCATGATTGAAATTGTTAATCCGGACTATCCGAATCAAAGTGTGTTTATGTTTATGTATGTGGTTTTAATGTGTTTTAAGTAGTTGAAAATATTGAATAAAATATGATAAATAATTTTTATACCTAACAAAGTATAGTTTTTGTAATTTAAAATACATTAAAAATATATATATTGTAGGAAACATAAATAAAATAAAAGCATATATGTGTGTATATAGTGTATTTGTAGAAAGCATATTTGTTTTTAAATTTGTAGGAAACATTTGTTTATTTAGCTATATGTATCCAAAATATAATTTAATGGTAGGTTTTAATATTTTATTAACAAATACAAAATTATTTAAAAGTTCACATATTATACCAAACATATATGTTTCTTAAATTGCAATTGACTTTACATTATATTGGAAAACTACTTTGTCATATGATTAAAAATAAAAATTTATAGCAAATCAAACACAATATATGCAAATAAAATGCAATTTTATTAAAATATCGGTCATAATTATGAAATTTAAATTTAAAACCGTGTGGATAAAAACATTAAAGTTGATTCAAATATCGGTCATAAGTATGAAAATTACTTTTAAAAATAAGAATAATTTTGTTTACTGTATACGTAATATAAGAATAATTTTGTTTACTAATTTTATTTGAATAATTGTACTTTTTCAAATCACAACTTCCATTAAGTTGTATTCAACTTATAACCAAAATAAGCTTAAAGCAAAAAATAAAAATTACGTTAGTAAATGTTACATTAGTAAACATGAAAAAACCCAACGTCAATATGTTGGGTTGAACCCTTAATTTATCAACGTTTCGGTAAGTCCGTTTTTCCTAATTGTTGCAATAAGCTTAAAGCAAAAAATAAAAATTACGTTAGTAAATGTTGCATTAGTAAACGGGAAAAAACCCAACGTCAATATGTTGGGTTGAACCCTTAATTTATCAACGCTTCGGTAAGTTGCCAATTACACATATTACATGTTTTTCCTAATTGTTGCAAAATTGTTTTGGTGTAAAAATTTTAACAATTACACATATTACATGATTATGATGATGTTACATGTATGGTCATTGTTGATGATTGTATAGACAAATGATAACAACAACAAAAAGTAAGTTTTATTAAAGAGATAAAAATACAACAGAGTTGCGACATATAACAAGGAGAATAACAATAACAACATTCAATTGAACAACAAATACAATAATTACGACATCAAAAAAATACACATAAAGAAAAATTAGAAAGAGCAAATATTGTTAATATACCCAACAGTATCACGTAGTGCAACATGGGCTTCACATAACAAACACTGTAATGCAGATTGATTACAACGTAAGTGATTATAAACATTTCTCAAAAATCTTACTGAAACACGAACAACCAAGCTATCACATTGTTGCAAAACCTCTTGAATCAGGTTTTCTAAATATGCAACACGCGTTTCAATTTCTAAAGAACCACCACGCAACATGCTTTCCCATTCACGTACAGCTAGAACCTCCCTTTGAAAGAACCAAACAATTTGATCTTGCAAAACCTGGCTATGACATGCCAATCCAAGTTCAAGAAGGCAATCGAAACTCGCCATGTTTTTAAATTTCGTTAGGAACAAATAAAAGACACATACATTCACAAATCCTAAAGCATTAATTTATAGATAAAACAAATGAAACAAAGTTGTCCATTATCAACAAAGACTTGCACTTACAAAAACAATGTAATCGACTAAGCAAAGCGTGCAACCACGAATGTCAAATTTGAATCAAAACACTACAGATATAATCATTGCAAATAAGTATACAATAAAAAAATATTATATATATATTTAAATAATATTAATAAAACGAAAATAATATACAAAAAATATATATATTTATTTATATATGTATATAATGTTTATCTTCATACCTAATATATACACGTAATATTAAGATAATCTTTAATTTTACAAAGAACTATATTAGGAAACAAATTGGTTACTAAGTATAGTTTATCTTAATAAATTATAAATAAAGCCTAAGATTACACTTGAAAACCTAAATATTGAATAGTCGAGCTCGAAAACATACAATGGCAAGTGGAAATTCAACACATAACCCCGCAACATCTTCCCACAATAACAACCGTAACATCTCACATATTGTCATCTCGTATGATGAGGAGGTAACGCTTATAATTTAAAGTTGTATCTTTTAAAACATAATAATGAAAACAAAATTGACGTATCTTTTAAAATATCACAGGCAGAGGTTACCTCTTTCCATGTTCAAGACAACGACAACTCTGTAATACTTATATCAGATGATGATGAGGTATGATTAACAAATTTTAGATGTATCTTACGAATACCTTAAACAATAATATCGAAAAATTTTAAACAATTGCGACTGCGCACCATCGATTTATCCAAGTCGGACAAAACACAATTGTTTTATCGATGATGAAGATGTAGAAAGAGTATGCTCGTAAGTTATTCACCAAATTTTATAATTACACAAAACTTTAATTTGCAACATGTTTGCAACCTTCTCCAAATTAGAAAAAGACCAAGAAAAGAAGCAATCGAATAATGGCAACAAGGTTAATAATGCCATGAAATTTGCTTGATAATGACATCAACACACATAAAAAAAACAACTTTTTAGCACAACAAAATTTGTCGACACAATGGTATTTTATAATATCGAAAAATTTTAAACAATTGCGACTGCAGCCATTGATTTATCCAATCGGACAAAACACAATTGTTTTATCGATGATGAAGATGTAGAAAGAGTATGCTCGTAAGTTATTCACCAAATTTTATAATTACACGTAACTTTAATTTGCGACATGTTTGCAAATTTCTCCAAATATTAGGAAAAGACCAAGAAAAAGCAAAGAATCGTAATAATGGCAACAAGGTTAATAATGCCATGAAATTTGCCGATAATGACATCAACACACATAAAAACAAACAACTTTTTAGCACTACAAAATTTGTCGACACAATGGTATTTTTTTCACAAACATATTTAAGTTTTTAAGATACAAAAGACATATATTTGATCAATAATCATGTATGAATTTTTTTTAAACTAGGAATCGATGATGAAAACCAATCAAGTTTAAGCGCATAAAAAGAAGTGAAGGCTATAATGTTGAGAAAACCGCAAGTATATGCTATGTGATGAAGACACGATGACGAATACGCTACCAACAAAAGCGATAAAGAAGATGGTGTTTGGGTTAACATCAATGATCTTGATGAGCCTTTCTATGATTTAGATAACAACAAACCCAAATATACTATCCTAGATGAAGATATCAAAGAAGATTCTTTGACGTGTTTCATTTAATTGAATAACTAATGAACAATTGTAACTTAAACAGAACTATATAACGATAATCATGCCGATGTTTTATGATATGTTTAATTTGCAGTGACTCAAAATACACAATGATAGATGAAGGCAACAATGAATCCTTGAATGTAATGAAAACATTAACAAAGACCCGTGGGTGATATGGTTGATGTTGATGGAATGGTTAATGGTGAACATGCCTATAAAAGCTATTTCGATGATGAAGCTTGGGAAGTTGATTCGGATGCATACAAGAAACATCAAGATCCAAGAGAGACTATGATGACAGCTTCATAAACGACGCATTTATGGACTATGAAACAACTGATGACTCCAACAACGATGACGATTTTTAAGATTACATACCAACATTCTACAAGTTTTTTTTTCCTTTAGGATTTTTGTTTTAGAATAATTAAAGTTGAATCTTTTGATAAAAGGATCAACTGACAGAAATAATGTTTGGTTAATAATAAAAATTCACTTTTCTAATCATGTTTTTCATTCTTTATATTATGAAGAATTACATAGTTGAAATTCTAAATACCATTCTGCAAATGTATGTGTTTTTGTTGTTTTTTTAATAACGAATACCAACAAAAATATTCACTACATTTTATTTCAGTAAGCCTGCATTGAACTAATTATTTGCAAACGTATAATACTTTTGTTTATGAATAAATGATTTCAAAATTACTGAAAGTAACACAAAAACAAAAAGGAATTTAAAAACCACTATATTATACGATATTACTTTTGATTAAGTAGCTTTGTTAATAAACTTGATATTCTAAAACACAATGTGTTTAATGTTTTTACTTATTT
The DNA here is from genome assembly GCA_022545495.1 of Chrysanthemum lavandulifolium. Classification (NCBI taxonomy): domain Eukaryota; kingdom Viridiplantae; phylum Streptophyta; class Magnoliopsida; order Asterales; family Asteraceae; genus Chrysanthemum; species Chrysanthemum lavandulifolium. The sequence continues at coordinate 65,112,466 of CM040245.1, read as the reverse complement.
CAAAACCTACACAAGAAGAAATTTATGTTGTTGGTTTTTCCCATGACAAACGCTAATTCAAATTTTTTATTTACTCATATAAAGTAGGAATAATTATTATATATCCAATTTTGATAATGAATAGATTGAATATTATAATTATCTATTATAAGTAATTATTTTGTTACTTTATATTCTTATATTATTCAGATTTTTTAAAAACAAATTTAACATAAGATTATCATACAAAATTAATATCACTTATCCATTAAATATAAACAGCCACACAAATAAAATTCTCTACAGCATATGAGCTACATTTAAAACTAAAAGAATGGAGGAATATGAACCTGCAAGTATGTCTCGTGAACAAGTAGCAATAACAAAAGATACAATGATATCAAGAAACCCGCAACGATGGCGCCAAGCGTATCCACAAGAACCGTGTACACCGATATTTAAAAAAATAAAATAAATAAGTTTTGTTAATCACAAAACACAATAAGTAATTGTTTACTTATAACATTTGTGTTTAATTATCAAGAAATTCAAGATCATGTACAAAGACTAACAAACATACATCATATTGTTATTGTTTATCCGAAGCCACAAATGTCTCGAGCATCAACCAACAGAAAGAAAACAAACATCTACCGCAACACAATCAACAAAGAACGTCTCCACGTAATCAAAAGAAACAAGGTACGCGTGTATTGTAAACCAAATACATCCTCTTACGTAATCGCAGAAAAGAGAGCAACTAATTTTAAACATATAACAGACGCAGAATGATATAACAATTCAAAGACCGTAGAAAGTCAACCAAACATACATCATCTTTTACTTCATCTTCGTTAGCGGCAACTGCCTCAAAGAATCCAAACAAAGAAGGTACGCTTATATTGTATATTAAAATATCCACTTACATAATCGCACAAAACACCTCAACTAATTTTAAACATATAACAGACGCAGAATGATATAAGAATTCAAACACCGTAGAAAGACAAACAAACATATATCATCTTCTACTTCATCATCGATACCGCAAGTGTCTCGAGAATCCAAACAGACAAGGTACGCTTATATCGCAAACTAAATACATCCACTTACGAATCGCAAAAAACAGGCAACTAATTTTAAACATATAACAGACACAAGAATGATATAACAATTCAAAGACCGTAGAAAGACTAACAAAGATGCACCATCTTCTACTTCATTATCGCACCGAAAGTGCCTCTCGTAATCCAAATGCTATAACAATTAAAAGACCGGTAGAAAGACAAAGAAGCATACATCATCTTCTACTTCATCATCGTTACCGAAAGTGAATCGAGGAACAATTACTCAAATTTAAACATACAACAAACGGACCGCTTTCAACGCCACAACCATCATTTTATCCAAACCAACCAGTACACGATATTGCAAAATAAATATGTGTGTTTACAAAATGCACAAATTACGTAAACTAAATGCTCAAATATAACAATGACAAGAATGATCCGCTAATTCAAAGACCGGAGAAAGCTTAACAAATGACATCGATTGCTCCTTCAAGTAAGTAAACACACATAAATAAATTCTCAATTTCATTATTCCATGTATTTACACAAAAAATATATGTTCAAAAATTAATTCATTGTACTTATGTCAGGTAACAACGATGAGATACTTCCTGTTAATATTGACACCCTCCAACGAAAAAAACAAAAGCATGTAAGTAAATTCCATTTTTTATAGGCATCCAAAAAGTTAAACAATATTGTATATTGTTAATAATATTCATCAACAAATTCAGGTACAACAAACGAAGAAGTCACTACAACACGTCGACCAAGGGGACGGCCACCAAAAAACAAAACCCACTCAGGTGAATATTATGTAATAGTTTCCAAGCAATTATAAAATTTTAAACAAAAACACAAATTTTAAAAAATTCAATCCGCAAAGAACAATTCAAACATCAACGATGCGTAAGATGATCAACCGTAAGATATTCACAAAGCGCAAGTCACAAAGATTAAAAGACAAAACAAAAGTTGTAAGACAGAAAACATCTCATCAACAAGTGTTGGGTGACACAAACAAAAATACTGAACGTGTCATACAGAGAGATTCATTCGCTGGAATTTCAAACGGTACTAACACTCTATTTTTAATTTCAACAAACATAGTAACATTCTTTAAACATATACAATACTAATTAAATTTTTTAAAATATCTCTTATTCTCAGATTACATAGATCACGGAGATGCAACTTTCCGATGTGCATCATGTAGCGCACTATTATGGCATGCTGAGTGTATGATTGGCAACACACATTCAACATCTGATTCCTATTCACCGTGTTGTAGCAGAGGAAAATAACATTAGAGAGGAAGTCCAGACACCACCAAAGTCGTTGATGGATCTTCTTAACGGTGACCATCCAAAAGCGCAACATTCATTGAGAATATTCGCGTATAACGCAATGTTCTCATTCACCTCAATGGGCGCCAAACAAGACATGTCACCATCGATGGTCGAGGACCATATTGCTATAGGATACAAGGGCAAAATTACCATCAAATAGGTACTTTGTTACCTAAGCAAGGAAAGCCGCCAACGCTTGCCCAACAATATATTTATGATCCGTAAAATGAGATACAAAATAGAATTAACGGTGTCGTATGTAGGAATCACTTGACATGTTTTTGTATCCAATTATTTGATACATATTGATAAAAAAATTAATTTAACGATAAAATAAAATGTTATTATATAATGGTTAATTTAAATGTGCATTACAAAGAATACGAAGAAAACAACTCCACTAACCATATGCTCGACCACCAACTAACAGCTTGATTTACGAGACATGCTAGATGGAATTAACCCATTAGTGCGTAATTTCCGCATGGTCGAGAACGCTTTCAAAAGCAAGTGAAAAAATAACTTCAAATTACGACTTATTGGCACTAGAGAGCGTGACGGAAGAAATTACAACCTTCCAACATCTACGGAGGTGGCGGCACTAATTGTAGGAGACTTTGACTCTTCAACAAATCAAAGAGACATCATCTTGCACATGAAAGAAGGTGGACTAAAACGAATAAGTGAGCTACATCCATCATATCTTGCACGGAGGCTATGTCAACAGCTTATAGTAGACGATGCGCCTGTACACCAAGGTTTGTCACCAAGCCCCGCCACTTGTGAATGGCGCACCGTAATACCTTTAAAACGGCTCAGAACGAACTTGAAGATCCGAGGAGTATACCACCAAACGATAGTGATCGAGAGATTTGAACGGAAAGGAGATTGTGAATTATTATAACTACGTGAAAAGCCAACAAATTGCAAATTGGAAATTTAAAAGTAAAAAAATTAAATAAACGCTATCACTATTTTTAAAATGAAGTTTTTTGATTTTTCTTGATTTATAAAACAAAATAACTTAAATTAACTATTTTAATTAAAACGTAAACCTAAATTACGACTTAAAATGAAAACGAAAGCGTTATATAAAAATTACGCGAGCGCAAGAAAAAACGTAAATTTGTAAAATAAAAGTCCCACGAGTGTAAAACAATTTTCCTACGTCCCACATGACTAAAAATAATTTTAGGAAAAGCGAATATTTTTTTGAGTTTTATTTATTTATTACTTAATTAAAAAAACAATACAATCAAAATAAAAAGATTTTGTAGAAAACACTCAATAAGCCATTGAGCATTAAGCAAAACTAAATAAGCCAAGAAAATAACCCGATAAGCAAAAAGTGTGAACTGCCTTTGCAACAGGTCACGTTAGCGACTTAAGACAGATGATGGGCTTCTTCGAGCTTATCTTGAAAGGGCTAATGAGGAGTTGGTAGTCGAACTCCGAGGACATGGAGTTCACCTAGTCAGTCACTTTTCCCCCAAGTATATCTTGAATAGCACTTTGCGCCTTAATAATAAGTCAGAAAGAATGGTGCAGTGTCGGTCAAAACAAATTAGCAAGCCTTTGTTAGAGCTTATTTATAAGTCGACAAATGAGCTTCCAAATCATTAAAAGCTACACAAGCAAAGTTGCTAGCGAGAGGTGGTGAAAGTAATGACTAGTGCCGTGAAAGCTTTTTACACTTTAAAATAAGTCGTAACACTTTGTCTTGGATAGTATTGATCGAGACAGAATAGAAATAAAAATTGCAAAAAGCGCTTTAACTCAAATATTAACTAAGCTAATGGAAACCGAGTTTAAACTAGGTACATGCTTAGTTTGGTGTAACAAGGCTTAGTAAAACCACATCTTCCAATTTTAAACATCAATTAAGCTTAAGAATAAGCTCAAGAAGAAGATAGGGTACTTTCCTCGTTATTGTCACAAATCTTAACCAACAAATCTACTTGTGCAAAGAAAAACTACTATTATCTAGAATGAGTTTAACTGATTGTCAAACCGGGTCAAAAGGTTTCAATGACCCAGCTTCCTTATTGACCAAACACCCTTTTGAGTAGCAAATTGCATTTTAAACTTTAAAACTTTGATGAATTTAGACCAATACCGAATCAATAATGATAAACAAACACAAATATCAATCAAACAACAATTTCAAAATGGTTTGACTTTTGAATTTTACCCTATTTGACTATTTTGGAAAAACTTAGAAACCGATTTTGGAGATTAAGTAAAGAAAAGAAGGTCTCATATAAGCTTATATGAGTCGATTTCACGTTTATTAGAGCTATTGAACAGAGACTTTAAAACTAATTGACAACGATTTAGAATTCACACGCAATACCCATTGTTGTTTCCGACGTCAAGATGGTTATCGAACGATATTTACCACTTTGGTATCACCGATGTAACACCAACAAATAAAAACAAGAGTTACAATGAAGGAATATTTTGCATACCGATTGCAAGAAAGACCGTACTTTCTCAATGGTTTTGAATGCACGGAGGCTATGTCATCAGCTTATAGTAGACGACACACGATGGTCGAATCGAAAGGATGTCATACATCAAAACCAAAGAAAAGATCTAAGGTGCGAAACATACTCCAAATTAGCAAAATTATCCAAGATGAGAACTCGGAGTTAAGTTGAGGGGAAAAAGTTGTGTTGCCATCATCTTCACAGAAGCCCAAGATATATGATGCAGAATTTCCTAGACGCAATGACAATTTGCAAGGTTTATGGATATCCGGATTTGTTCATAACATTCACATGCAACCCAAATTGGCCAGAGATTGAGCGCTTTCTTGCTGAAAAAGGATTGAAATCAGAAGACAGACCGGATGTGATAACACGTGTTTTTAAGCAAAAGCTAGACACCATGATGAGACAATTCAAAGACAAACATTACTTCGGTCGGCTGAAAGCAGGTTTTTATATTTAAAAATTTTATGTTAAAAACAAAAAAATGTAATTAATGCTACATTATCAGCTTTCTTCAACAATCAATTTCAAAACAATCACTGACATTCTGTTATTCACGCAGCTGTGTACACCATTGAATTTCAAAAGAGAGGACTCCCTCATGCTCACATCTTGCTATTTCTGGAAGAAGAATACAAAATAAAATATCCAGCACAAATAGATCGGTTTATTTCATCTGAAATTCCGGACAAAAATGAAGATCCAGAACTTTATAAAATTGTTACAGAACACATGATCCACGGTCCATGTGGTCCAGATAGACCGACCTGTCCGTGCACGGTAAAGAATAAATGCACCAAAAAATTCCCAAAGGAGTTTAATGATAAAACATTCATTGATGAGTCTGGATATGCAATTTATATAAGAAGAAATGACAAGACAACAATAAAAAGAGCGGAATCGATTTGCATAACGGATATGTTGTACCGCATAATCCAAAGCTTATCGAGGCGCTTTTCAATCACATATAAACGTAGAGTGGTGCAACCAAGTTGGTTCCATAAAATATCTATTCAAATATATTAACAAGGGACCGGACAGAGCCACAATGGCACTTGAAGATGAAGATGTCGATGAAATCAAAGATTATTACGATCGAGATATCTCGTCGCGCATGGGCGCCTGGAGGATCTATGGGTTTGATATACACTATGTGTTCCCACCAGAAAGATTACCGCTTCACTTAGAAGGAGAGCAATGTTATATTTGAGGCAATGAAAGCATTGATTTTGCATTGAAAAGGCTTCATCAATGAAACAAAGTTTGTTGCATGGATGGAACGAAACAAAACCGACACAAAAGCTCGTAAACTTTTTACCATGAGTTTCCGAACATTATGTATGGAAGCAAGAAGAAAGGATCCGCTTCCAAGGCAAAAGGCACATGTATTGACGCGACATCATGTGCCACCTTCTTTCGAGAAATGTTCTACTTAAGAGTATTGCTAAACAAGGTTCGAGGAGCAACAGATTGGAAGGACTTTAAGGAGTACGATGGTGTGGTTTACCCAACATATAAAGAGGCCTCGCAAGCACGCGGTCCGTTGGAAGATGACAAAGAATATATAGACGGTTTGATGGAAGCCAAGAATTGGGGAACAGAAACTACTTGCGGTCTTTTATGTGATGCTACTTATGACGGACAAGATGTCTAGGCCGTAGATTGTTTACGAAAAACATGGGAAAAATGGCGTAAGACGTTATATATATCGAGCGTAAAAAAGAAATGACCTGTATGTCTACAACAAGTATCTTCTACTTACAAATAATCAAAACAAACACATATTAAACTTAACAATCACCACCCACATCATCGAAAAGGTACTTATGTCTTTACCGACAAAATGTATAAATGGATAACATATACAAATGTAAATAAACCATATAGCAAACACTAAACTACTAATTCAAAAAAATATAAAAAAAAAAAAAAAAAAAAAAAAAAACTTACACAAAATGCAACCACATCCACCGAGAATACGTCCGGACATCCAAGAACAAACTAAACAGACGGCCTTTAGCTCCAATTCCTCGCACGCAAACAATAAAAGTCAAAATAGAATTTAAAAATACACAATATCGACACGTAAAACTAAAATATACCACCGAAAGAAAACAAACCCGAAACTCCAAAATCAAGACGGTATTCGCTAAAACAAACTCGCCAGATCAAAACAAAACGATGCACAACTCAAGTGACACGTACATAATACAACAACCAATAAACAAACAACTTTCAATAACAAAATACAATAAAACCTACGCAAACCAAACAAAATAATAAAAATATAATGTCATTACACATTCAAATATACAACGAAACATATGATGCTCTCACCATTTTAAAACACACCGTCTGTGGTATAATAATGTAAAATTCATTTAAAACATAAAATAAATGATACAAACACAAAATATAATAACACGTCTTAATAATATAACATTACAATATCTTACACAACCACAAACATAGTCTTCCTAATTCACATCCATACTTACATATTACGCAACCAAGAAACAGCAACATACATCGAAACACACTATTTAAACATAAATACATAACAAAATATTGAAACACATATCTAGACCTTTCTGAAATAAACTGCACACACTTAAACAACTAAACCATACGACATCATCTTTGAACCAACAACCAAAACGCAAAACACAATGTGCATCTTCCACCCTTAACAAAGAACAACAAATACTGCTTTTCAACAGATATGGAATATCGGATATTCGTGGTTTTCACCTTCGAGCATCCACCGATAACCATTTCCAACATACTTAAACCTCGATCAACTTTGAGTACGGAACCGACATGACTCCGCTAATGCCTTCCACCTCCCAAACACATTTACATGGTTAGTCCCGTAGGATTTTCCGGTGAAACTCCATACGCACTCGAATTCGTCCCTCAGATTCTTGGTGTATGATCAAACTTCGTTGTAAATGTGCATAGGGTTGTTCACTTGAATGACGCAGAATGGCCTCGACAAAATTACAGTTAAAACAAATACGAATGCCACATATTTTAAAACATACACATTCGATCAAAAGTAAACACCACACATACCAATCGCTTTTAGCTTGAATATGCGCAGAACTCTTATAAAAGCTCCCGTGACCTTCTCCAAAGTGATCCATGTGGAACGCCAAGAGCAAACATGTTTCATCCTATCATCAACTACAAAAACTAATTTATAAACACTAAATCCTAAAAGAATTAAGCAAACAATCAGAAAACAATATGAATAAAATATATAACCAACTCAACTTACGCCTTTCATCAAACGTCAATCAAGTCGCCGCTTTCTTAACGTTGTCGCCCTTTGAAAACAGTGGTCGAATAATACTCCCATCGCCATCGAAAGCATCAAACCGTAATCTCCGCCCCTGCTTTTGGTCAAGACACATAATGTTCCGGTTCAAGTCCTATTGCTTCAATCATAGCGTTAAATGAATCAAGAACCAACCGATACTCATTAGTTACGGTTTGACGCCTCACATTACACCCAAAAGAAACACCATTTACAGAAACTCTTATTTCATCCTCCTCTCCTAATCCAAACATTAGCTCACCCGGAATTGTCTGAAAACCACCAACAAAACAAACGTTAATCTAAATCCTACAATTTTAACACATAACAACATACAAAAATATTATGTTTTAAAAAATTAAAAACAAACAAATAGCATTAAACTACACAACCTGAAGCACGTCCGGATACGGCATCACATTCATCTTAAACCTATTAAACGAAGCAAACGGCCCTTCATAACCATAAGCTTTTGCCGCTGCTATAGTAGCCAACACGTAAAAGCAATCGCTTCCTTCCTCCACAAAGTGTAAAACTTGAACCTCCTCATCAAGGTATCGGTTGCAATACTCCTCCATCTTTCCCCACACAGTACCATTGTCCATAACGTGGTTTCTTCAACATCACTCAAACGATAACCATCGAGTGACAATATAAACGTGGTCACTACCATTATAAGCCTCCAAATTATAAACAAACGGAAGGACCTACAAAAAAAATAGCGATATTAATCAAATTAATAAACATAAAAGAGCATACCATAATAAACCAATGAATACCGACAATCGTGAAAAGTAAAACATCCAAAGATTGTAACAAACTCAATAGCCATTTCCTATCAATTTGAAAGCATACAAGTTAAACCAACATAACAAAACGCAATACACACAAAATTACAAGACGTAAATATGAGTTCACGAGAACTAAATATTTACAAATAATCATAAACAATCAAATTAAAAAAAAAAACCGTATTTTCAATTTAACACCATTTTTAACGTCAACTATATACACAGCATTTAACATATAACTTATTAAAATGTGTGTTGTCACCATTATGATTATCTAAAGACAACAACATATACCTCATAAACGTAATTACCTAACGACAACTCTGTCAAAAGTATAAAACCAAAATGACTATTCCAATTCATATACCATATTACATAAAAAAACCAAAAAAAAAGTCAAATAACAAGTCAAACTAAAAATTAAACATGTAGAACAACAAACTACTTAAGCTTCTAAAGTATGTTTAACCAACAATGATCACATCATGTACACAAAACAAGTGACAAACACAAAGCTACACAACCTCAAACTTCCAAATAACAAACCAGATGCAAATAAAACAATACTTCAACAAACAACAATTAAATTACAAACACAAACCACATAGAACAACATCAAAACAAAACAACCAATTTGTATTCAATACATTATTATATAAAACACTTTCCACCCAATAAAACCAAAACATAAACATCAACAGCAAACACATCTACGCTTTAATCATTACAAAAGTTAGGCGTTTTTAAATATAAAACCAAACAACAATCAAACATAAAATCAAATAACAAACAATTTGTAAACATAATACCCCACTTATTATATTTTTTTTCAAAAATATTAACTAACAACCACTATTCAAACCGAAAAATAAAACAACAACTCAATGGCGACATTAAAACATACTTATAAACCAACAACAAGACAAGTCTATAAACCCGTAAAATAATTTACACTAACGGCTACGAAAAAAAAAACGCAAAATACCTTAGATTGATAGGCGGAGAATCGGTGGAGGAAGAAGTTAGGTGGGAGATTAATAATTTATGAGAAAAATAAAACAAAACAATGTCTTAATTATAAGTAAATATAATGTGGAGAAAAAATAGGTGAAATGATTGCCTATCTTCTAAGTTCAATGCAACTTGATATACCGTGTAACATGCGTAAATACATTTAATACAAAAAAAAAATAAACCAAATTTACATAACCTATCCATTTGTTTCCATTTGCAGACTTGGAGCTTACAGACATTGAGAGGAAGAATATATGTCTAACATATATTGAGCACATGCTACTTTGTAACAACAAAAGCTTAAAAAATATACCAAACATGCCATACCCTAACGAGATGTTAACAATGGGCAACTACAACAGATTGGTGTATGATGAGCTTAAATACAACAAAGACGAATTGAGAATACAGCACGGAACGCTTTTCAAGACATTAACACACGAACAAAAAGACATATACCGAACAAGAATGGACGTCATAACAATGAAAAGGAGGAATGTACTTTGTATACGGATATGGTGGGACCGTAAAACATACCTATACAAAACATTATCCGCCGATTAAGATCAAAAGGCGAAATAGTCATTAACGTAGCATCAAGTGGCATCGCATCACTTTTGTTAGAGGCGGAAGGACCGCACATTCTCGATTCGCAATCCCTATAAACGTTGTGGAAGATTCAAGATGTCATATTCCAAATGACAATGACCTAGCCGAATTGCTAAGAATGTGTAAACCGATAATATGGGATGAGGCTCCTATGACACACGTATAATCAAGCATGAGGCATTCGATAGACGCTAAGAGACATATGTCGGACATCCACATTCGAACAATCCGAACAAGTATTTGAGGTAAAGTGGTTCTCTTTGGCGGAGACTTCGACAAATATTGCCACCGGTTACAAACGGCACCGATATGATGTCGTTCATGCTTCAATCAACGCTCATATCTGTGGCAACATTGCAAAGTCATGCGGCTAACTATAAACATCGTGCTTGGAACAGATCAACTAACTCGAGAGAAAAGAAATACAAGACTTTATGGATTGGATATTAAGCATAGGAAACGTGACAATGGTGGAAAGAACGACGGAGAAGCGACGGTCGAATTCCGGATGATATGTTGATACCGATTCGACGACCATATCGCACAAATCATCGAAGAAACATACCCAGATTTGGTCCAAAACCCTATGCACCAAAATTCTTCCAAGAAAAGCAATCCTCGCACCGACTCATGAGCTTGTGGATATGATCAACGATCGAATGCTACAAAACTACCAGAGAATCTAACACGCACAACAACCACGACTCGCTTGGTATTATCGATATGGATGCGAACTTTAACGAATCACTTTACACAACCGAGTTCCTAAATAGCATTCGATTCCCGGCCTTCCACACCATTCCATAACATTTAAAATAGGAGCTCCAGCTTATGTGTATGAGAAACATAGATCAAATGGCGGATTATGCAACGGAACAAGGCTTCAAGTGTCGAGGATGGGAGTAAACATAATAGAAGCCAAAATTATATCGTGGTAATGCGGGTACAATTTGCGCAATCCCAAGGATGGTGTTAAGTCCTTCCGATAATAAAATCCCGCTTAAATTCAATCGTAGACAATTTCCGGTTGCATTGTGTTTTGCAATGACCATAAACAAAAGTCAAGGACAAACTTTAACACAAGTTGGATTGTTTCTACAACGCCGCTTTTTTCACACGGACAACCAGACGTAGCGCTTCAAGGGTCAAAAGCGTAAAAGGATTGAAGATTTTATGTCGTGACGAAGAAGGAAGTACGCAAAATCAACTACTAATGTTGTCTACAAAGAAGCTTTGTTCGAATTTAAGTTCATCGTTATATGACATTAATACATTTTCGTTATCTAAACTTCACAAAAACATTCGATTCATTAACAAAACAAAATTATATACAACGCCATGCTAACAATCCATCACTTTACATAAACAAGGGTTAAATTTCAATTTCGCTTATCTCAACGACGCTTTGCACAAAGCAAAAACCAAGAAGGAAAACTCCAAAACAGTTTACAATTAAATTTTACTAAACAAAACTAATAAATTTCATTATACAAACTAAACACCTTCATTATTTAAACAAATGTAATGATAGGGTCAAACAAATATTTGCCACACCAACCGAAAACCCGTGATTCACTTCAATCCATTCACTACTCAATGTTAATATATTAATCTCTAAATCTCAATATGCAATATACTCATGTTTCAAAGTCTCGCCAGAAGTTACCAATACATGCTTCAAAGATCTATACCAATTTCAATCCCGCCAACACGCATAAATAACTTCGATACGTAACATCCAAATACATAAAACTGATGTCTCGTGGCAATTTAAAACAATACTTTAAAGTTTAATACGACATACATAACACGATTAACTTATAACCACCATATCAAGTAGCATTGTTCAACAAAACTATCATGCCATACAAAACCAAACGTAAATTAAACATACACCAAAGAATAAACAAAACATAAAATATGTTCAAATCCAACATACTAAAGGTTTCATCGACACGGTACCAAAATATATTATACCATCCAAACCATCTTCTTCTAACACATATGAAACAATGGAATCATCACCGCATACGACATTCACGCTTGCTTTTCATCCTTTACCATCCTAATCAATTTGAACCTCACGCTTTGTCTTTGTCCCACTCGCACCTCTTCTCAACATCCTTCCAATTAGTCTTGATAGTCACATGATTTTTACCGTCAGCCTATCTTTATGTTTTTCCCAATCGACATTCACATAGAAAGTTTCATCATCGTGAATCAAAACCGCATTGTGGTACTTATACATTTCATAAGGCCCAAAGAAAATCCCATGGTATAGTCTCAGATTCAACAAATTATTTTGGAATACAAAACATAAGAAAATGCACAATCCAAAAGTAACACAAAATCAGATGTTGCAAACGTAAAACATTTTCGCAATAAATATAACAAACACTTACCACCGACCTCCGCCAGCCACGTAAGCCACAACATCTTGATAAAAGCAATCAACTTCATCATCATGATCGAGTGATTAAACCAATACATTTATGTTTCATACGAGGATCTACATTTTGTACATTCCAATGATATTAAAAGATGCAACTATATTATTATCAATCTCAAAATAACATCAAAACACATGTTATTGAGAATTACAATCTAAAACATACCTTTGTCAATGCAATTTTTTAAACGGTTTTCGTCATTCAAAATCACACGTGGATGTTCTCCAAACGCATTCCTAAACCATCGTCAAGAAATGAAATCATAGACACCGCTCCTTCTCCAATCTCAAAGAACACCATACGCGATCCAACCTTCAATCCTTCTAAAAACCAACAAATCCCATCCAACTCCACTAAAACATATCCGTGTGTTACCAGAAGAGCAATGCGATTCAGTGACGGTCGCACCAACCGACCACTCACCATAACTCTTACTCTTTAATTTGAGGCATAAATTGTCGAGGAATCACCGATAACAAAGTAAATATGTGATAAACATAGCATATACAATATCAATTAAACTATGACCGCAATAAATTAAGGCAAAATAACTTACATCCGACCGGTCAAGCCTTCCCAACATACCAAAACACCGCCTTTTACGAGTTCCAACATCAAGATTCTTATATCCACCAACTTCAAGACTGCATTATCATACGCAGCTACATAATACATGTCTTCTCCTTGACGTATGAAATGTAGCATTGCCACGCTCCTAAACGACTCTCATCAACAAACCGCTTCCATTCGTCCGAAAACAAAGGCATAAAGGTTACCAGAACTTTCTTAATAAACACTTTGTGCATTGTACATTTGTTGTGAATTAAATACACCATCGAACGCTCGTGTACATCTCATACGTAAAGACACTTGGTAAAATCAGATTCAAGAACACACTACGTCAATTAATTTCAACTTTCTTTATATCCATATTGCAAAATTTAGTAACATATATATACTATAAGTAACAACGGCTAAAAATTACCTGTAGTGTTCTAAAGTTACGTGTGTTTGCCGGAACGATAAATTGAGTCGTCATTCTATTTAATCAGAAAACAAACGTCTATTAGAACAAAAACGCAAGTTTTCAAAAACTACAATGTTATAATACAATCATGCTTCAATTTTCCTTCATATACAACAATGTTATTAACAAACATCTCCCTGTAATTCAAAATAATATATTACGTAATAATTTATGTTACAAACATACAAACACAACTACTAATCACCTAAACCTAACAACCAATAACCGCTCACTTTTATCGGATTTTAACCATATCAAACATCTACCATCATTAACATAATCATTAACTAATACAACATGTTTAATCATCCGATGTTACTAATAACAAATTAAATCTCGCAACTAATTGATCTTCATTAAAACAACTAAACCCTCAACTAAAATCATATACTAAAATAACAAAGTTGTTAAAACAAAACAAAATAATTTTTAAGTTTTTAAAACAATTATAAGTATGGAATATATTAGCTACAATCCTTCATTAAAATACACTAACAATAATTCAGAACCCATAAAAATAATTAGGACCCACAAAATAATCGTGAACCACATTTTAGTACAAAATTGTAGTCAATAAGCTTTTAAATTAACAATGAATAACAAACAAATAATTATATCGCTAAAAATTACATATAAAACAAAATACAAAGATACACTAACTATAATTATTTATTACATTTCTAAAATTTAAATACACACCACAAATAACAATTTTATAAATATTAAATAAACAAAATTTTAAAAACAATTACATCAAAACAAAACAATTAAATCAAAACAAAACAATTTTAAAGCTTTTTAAAACAATTATAAATAAACAAAATACAAACATACACTAACTATAATTATTTCATTACGCTTTATAATTTACATACACACCACAAATAAATTTTTAAAACACAATTAAATCAAAACAAAATAATTTTAAGTTTTTACAAACAATTATAAATAAAGTTTTAAATTAACAATGAATAACAAACAATAAATTATAAGTCATGCGCCTATCATTGGCTACCTTAAAAACTAGTATATATATATATATATATATATACCACTAAAATCATTAAAATCAAGATCTAGTTTAATCTCCAAGTATATCAAACCCCGTTTATCCAACTGGAGATCAAATCATTCCGGTGATCGGTTTTATTGGTGAAAAAGAGTCCCATTGCTATCTTGTCTTTCTGCAAATAAGTGCGGAATCAAGTTATCGGAGAGATATAAGGTTATGTATCTAAATTATTACAATATGTTTTTTTTTTTTTTTGAAAGATACATTAAGTTCAACCCCAGGATCTTGAATCTTTTTTTAGTCGGTCTGTTTAGAAGAATGGGGTAGGATGCTTGTTAAGAAGTGTTCTTTAAGTGGTTGCTAATGATGATAAGATACGTTCAAAAAAAAATGATGATAAGAAAGTGTTTAAAAATGATGATGATAAGCAACAAGAAGGTTGGTTTTTGTTTAATATTTTTCATTAAAAAATAATTGGTATTTAATTTGTTTATAACTTTATACTCTGTATAAATTCAATTGTCAATTTTAAAGTTATGTCTTTAGTGACTTTAATTAAATGTGAAATTGAAGAAGTTGTTTTTGAATATTAAACTCATTGTTGATGTTCAGATGTGTTTGGCCTAAGGATGATCAATTTTGGTAGCTTATAGGGCGCTTGGATTCATCGCTTTGAGGAGTTATATGTTTAATTAAAAGATATGAGTTTTTGTTTTGTGTTGGTGGGTTTATGTTGGTGGAAATCTGGAAAGATTCCGATATGTATCGATCGAGAAACTAGATTTTGACACTTAGAATATCATGGTTGATAGTTTTGTGTTGGTGGGTTTATGTTGTCATTGTAGTATATATATGTGTTTTACTGTGGTAAATTTGATGTCTTCCGTGCATACGTGTTTTTATAGTTTTGAGTTTTAAATGTATTAATCGCGCACTGTGTCGTTTATATGATATGGACAATGATTGTGCATTTGTATTATATTAGTTGATATGATTGAAAAATTGGTCTCCTAGTTGTTTAGATTTTTCATATATGTTGCTAGTTGTTTATGATATAAATAACAATTTTTATGTTTTCGAATTATTGAATATGTTTTGATAAAGATTATGATAATGGCCAATATAGGAAATGCACACGTGTCTTCATTGACATATCATACTAAAGATAATTTGATTGTGATAAAGATGTAAAGACACATGTCATGACGTACCGAATACACGAATCGTATTAAAGATCAGTTTATAGTCTCTTATTACGTTAATTATTATTATTGCACATGTATAAATGATATATTGAACTTGCATTTTTTTTAGACATATATATATAATGTTTATGTTTATTGAATTTGATTTTGAATATTAAAGAATTGTATCTTTAAAACATATGTGCAATTATCTACTTACAAATTAGGCTTGTCCTCTGTATTATTTTTAAAAACATAAATGTTGAAAAAAACTATTCAAAAATTTAAGTGGTTTATGATTTGAGCAACTACATCATGAAAAACACATATTTAAAAAAACAGCATGCACCTCGACTTATATGGAAAACACATACGCGTCTTACTTTTGAAATTATGAAAAAAATACTTTTCAAAAAAAAAAAAAAAAAAAAAAATCCTAAAATTTAGGAAACAAAAACGTTTTTATTAAAAAAAATCAAAAAGAAAATAAAAATATTACTTTTCTTATTATGCCCTTTTAGATTAAATAATAAAATTAAATATCCAAGAAAAATGACGATTGGTTGATCTTTGGATTCCATGATTCTCGGTAGCTTTCTTGGATTGAAAGAACCCTTATATATATATATATATATATATATATATATATATATATATATATATATATTTAGTTTTATGAATATTAGAATGTGGCAATTCGGTTTTTTCGGTTTCGGTTTTCATATAACACCATTAACTGTACCAAAACTTTCGGACTTTTGTAGAAAACAAAACCGCACCATCGGTTTTAGAATTTGTTTAGTTTTTTTTGCGATTTTTTTGTTTTTTGGGTTTGGTTTGTTTTCGGTTTTGTTGCTCTCCTCTACTTAAGGTGACACATTACCCAATGACTATTAGCAGTACATTAGTTGTAAAATATTTACAGTACGGAGACGTAAATACATTATCTTCTTCAAGTATTAGCAGTACGTTAGTTGTAAAATATTTACAGTACAAAGGTGTAAATAAAGTAACACCTCCGTATATCTCATCTTATTATTGTCAAATATTAGTATAGTATATCATAGCTCGGCGGACATACAAACTATAATTTTTTATTCATGCCAAACTTTAATATATTAATATTTACTTGGGTCATTGCCTGAGCCCAAATAATATAATATATATAATATAGGACCGTGTATGTAAAGACTAAAAGAGGAAAACAGATGGTCCCAAAAAATCCCAAAAGTTAAGAAAAGAAATTACAAAACAGCCCCTGAACCTTTTATTATTTACGACTTTTTTATACAACAAATTTTATTTATCGTGTAGCTAATAGATACCTGGCGATTTCTTGAATAAAAAAATACCGCCAAGAAGGTCTCTCGATAACGAATAAAACGAGCCAAATATTGATATGCTTTTGACATACGTACGATTTTACAAAAAATGTTGAAGTTTAATATCTATATATAGTTTTTAAATAAAAAACTTTTAAAATGCATCCTTAACCTATCAAATAACTTTAAAAATTATCATAATTTTTTTTAAACTATAGGGGTCAAAGACGTCCAATTTTATGAAAGTTTCAGTTATATATAAATAAGTTGGTTCGGAGATTAGATTTATTGGTTTGTGTTTCTACTGTCGAAGACAATCATGCGTCGCGTAACAATATAGATAAAACTACGACACACACGCCCCCCGCAGCAACGCGGGCACCAACCCGCTCGTTCAAATAATAAGCCAATTTACAGTTGAGTATTTTAGTCTTAAGTTCTTAACACTAACATGCATAAACTCCATATAGTTTTCATCCCGTACTTCATCTTAGCTTCTCAAAGTGATTTTTTTTTCCTGAAAATATCATACTCTTTACTAAGCACATTATTATAACCAAATAGTGGCCAACATAACCACGCAAGAATCGAACATGGAGATCTCGAAACAAGAGTTTATGTGTTACCAATTTTTGGTTATTTTATTGAATTGGCCCGGTCCAAGTTATATATAAACTATTTTTATTTATTATGTATTTTTATATAATTTTTGTATATATTTTAAATATTTAAGGATATCAGGATCGAGGGGAATTTCGTTCGAATCACAACGGTATATTTTTGAACGCTAGAGTCGCGTTGATCATGCATATGCAAATATGATGAGTGGAAAATTTCATGACGTTCTAAGTCGTGCTTTATCCATAATTAAGATGTTAATTACAATGAAATTTTCCGGGATCTTACACTTGGTATGTTTGATTTTATAATATATTGTATCCTATATTTGTATGTTTAAACCGTTAATAATTTTTTAATTATTCTAAATCGCCGTTGTCAATTAATGATATGGGAGTATCATTAAACTAAGACAAATATGAGTGATTTGGTAGAATATACTTAAAGGTATACTAGAAGGGTACCTGCGCAATGCGGCGGCGGGTACCCGATAACTATTTTTGTGACGATCAAATGTTTTTTAGTAGATCTATGATTGTGGCGGTGGAGAAGGCGTCGGAGGCGGTTGTGGGAGTTGAGCTGATGATGCGTGTTCTTTTACAGATAATGACAGAGAGGGGATGATTTTGGTAATGTGTGTTTTCAGAGTGAGAATGAAAAATTAGATTTATTTGTGTATTTGTGGGTACTTATACCCCGTAGGTTATAGTATAAATTAAAAGTATGAATTTAATGAATTAAAAAAAAATTATGATAAAGTTTTGTAGTTTACTGTTACATTTTAAATGGGCATAATGAATATTGGAGTTGTTACAAAAATGTCATAACTTTTAATTTATGTGTGTAAGGTATTGAATTTTTCGCAAAAGTCAAATATATTTATGATGAAGTTTTATAACGTATTGACCATTTTTATTACAGGGCTTTAAAAGTTTGGTCATAAAGTTTGAATTTTTCCATAGCCATAAAGTTTGGTCATAAAGCCTTTGTATTACTATTGACTAAATGAATTATTATTTCTTAATAAGGAAATGTTTTTGGTCTTACAATTTTAAGACTACCTCTTTTAGCAAGTCCCAAATCTATTATAAAGTAGTATAGATTGATGAGAAAGCATATCAATTTCAGATGATATTCAATGATATGAATATAGGACTTATCCCAACTACATGATTTTACTTTATGGATATTGTTATTAAGTAAATCATGAATAGTTATCCTCAGACTTGAGATACGAGATAAGTGTCATGAATGTAGTGCACTTCCGTGGAACAACTTAACGCTAAACGTAACTGGTAGTCATAAGAGTTGTTTTCAGAAGTGTTACAAAGTTTGTGAGTTATTCTGGTAGTCAAGATAGAATTTGTTCCGTCTAACCCGTTTCCTTTTTGGGTAAACTATTTTTATATATATTATTTAACCCGTACAATAAAACATAACCAAACCAGCTCATTCATAAGTAAACAAGTTAAAAAAAACCACCCTTAGTTTTTACTGAACCAATTGCAACTCCTTGTCCAGATGAAAGCACTACTGGTCTATAAGCAAATCATCTTATGTTTTATGGTCTCTCAGAAAATGTTATAATTTGCCAATTTCTATGTCCAGTGCACATACCTTGGACTTTCCACTGTCACCGTTTGAAAGCAGGTTTATAACTTCACAAGCAAAACCCGATGGATCTAACCCTAAACCCGAGTTATGCTACCCAATTGTAGCAAGCGTGTCCATGAACGTTAGCCCGCAGTAGTTGTACCTATGGATCCCAACACACCAACAACTTTTGACAACATGTATTTCAAGAATCTACAGCAAGGACAAGGACTTTTACTTGACCGGGTTCTATACAACGACACGAGGTCAAAAGCAGACCGTGATATCATGGGCCGACAAACCAAAAGCTTTCAACGACGCATTCATCACAGCTATGACTAAACTAGGTCGGGTCGGTGTCAAGACGTGACAAAATGGGAATATCAGGCAGGAGTGTTCTGCATTTAATTAATCTTGAATACAAGTTGGTATCATTTTATGAATTTTAAAACAACATCAAGTATGTATAACTATATAAGAGTTTGCAGGAAAAGCTAATGGCTATGCATGATTTTGATTGGATGATCGATCGATCGAGAGAATTAGGGCTTGGAAGTGAGAGTGTATTTATGTTTGTGTGTGTGTTTCATAAAACTCAGCCTTTTAATAAATTTTTGATCAATTTTTCGGATATCCGAATACGGATATATTTTGAACATCCAAAACTTAAATTCAAGAAATCTTAAAATGTAAGTTGAATATTTTGTCTTAAAATAATAAGATTAATAACATGTATATAAAAATGAGATGTGCAAACATATATGAAATTAAAAAAACTAAATTTACTATAGTGTTAGCTAAACAAACATATGTTACGAAATTCTGATTTCTTAGTTTTTGTACTTTGGTGATTACTTGTATCAAAACTAATACGTATATATGTTTTTATTAGTTTTATGAATATTAGAATGTGGCAGTTCGGTTTTTTCGATTTCGGTTTTCATATAACACCATTAACTGAACCAAAACTTTCGGACTTTTGTAGACAACAAAACGCATCATCGATTTTAGAATTGGTTCCGTTTTTTTGGCTGATTTTTTTTTTTGAATTTTGGATTTGCTTCATTTTTCGGTTTTGTTCCTCTCCCCTACTTAAGGTGACACATTACCCAATGACTATTAGCAGTACGTTAGTTGTAAAATATTTACAGTACGAAAGCGTAAATACATTATCTTTTTGAAGTATTAGCAATACGTTAGTTGTAAAATATTTACAGTACGGACAAGGGCGGATATGAGCCTGTGCAGGCTGCTCAACTGCACAGGGCCCATATTCAGTTGGGGGCCTCAAATTTTCACATGTCTATTAATGATAATGTAGCCCAATAGTTATATACCAAAAGACCAATTATAGTATTTGATATTCTGATTCGTTTAGAGTGAAAAAGGCATATAAATAATTTTAACCTACATTACATAATTACGGGTTATTATCCATTCTTGAAAATAAAATCATCATCGAACCTGTCTTTATGTGAAAGGATAACAGGTACTAAATCAGTACTTGTCTTTAGCTATGCAATTCTTGTTATTAGTTTATTTTTTATTTTTTTCACTTTCAGAATTTTAGTTGTGTATTGAGATCTTGATGTTGTTTCATTCAATTTCTAGATCAGAAGATAATAGTGCTCATGTGGAAATTGACACTTAAGTAATTCAATTTAACATGATACTACTAGAAGATCGAATCACGCCATACAAGTCACTTTAATACCATTTGTTAATGATCCTTATAACGTAGTAACAAGGAAATGTTAGATACATATAATCATATCGTGTTGAGGGGCTAAATAAATACGCTCGGCACAGGGCCCCTAAAATCCACGGGACGGTCGTGAGTACGGAGGTGTAAATACAGTAACACCTCCGTATATCTCATCTTATTATTGTCAAATATTCAAATAATAAGCCAATTTATAGTCGACTATTTTAGTCTTAAGTTCTTAACCTCTAACGTTAGGATCATGCATAAACTCCGTATAGTATTCATCCCGTAATTCATCTTAGCTTCTCAAAGTGATTTTTTTTTTCTCTTTCTCTTCTTTCTGAAAATATCATACTCTTTACTAAGCACATTATTACAACCAAATAGTGGCCAACATAACCACACAAGAATCGAACATGGAGATCTTGAAACAAGATTTTTATGTGTTACCAAGTTTTGGTAAACAAAAGTTTTTTGTGAACCTGCCCGGAAAAGTGATTAGTTGATTACTATTGCTTTTTTATTTCTCAGACACAAATTTGTTTACATTTCATGTGTTACGTACTAATGGTAGGCTTATAAACTTCGGCGGTTCTCCTTTTAAACAAGTAAACAACAATTTACATAAGGCGAAATGATTATGCATTATCTAAATTAATCCAAAAAAACCCTAGATTATTCTTGAAGTACGGACGTGTTAAACATTATCTTCTTCAATTGCGTGATATTGTGCTTAAACATTTATGATTCAAACCTGCCGGCTTATTTATAAGGTTCATGGGCCGTTATAATTACTAGGCTTATGTCTAACTTCTTGTAATACAAGACAACAAATCATAGTATTCATTCTGACATTATTATTTTAATTCAACATAGTAGCTTACATGATTTTTTATCATTTAACCTGCAACGAGTGTTTTTATAAACACTTGTTTGAGAGTTGGATATTGCTCCTGATTTGTCGTTGAGTGTGATCATTGAGTTTGATTTTTTATTCTTGTCCTTTTATACATTGTGGATCACTTTTGGTGCTAGCATTTTTTATAACTTCAAGTCTTCAACTACCTCATGACTTCACCATTTTCCTCTACTGCAAATTAAGTGCAAATCACAACCTTATAAGCATAGAATTCCATAGCTATAAAAATAATTATTGCATAGCAAATAAGTCCTTTAATAATAGATACCATACCATATTTATTTATCGGAATTTTTTTCGCTTTATTATAGGTATGTTTAGCAAAAATCTATTGTAATTTGTATCTTTAAACATAGTAATGTAAGTTGTAATTTATTAGCCAGAAAGCTATAATATGAGCTACAAAATAGATCTTTTTAAATAAAAGTGTTTGGTAAGTTAATTTGTTAAATGTAATTATAAGATGTAAAATACGTAAAGGACATATACATAATTATAAACAAATGTTTAGAGGATATCAATAATTTAAAGTTTTAATAACTCAAAATGTTTAAAAGCTTCATGAATCAGCTTTTCATTTAGAGCTATTTGTTTGAAATAAAAGTTTGAAGTTAATGCATCCAAACGTATCCAAACGGAGCTATTTATTTTAGAAGAGATTGTTTTATAACAAAAAGCTCATCAGCCCCAATAAAATTTCTTCTTAACATGCCTCTATATGTTTGTGCCCTTTTGTGTGTGCACCACTTTACATGTTAAAGTAGCCTGACCGCAAAGTTGTGTATGCACCACATGACATGGTTGGTTGAGTAAAATGTAACAGTGTCCTTGTTTCACACATGTATACACTCTTCTTTAATCAAGGTTTTAGGTACAAGAAGACAAATAATATATTGCACATAAAGAATATAATTGTTGTATTGGTCGAAGAGTTTCGTAGAGGTGAATATTGTCTTGAAAGTTTGGTTTTTTGTCTTTTACGGTTCTGTTTTTGGTTTTTTTCAGTTTTCGAATATCCGAAATTTGAGTTGATGGTTTTATGTTATGCTCATTATTTCAGCTAAGTTCTATAAATTCGGATATCAAAAATTTCGGATAATAGTTATATATCTGAATATTCATATATCTATATTTTTCAGAAAACTTTAAACTCACATTTCATAAAACTCAATCTTTTAATAAATTTTTGATCAATTTTTCGGATATCCGAATACGGATATTTTTTGAACATCCAAAACTTAAATTCAAGAAATCTTAAAATGTAAGTTGAATATTTTGTCTTAAAATAATAAGATTAGTAACATGTATATAAAGATGAGATGTGCAAATATATATGAAATAAAAGAAAACTAAATTTACTATAGTGTTAGCTAGACAAACACATGTTACGAATTTCTGATCTCTTAGTTTGTACTTTGGTGATTAATTGTATCAAAACTAATACGTATATATATTTTTATTAGTTTTATGAATATTAGAATGTGGCAGTTCGGTTTTTTCGGTTTCTGTTTTCATATAACACCATTAACTGAACCAAAACTTTCGGACTTTTGTAGAAAGCAAAACGCCATCGATTTTAGAATTGGTTCCGTTGTTTTGGCTGTTTTTGTTTTTGTTTTTTGGGTTTGGTTTGTTTTTCGGTTTTGTTGCTCTCCCCTGCTTAAGCCATTAACTATTAGCAGTACGTTAGTTGTAAAATATTACAATACAGAGGTGTAAATACATTATCTTCTTGATGTATTAACAGTACGTTAGTTGTAAAATATTTACAGTACGGAGGTGTAAATACAATAACACCTCCGTATATCTCATCTTATTATTGTCAAATATTCAAATAATAAGCCAATTTATAGTTGAGTATTTTAGTCTTAAGTTCTTAACCACTAACGTTAGGATCATGCATAAACTACATATAGTATTCATCCCGTAATTCATCTTCTCAAAGTGATTTTTTTTCTTGTTTTTTTCTTTCTGAAAATATCATACTCTTTACTAAGCTCATTATTACAACCAAATAGTGGCCGACATAACCACCCAAGAATCGAACATGGAGATCTCGAAACAAGAGTCAGTGAGGGAACTAGGGGTGTCCCGGGACACCCATGGATTTTTGTTGCATAGTGTTAAATTTGTTAAAAAACCCCGTTTTTTATTTAAATGCACCCGGTCCCTAAAACTTGTCTTTGTAGCATTGCTTAGTTTATTCTAAGTGCACCTGGTCGTTTTGTATCCTGGTTCCATCCCTGACAAGAGTTTATGTGTTACCAATTTTTGGTAAACAAAAGTTTTTTGTGAACCTGCCCGGAAAAGTGATTAGTTGATTACTATTGCTTTTTCATTCTCAGACACAAATTTACTAATTTGTTTACATTTCATGTGTTACGTACTAATGGTAGTCTCATAAACTTCGGCAGTTCTCCTTTTAAACAAGTAGTCAACAATTTATATAAGGGGAAAT
Organism: Chrysanthemum lavandulifolium; assembly: GCA_022545495.1. NCBI lineage: Eukaryota > Viridiplantae > Streptophyta > Magnoliopsida > Asterales > Asteraceae > Chrysanthemum > Chrysanthemum lavandulifolium. The sequence goes on along the minus strand of CM040245.1, from coordinate 65,087,555 downwards.
GATTCTGCATTATCTAAGTTAAACATTATCTTCTTCAATTGCGTGATATTAACCAGCCCGCTTATTTATAAGGTTCATGGGCCGTTATATTTACTGGGCTTATCTCTAACTTCTAGTAATACAAGACAACGAATCATATTATTCATTCTGACATTATTATTTTAATTCAACATAGTAGCTTACATGTATGTTTGGCAAAATTAGATTATGTTGGTCTTAATGTTCATTGATCTTGATCTTTGGTTCTTTTCTTTGAAAAAATTATAAAAATAATTATTTTTATGTTTCGTAAAAGAAATGCCTTATTTTTAGAAATTATGAAATGTTATTTTTTAATAATCTTTATAAGTTCACATCGAAACAATTATTTTTTAAATAAACATATTTTTCAAAAATAATCTTAAGCCTCAATAATCTTCCATAATCTCTGTTACCAAACATACCATGATTTTTTGTCATGTAAATTGTAACGAGTATCTTTATAAACACTTGTTTGAGAGTTGGATATTGCTTCTGCTTGGTCGTTGAGTGTGATCATTGAGTTTAAATTTTTATTCTTGTCGTTATACATTGTGGATCACTTTTGGTGCTAGCATTTTTTATAACTTCAACTACCTCATGACTTCACCATTTTCATCTATTGCAAATTAAGTGCAAATCACAACCTTATAAGCATAGAATTCCATAGCTATAAAAACAATTATTGCATGTGCTCTACTTAAGCAAATAAGTCCTTTAATAATAGATACCATACCATATTTCGCTTTATTATATGTTTGTGCCCTTTTGTGTGTACACCACATGACCTGGTTGAGAATCTTTGCATGTTAAAATAGCCTGACCGCAAAATTGTGTGTGCACCACATGACATGGTTGGTTGAGTAAAATGTAACAGTGTCCTTGTTTCACACATGTATACACTCTTCTTTAATCAAGGTTTTAGGTACAAGAAGACCAATAGTATACTGCATATAAAGAATCTTAGAAGAATGGCAAGAATGATCTGATGCAGACCGGTGACTATTTTCAATGGCGAGAAATGTTTTTATTTTAAACTTCCTAATTCAAAGTAGTAGATAAATGTTTTTCAAAATTAGATAGTCTAAATTATTAATAGTGTAAATGGTAAACATATTATTATTCAAATTTTAGCGATAAATTGGTGGTCTAACTATAATGAAACTTTTCTTATAAACAATTCCATTAAAATGTATCATTATTGGAGGGCGGTTACATATGGTTTTAATAAGACTTAAATTTTTAGATTTTACATTAATTTTCTACTTTTCCTTTTTTAGTAATGTTTTTTGTCTTAAAATTTTAAGACTTCCTTTAATAGAAAGTCCCAAATGCTTTATAATGTAGTATAGATAACTGTTGTATTGGTCGAAATTACCACCTCTAGATATAGTAAAATATATCAAAGCATGCGTGTCCTTTAAATAAAGTGTATCTTTAATTGTGTTAGCTGTAATTATAATGTGTAAAATAACGTAAAATAATATACGTATTTAAGTAAAAGGTTAATGACATGTAATAGCAATGTATTTTCATATTTGTTCCATTATTATATACGAACCAAAAAAATTATCATAATACCCATCCAACTCTTTGCTCCGTTAGTTCTTTTGGCATATAATAACAACGTACTTTCTCATTTATTTTATTATCATACGTTTTGACTAACGACCGTTTGTAATTAACTCAAAAATATGTTTTCTTACGTTTTCATACGTTTTTATCCGTTTTCATACGTTTTTATCATTTTTTATACGTTTTCGTCCGTTTTCTTACGTTTTTATACGTTTTGTTCGTTTTTAAACGTTCTTGTCCATTTTATACGTTTTCAAGCGTTTTTATATGTTTTCGTCCATTATTATACGTTTTTCTCATCTTTACATACGTTTTTAAACGTTTTCGTCCGTTTTTATATGTTTTCAAGTGTTTTATACCTTTCGTCCGTTTTTATACGTTTTCTTATCTTTGCATACATTTTTGTTTGTTTTTAAAGTTTTTGTCTGTTTTTACATGTATTCAAGCGTTTTTATATGCTTTCGTCCATATTAAAACATATGAAATTGTATGAAAACGTAAGAATACATATAAAGCGTGAAACGGATAAAACGTCTGGCTTATATAAAGCGGTTGAAAGCGGATGAAACGAAAAACATATATAAAAGCAGACGACGTGAGTAAAACGGACGAAACGATAAAACGGACGAAAACATTTAAAAACGAACAAAAAGTATGAAAACGTAAGAAAACGGGCTAAAACGTATAAAAATGGGTAGAAACGTATGAAAACGTAAGAAAAACATAATTTTGAGTTAATTACAAACGGTGCAAACAAAAACGTAAAGAAAACGGGCGAAAACGTATAAAAACGGATAGAAACGTATGAAAACGTAAAAAACATATTTTCGAGTTAATTACAAACGATCGTTAGTCAAAAGGACTAACGGTGCAAATAAAAACGTATAATAATGAAACAAAATTTGAAAGTTGAATGGGTATTGTGGTATTTTTTTTGTTCGTATCTGATAATGAAACAAATGATAAAATACGTTGCTATTAATGCCATTAACCTTTAAATAAAATATTATTCAAATTAATAATAAAGCATTAATAAGGGCGTATTAGTACTTTGTATCCACACAACTTAAGTTTATCATACTATCTTATAATGCACAAAGGCTTTTTAAAATTAAAAATACTTAAAATTCAGCTTTGCTTATTATAGTATGATTCAATAGCTTGAACATAATTAAAACATCATTAATACGGTCAACATATTTAATATAGTCAATTAATTAACTGGTCAATAAATACAATTAATGCAGTTATTAAAACACTCCTTATAAATTATCAAGCATATTGTACAACCAACTCAATCACAATTATTAAAAGTTATTAATACAAATAATAAATCACATCATACAAATATTCAAGTCTGTACGGGCAACGAGTCAAACGGGCACGCGATAAATAAAATCCTTGATATCGTAAATTTATTGACAAAAAGAACATAATAAACTAAAATAAATGAATCATCGGGAAATTTTATTTCATGGTACCCGTCATTACAACGTGCGGGTACCCTGCTAGTATTTTGAATGCCTCATCGTGTAACATTGAAAAAAGAGCAGTTCAAAAAGATGGATTAATATATGGGTTGTGTTATACATACCCTCCCTGCTATGGAGGGTATGTACTTTTATTCCTTTTGTTTTCTCCTTTTTTTTTTCAGTACAACACATTTTTTTGTCAGTTTCTCTTTCGTATTTCGACAGTTTTAAGCATTTGACTTATTAAAATTTATATTTTATGTTTCGCACTTTTAGTTTTTAGTTTTTTTATATAAACAAAGTTATAAAAATTTAAAAAAAAAAAAAAAAAAAAACATGAGGGGTCCTCTTTGTAAAAATAAAAGGATCTCAATAACTTGCTGCTTTTTTAAAACGCTTATAAATGCTCTTTGTCTATTGAGATAGTTTGAGATCTAACCCATTGAATTATTAGAAGAAATTAAGGATGACCTAATAAAAAATATTGGTTTTTTAATAATGGAAGAAAAAAAGGATTTATTTTATTATAAGTGAAAAATGATGAAAAAGGGGTATGCACCAAGAAGTTGGGAAGCTGGTCGTGTTTGGCTTTATTCGATTTGTAAGTTTTTTAATTCGATGAAAATGAAGGCTGGTGTATTCCGCGTCACTCGTCTTTATTATTCATTTCAAAATAATATTTATCATCGTCACTTATATTTTATATCGTATAATTAGATGATGGTAGGACCATAATCCACATCATACCCATGTGTCAATGTTATTTTTTTTATGCATTACAATGATCCAAAGATTCTCTCTAATTATATATAAAGTCGACATTTTTTGTCAGAGTCGAGAAGTTCTGATACATATCATACAGTTCATACTATCATAACTTCTTATGAAATTGTACTAGTAATATATCTAGGTTTTATAAATAAATAAAAAAAAGTGTGAATTGGCGGAAACAACTTAATTTTAAGTGTCTTTTCGTTCTTACCATCATCCATCTCACAAATATTAGGCTCGATAACTTTTACCAGGTGGGGCATCATCAATGAGTAGTCGGGAATGAGGCTCAAACCATTGAACTTTTATCCATAAAATCTCTCTAGTGAGCCCATAAATTTTTCGAAAACCAACTAAGCCAAAACCCTTTGGTAATATATCTAGGTTTTAAATTAAAGTTACAGACTGAAATTTATTTATAGTTAAATTGTGAATTTTGTTTTTATATATGTCGCAAGAAATTAAATAAAAACTTACAATTCCATGTGTTAGGTCCCAAGAAATTGATGGTAAGTTTCTACATGGGGCCTAAATCCAAAAACCTATAAACTAATCCAACAAAAACCAACAACAATAGGAAACCCATCCGGAGCTTAACAAGAATCCGGTAAGTGATCAACAAACAAAAGAGAATGAAATATTTTTAACAACAATGGTGAAACAGAAACAACTACCCACTTGAACAACAACAAGATAACAACACCCAACAATTAAAGGAGCCCAGAAAGCTCCTAACTTGCAAATAATTTTCTCTTTAAATTTTTTTAAACAAATTTATTTATTTATTTATTTTTACTTTTTTCTAAAGAGAACTGTTGGAGAGGGTTTATTGCCATTTCAGGCTTTTTGTGTGTGCAATTCATTCAGTGGTGCACACCGCCAAACCCTGGCTAAAGTGGGACAACCGCACACGGTGGGAGGGGGAGGTAATTGGGGATCACGCGTGGCACTACACCACCCTCCATTACATCCAACCTAGGGTAACGTAAATATTTTCTGGATCCAATAAATATGATATAGTCCGTATTATAACGTGGTTTTGATCCATTTATATCGAAGTGGTTTTAAGATCATATTTATATGAGCAAACCAGAAGCGATATAAGATCTTTATATTTAGGGTTTTTAACATATGGGAAGCGTAATGCATGTAGCGACGGCCGACTCACGAAAAGGACGTCCGGACCCACAAAAATACATTTTCAAATAAAATATGTGGGTCCGGACGTTCTTTTCGTGATCGGCCGTCGCTTTTGCTGCTACATATCTTTGAGCATGTTAAAAACACTTATATTTAAGAGTGCTTTTTGCAATATCCAACTATCTCCAAATGATCCAAGTGGTCGTTTGCACACTTACATCACATCACATACCTGTATGAAAGTCTGTAATTTGTTTAAAATTCTTTTGTGATAAATACTAGAGATAGAACTTTGACATGATATGCGATTAACCTTAACCAATAATAACATAATTTATATTCTTAACGACTAGGCATAGTTTTGTAGAGATGAAGCAGTTTATGTGGTTGTGGACCCGGTTACGAATGCGGCGAGTGGTTCCCATGCCATCGGCAGCATTTTTTTAATTCTATATGCTGGATACACTGCATCTCAAACTTCTTTTATTACAACTAGATTTATTTTATTCATTTCACACATGAATAAAAAAGAAAAGCAACACAGTCTCTTCTCCTAATTATTTGAGACATCAAAGAGATCGAAACCACATGCAAATTTCTTTTAAAAAGTTATGTAAATTAATAGAAACATTGCCATCTTTTATAAGGAGTATTCATACTTTGCATATTTGTATTGTAAATCCATATAAATAACACATAGTAGAAGGTAAACTAGTTTATCTTCCATGTTTACTTTATCAAAAGGCAGACGTTGAAGAATAACATGAATGTAGCAACTAGCAAGATAACAAAGTTATTTAATATGTTATTCATAAGAATATGTGATGTGAGCATTTTAACCCATACGCCATGATAAAATAGAAAAGTGAAAACGACTGCTAATATATTTGAAGTTCTTTTTCTATATTGGAAAGCAAATATATTTTTATATGTTTGTGTGTGTATGTATATACACGGCTCTTACGACCCACCAATAGCCGTCTTCTTCTCTCAATTAATAAATAAAGTTTGGCCCCTAACGTTATGAACCGAAAACAAAAACAAAAAACAATCATGCACATTGTTGATCGTTGATATCTAATCTAAGGCTGGAAGGCAAGGAGAGTACTCACTCACCTTATATCTCAGCGCCACATCAGCTTTCTATCTCCTCTCTCTTCCACTCACTACCACTCACCTATATGTGGACAAGAGACTCACTTCCACTCACGTTAACTCACATTTTTCTTTTAATAAAAAACACATACAAACCCATACAAACCATACGATAATAAATATGTGCACACAAATCAATTAAGTGAATCGTTCACCTTAATTTGCCTTGAAATGTGAGACTAGCGCGTGACTCATTTTGATGTGCATGGTAACTCACGAGTGATGGAAGCAAGGTGAGTGATTCACTCAACCCTTGCCCTCCAGTCTAAAACAGTAATACTACAAACGATGTACTCAAATATAATTGTTTTCCATGCCAAGATAACTTCCAATCAAATCTTTATCTTGTTTTTGTATAAAATGAACAAAGATGTATATGCTCTATTATGATATTTGTATTATCATATAATTTATGTGAGATGATATTAATGTGAGTCGTCACTATCATCTTTAAGATTGTGGTTAAACCAGTACCCTAGAAAATAAATAAATATATTTCCAAGCGTTGCATTTAAAGGAGTGGATTTTGTGTTGATTTTGTTTGAAATGACATCATACATTTTGGGTGTCCTACTGTAATAGTGAATTGAAATATATGCGTCACGCGAGTTCTAAAAGATATGTTATCTTTGAGCTATGCAATATCATTTGCATTATAAGTTTTACCATTTGAGAAAATCATTTCGTTAAATGATTTTTTGTCCAGCGGTATGTGAGTTACTCAACGATTTAGATGTTGTGCGTTCAAGTCTTGATATAGACGTATGTGAGAGTATGTGAGATAGTATTTATGAAATAGGTGTTGCAAATTGTAAATTTTGTTCAAAATAAAAATGTAATTTTTAGAGATACAAAGATAAATATTGCATATTTATTTTGTCCATCAAGCTGACCTCCCATATCATATGAGAAATATATTTTGATAATGTTTGTATATAACCTATAAAATAATACAAATAATCTTATACCCATAAATGGCTTATCACACTAAAGTTGAAAAGATATTATAGCTAGCTACCACTCGATCATCTCGTGGGTTCAAATCTTTGTTTGATTTTGTTGGATAGAGAATAAATGCTCATTTATTGATAATTCAATAAAAAATGGTTTTAACTATTTTTGATACAATGAAACATTCATTTAGAAAGTTGGCGAAACTCTCTTCACCTCTCAATTATTTGTAACTTTCTTAGCAAGTTGTCATTCATTTTTCGTTTTTATAATCTTAGTAATTTAGCCGTTTATGCATAATTTAATCTTATGAAACAGTTCCACCAAATCCATTAGCAAACCCTCAACTAAATTAATTAAACCAAGTCTAGATCACTAGCCGATATGCAATCGTCACCGTCAACCTTGTTAAACAACGACGGAAGAACTTAACCCACCATCAACGCTCACCACCATCTTGGGGCAAATTAAATATTACTAAACATAAACTTGACTAAAGATGACATTGATGGCAACAATATGACAAACAACATGACACAAAATGATAAACTCCAAACATCTTGCACCATACAATTATTAACCTCATTACAAGTAAATGATACGCAAGATTTGGATATAAAGTACAATAATTCATCATGTAAAGTTGTTACAAGATAAATGTGACATTTTTCACTTTTTCAAACAAGTAGAATAATAGATATTGATTTATGATAAGTTAAGTTTATAACTACCTAATCAAACAAAGATAGTAAAAATGTATTAAAAACCCGACCCAACAAATTACTACAAAAAATATATAAAAAGAATAACAAAAATCGTGATATATATTTTCATTAAATTGTAAATGTTAAAAGTTAAATGAATATGCGAGAACGTTCTCTGAAAATATTGTTATAAGTTCAAGTCTCGTCTAAAAAACTTGGAAAAAGGAAGAATTTATTCAAAATTTCCAGTTACAAAACTCACGATCGATATAGCTACATTAGACAAAACTGAAAACAAAACATGAAAATCACCAGCCAACTTTCATTTTCCCCTCCTTACAAAATCAGGGAAATCCTGTGCCAGTTATCTACCCAAAAAAAAAAAAAAAAAAAAAAAAACTAATAATCTTGACCTAAAAGTAGTAGTAAGTCATTATTTAAAAAGATTCAACAAATGAACATCTCTTCCTTCCTCGCTATAATCCAAATCCAAACACGTAGTCGTAACCGAAGACTCTTCCGAATTTTCATTTAGATCGAGATCAGCGGCACGTCCGCGTTTCACTACTCTCGACCGCGGGTATTTAACCGAGTCTTGTACGTTTGCTAGACTGTTTTGTGACGAGTTATTGAGTTTTGGCATCACTGTTGGTGACCCGTCCATGAGTTCGGGTATTGGACGTAAGGTCCCGCCTCGTAGGACTGTATCGACCGATGCCTGGCACACGTGCCAGTTGCCGGTCCATAATAGTCCTACGGCTCCGTTTACTGGGTTCACTGTTCGACCCGCTGCTTCGAATAGCAGTGATTGAAATAGAGCTGCAGATGTAAAAAGTAAAAACATTAGTCAATAAATAAATACGCGACGGGTTATTGTAAGTGGCAGAGTGGCCTTGCTGACACGATCCACTGAGATTCAGACTTACATGGACGTTGATTAAGAGGAACCGCGGATATGAACGACATAAGGCCGGCTCGACCGAAGAATTTAGCGAGAAAAACAGTGGCATGACCTTGAGCTTCAGGAGTATCGATCCACTGCAAACAAGGACGTAGAATACAGGTATCACTGCACCCTTTTCTCAGAACTCTGCAACCATTGCAACTCATGGTGTTTGGTTTTATAAAAGCGGAGAAATGAAACCGCAAAGATGGGGAAAATTGAAGGGAGAATGAGGGGTTTTGTAAAGGTGGAGTTTGGGTTAAAGGTTAACTATGGTTGAGTTAATGAGAGTTAGTGGATTCCAAAGTATTGGGTGAGAGCGGCTCCGTGTTTTCGCAAATTTACCACATATTCTTTCTATCATTCTCATCTTTATTTTTAGTGGATAATATTAATATAGTGTGATGCTTTTTCACTTTCGGATTATTATGGTTTTTGAAAAGAAATTCTTACTCTCTTTTTTTATTCATGTATTTGGAATATGTTCTATTGTTTGTTATCATGGCTAACTTTTTTTAAAGTATGATTAGCAATATGAGCAACACATGTAACATATTCGATCGGTTTAAATCATGTAAAGAAATTACTCTTAACATATGTCAAAAATGCTATATGTATCGGGTGGAGAGACCAAATACCATCGGTTGTGACCCAAAGTTGATGGGGTATTTTGTTTGGGAATAACTTTGCTATAATTTTTGTGGTCAATTTATTGGAATTTTTTACAAAAAATACACAAGAAATGACTCACAGACTCACAAAATGATTCAGGGATCCACAATTTGTAGCACAAAATTATTAGCCAATTGACTACAAAAAAATTGTAGCTAATATATTCTCATTTTGTTTATGTGTTACGGGAGATTGTGTGTTAAGTGTATTATCGGTGATGAATGAGTGATTCTTATAAGGTAAAGATGGTGGTAAAGCTTGTCACAATGGGACGGAGGAAATCAGTTGGTCAAGTTAGTCGACCGACTTTAATGTCGGTCGTTGCCATTGTGGGAGATCGGTCCAACAACGGTCGAGCCAAAAAAAAAAGAATGTCGGACGAAAATCCAACCGATATTTACATACACTTTAATTTCAAAATATTATCGTTTCATCACTAAATAAAATTAAAAAAAAAAAAAAAAAAAAACTTTTTAATAAAAATTTAGCAGTTTACATCCTATAAATACCAACCTCAAACACGAGACCGACTTAATTTTCTACAATACCCCAATCGACCAAAATTTGCCCCACGACAACTAGCCGAACTGATGGAAATTAAGGAAACAATCAAAGCACGCTATAACTTAGATTATTAGTTTAAGTTTGTAATGTTTATTTGAGTTTAGTATTGTAATGTTTTTAATTTTAATGAATTTTAAATTTGTTGTTTAAAATGTTTGAAAAAAAAAAAAAAAAAAAAAAAAATTGGTTATCATTGCGATAACTTGACGTGTCTGGTCATTAGAGATAAAGCGATGTCACCAGGTGACCCGTGTCACTACCGTGGATAAGTAAGACTTGAGCTAGGTAATGAAAATAGTTAGAGTTACAAGTAATCTCATTTGTCTTTCCAAGAATTGTCTTTAATCTATGTTTTGCGCAAACTAGATAAAGCTTTTAACTTTTACAACATGGCAAAAGAAACACACGATTTTTCTTGTATAGTTTGTAAAAAGAAGATGGGATGATTACTAAGTTGGAGATAGAAATTGTCTTACAAGTTACGGAGTAAAATAAAGTGTATCTATGATTTTGGAGCATGCTCTTACAAAGAGAATATTTTTTAAGCATATATAATATAAGGGCAATTTTATGTAAACTCAACTTAAACATTATAATTTCATATTTTCGTATACATGGACATTTTTCATCAAATTTCCATAGATTGAAGATGGTATAATAAATGACAATAAATGACACTTTTTAACAGTGAGGTGCCGTTTGGTTAAAAAGGACCTGGGATCAAAATAACAATTGGTCTAATAATTTTGGAAAAAGGAATACATAAAAATCCTAGCTGGTTTAAACTATAGATAACTTGCCGAGTTGCAAGGAAGAAACACACAAGTTGTGCACTTGTCACTCACATTCGTAGTCACAAAGTCAAAGAAATTGCTTGGATCTTAGTCGAGGACTCCACCACCTCTGGGCTCCAACTAAATAATTATATATATTTTTCGTCTCGAGACAATTAATGTGTTATTTTTATGTACAAAATTTAATGGGGGCAGTTATTAATACGGTGGCTATGTTTTTATTCATACGGTGCTTCATTTTTTTTTTTTTTTTTTTTATCAAAAGCTATAAACGCGAAAATGCGGGCGTAAATATAAAGTTTAATAAAGTAAACGCTTAAAAGCTGTCGAATACTAATGAACCGACAAAAAGCTGCACAGTCTTGGAAAAGTGGGACAAAGAGAATATTCCTGGAAGGTGGAGGCTAGGGCATAGCCCGTATGAATATGATAACCCAATTTAATAGATTGTCAGGTAGCTTAGGACATGCATTTCAATAAGGAGATAGCATAGGACCATCCGACCATAGGTGGGATACTGGGATTAAGATCTTTTCATTTCTATGTTAACATCAAAGGTAAATGTTATGGGAGGATGAGCATATTTGTGTCGTTTATATTTTTATAGTAGCACTCTATTTTGTTGCAGTATTTACTATGTACACTTTCTAGACCTAAAAGAATAATTGACAATAGCTGCCATAAGTGAACTTCAAATATTATTGAATCTTAAGTCTAGACAATAGTTTCCATCGTATTACTACTTAGTGTTAGTAAGTCTAAATAAAGTATACAATAAAGTGTTCATTAACAGTTGGAATACGTTGTTCACTTGTTTGTTTATGTTTGTGTACATATGGATGCATGTACTTATGTCTACAATAACCATGCTTTTTATTTTATACATGTCTAGTTGCTCCTTTCTTGACGAGGACCAACAAATTACAAATATGCCTTGCGTTCATGCTTAGTTTGAAACTAGAATCTCTCTTAAGCTCATTATCTATGTAAAAAATAAACGTATGATGACATAACTAATATGGGTTAACATGTTGGGTTTTAGTCATGATGATCATTGATGAATAATGATTAAACGAGTGTGGAACCCGCTTATCGTGATGATTGAACTTCAGCGACTTATTTTGCGACACTTAAACCCAGGGACTATTTTTGCCAAGTTGTGAAACTTTCGTGTAATGTTTGGACTTACTTTCAACGACGTTTAAACCTCGGGACTGTTTTGCTTAAGTTGTGATCACTTCAGTTTAATGTTTGAACTTACTGCAGTAGCCACTGAACCTCGGGACTATTTCTGCTAAGTTGAAAAGTTTGCGTTTAATCTTTGTGTTTCTGAAAAGCGTGTACGCCTTTTAGTATTATAAGAAGAATGACATATTTTTAGATAACCTTTCTTGTTAATACCAATTCAAAACATAGTAACAACTTTTGTTTATTTGTGTTGAATATGTAAGGTGTGATTGGGGAAACGTGGCATCCTTATCCATCATTTGGTACCCAGCCGAATTCCAACCAAAAGGCACTCAAAACCTACTCAAGTGTCCCTACCCGCGTGTCAACAAACCTGACCCGACCCGAACAAATAAGCCGTTTAGATCGGTTTACTTTGATCAATAATTGTATTCGAATTTTTCAGGTCAACCCAAATACTAAATAAAATCGGGTATCGAGTTGAAAGTGTTTGGCTAACTCGGTTCGGGTTTTTCTATATTTCTTTAAAAAAAAATTGTTTAAATTATCTATTTTGTACGAAAATATAAATGAACGAGTAGATAAACAATGTAACCTTTATTCGATCTAAACCGCAATAGTCAACAGATTAATAGTATCCAAACGTTACAAGATTAGATTAATGTCAATGAGATAATAAACATATGAATGTAAAGACAAAGACGAGATCGGTGAAAATGATCTAAGAGAAGAGAAGAGAGTGATCTAAAAGATCGCACACTCAGTGTGTCTAACCCTGATAAGGGACTTATTAAATAGGAGATTAAGTTTCACTCAAGACCCTCTAACGGCTAGTAGTAACTCATCGCAGAAAACGAAGAAAGGCTTGAGAGAAATGAGATTCTTGGAACTTTAAATCTTTAATCTTTGTCGGGTTAAACCCTCAGAATCAATCCTGCAATAAGCCACAACTTGAAAGCCATTAGCATTGATAGAATGATATGTTTCTTCTGATTACCAACCCAAAATTTAACATTCCCTTAATCGATGAGCAAACATATCAAACAATATCAATTTTCACACAAAATTTATCTTTGATAGACAGGGAGGTTCTTTGTGAGTATGTCTGCAGTTTGGTTTGAAGAGCCAATCTTTTAGCATTTATAACACATCTAGCAATTTTCTCCCGATGAAGTGAACATCAATTTCAAAGTGTTTTGATCTTTCATGAAAAACAGGGTTGACAAAGAAACAAGCGATTTGTTATCACAAAAAGATCAACAGGAAGATTGATATCAACTTTTAGGTCTTTTAGGATTTTTGAATCAAATGATTTCACAGTGCAGAGACATAGATCTATATTCGCTCATGGAAGATTTTGAAAGAGTGTTTTGTTTTTACTTTTCCATGAGATTAAACAATCATTAAAGAAAACACAATAACTCGTGATGATTTTCCGGTTTTCTTGCATTCGGCCCAATCAAGATCACTATATCCTTCAAGATGATTTTCGAGTTGCTAAAATTGTACCTTAGACCTTTTCCCGGAGCTCCTTTAGATATCTCGAACATTGAGGCACATTTCGATGAGACTTTAAAGGAGAATGATATATTGTGCGCACAATGAACCGAGTAAGAGATGTCGGTCTTGTATGGGTGAGATAGATAAGTTTCCAAGTAACTTCCGATAACCAGATGATGTTGACAAGCAAGGGTCATCATGAGTGGGAATGTATGGAAGGACATAGTTGGGTTCCATAGGAGTGGACACAGTTTGCACCCAAGGAGACCAAATTCTTTGAAGAGTTCAAGACAATATTTTCTTTGGGAGAGACAAATGTCATTCCCAGTTTTAGAACCTCAATGCCAAGAAAGTATTTTAGATCTCCCAAGTCTTTAATATGAAACTTTGTTTTAGGAACTCTTTGAATCGGTTTATCTCATCGATACAATTTCCGGTGAGGACAATATCATCCACATAAACAAGCGAGCAATAAACTTGTTATTCTCTGCTTTGGTGAACAAAGAGTGATCATTAACAGATTGAACAAAGTTATTTTCTTTTAAAACACCGACAAGTTTTTCATTCCATTTCACAGGGAGCTTGTTTTAAGCCATATAGGATTTGACAAGTTTACAAACTTTATTCTTATTGTTCTCATTACAGAACCCTTTGGGAATGGTCATATAGATATCCTCATCAAGATCTCCATACAAGAAAGCATTATTAACATCAAGTTGAAAAGAGGTCATTTGTTTTTACTGCTAAGCAATAAGACACCGACAAGAGACATTTTACAACAGGAGAAAAAGTTTCATCATAGTCTATTCCTTCCTTTGGTTATAGCCTTTAACAACTAGTCTAGCCTTGTATCTATCAACTTCACCATTGGCTTTATATTTGATTTTAAATATCCATTTGTAGCCAATAGGAATTCTATTGGAGGTAGATCGGTTATATCCCAAGCATGGTTTTCATTTAATGCCTCAATTTGAAATTCATAGCATCAACCCAATTACTATCATGGATAGCTTCTTCATAATGTAGGTTCAATACTTTTATTAAGACTAGATGCAAAGCAAGAATTATCTTTGTTAAGGTTGGAGTAATTAACAACCTTTTCAACACCATATTGACTTTTCCTTCTATAATAAAGTCATTAAGATTACTTGGGCAATTTGGAAACTCGGTTGACCTTCTAGTAGTAATGGTCGGCAAGCCTCTTTCTTGTTCAAAGATAATCGGTGTTGTATCGGCAGGATCGAAACTGCATCAATGAATGTGAATCATGTGATATGTTGCCTCGTGGTGTGTATTATCATCTATAATGTTGCAACTGGTTCGTCAATCCTAGTGGGATGACTTACCACTGTGCCATCATCATAGGATGTCACTCTCCCTTCATCATTGGGACTTATTTGTGAGTCAAAGAAATTTTTGTGATTTAAATCTTTTGGTACAAAGGTTTCAACAAAAGGTTTTGACATAGAATTTTTCATTTTGAAGGGAAAAACAGTATTGAGTAACCAATAAAGACACTTTTTTCAGACCTACTACCAAATTTATCAGAGATGTTGAGAATGGTGGCATAGCATAAGCAGCCAAAGACTCTAAGGAGAGAGTGAAGGTCATGCCCATACACAAGGAAGAACGGGACTTGCAGGACAAAAGCGAAGAGGGCAACCTGTTTATGACATAAGCAAAGAAGTTAGAACACATTCGGACCAAAGATTTAGAGGTAATTCCCACGAAACATGAGGATCTAGCTACATTAAGGAGATGCCTATGTTTCCTTTCTGCAATACCATTTTGTTGTGGTGTATAGACACAAGAGGTTTGATGTAAAATTCCTTTTCATGGAAAAAACTTGAAGTTTATTATTGACAAATTCGTCCCATTATCACTTCTAAAGATCTTGACATTGTGTTCAAATTGATTTGATAGCATGTGAGTAAAGTTAACAATGGAAACATAAACATCATCCTTCCCTTAAGCATATAAACCCACAATCGCCCTAGAATAGTCATCAACAACAGTTAAAAATATTTGTAACCATCTCGCTAGTGACTTTATATGGTCCCCATACATCAAGATGGACAAGTTGACCAATTTTAGTTGATTTATGTTCACTTGTAGGAATGGTTCCCCGGTTTGTTTAGCTTTATTACAAGTATCACAGAGATGATCGGTTTCGGATGTACTATCAAATTTAAGAGTGGGTTTAAGTATGTGTAGGACTTGGTCGGAGGATGACCAAGTCTTTGATGCCAAAGATTTTTGAAGCATGACAAATGATATGCAATTATTAGAAATAATCTTACATGAAGAATCAATATCAAACATATATAACCCATTGTGTTGTTTACCAATCCCCACAATCCTTTTTGATGTAAATCAGATATAGCAATTAGATTCATTAAACCCGACAAACATCTTATTGTCTCTAGCAATTTTATGAACAGACAAGAAACTAACATTGTACTCGGGAACAACAAGTACATCAAAGAGAGTTAGATCATTATTGATCTTTAAATCACCAATTTTGTAATTAAGGCACGAGTACCGTTGGGATGTCCAACAGCTTAAGCCAAGATTTGAAATGTTAACAACATTGATTAAAAAATTTCACCACAGTCATGTGCCGATTTGCACCGAATCAACAATCCAACCAAGACCGATGTTTCCAGATAGTGTCTTAGCGTTGTTGTTAAAAAACTTGTTGAAGTTTATATTAAACTTGACACCGCCATTAAAGAAGGTTCACGAAAAATTTTTACCGCTAAGTTGGCATTAGCGGATGACACATTGTTGTCATTGAGAAGACTCATAAGTCTTGAGAGCTGCTCATTAGACAAGGAGACGGAGAGTTCTTGCACTATTATCGGTGACAAGATTGGTTTCAGCAGAAACATTATTCTCACGAACAGTTTACCATTAAAATTTCTTTTAGCATATCCGGCAGGATAGCCAACAAGATCATAACATCTATCAATGGTGTGACCGGGTTTTTACAATTGGTACATTTGAGGTTCATGTTTGGTCCTCTCGCTATTGAGTCATTACCGATATATGACCATAAACTTTGTTGTTAAAACTTCTTTTATTATCAAAAATTTTCCACCATCGAAGTTTTTGCGTGAAAAGTCGTAGCATTGGGTTTAGCGAGCTATTCCCGGATGATACATTTCGTGAGACTCTTCTCCGAGACAACGAGAAGGCGCTTTGACATTAGGTAAAGGGTCTCGGTTAAAATATTGCTTCGATGGGAACATAGGAGTCATCAAGACCCATAAGAAATTGCATTAACTTGATTAGTCGATTATGTTTTTCAAAATGTTTTGCACCTCACAAGTGCAAGGAGGCAAGCTAATCATACAATCAAATTGTTTCCATAAAGAGTTAAGATTGTTATAGTAATCAAGAGAGGACCCACTTTGACTAAGAGAGTTTATATTTTTATGCAAATTGAAAATAAATTTGAACCATCAACCTTATCATAAGTATCTTTAAGATCATTCCACATTTCATAAGCGGTTTGGCATAGATAGCCCAATGAATAATTCGGTGAGAATTAAGAATCCAAGTAACCACAACCGAGTTACAAGTATCCCATTGATTAGCAAGATTAGGGTTTGAATCGTTTCTTATGCAAGTACCATCAATAAACCCTAACTTATTATGGTTCCTTAAAGCAAAGGTCATGGCCATATTCCATATTTTATAATTTTCAGTTCATGTGAGTTTGATAGAAATAATGGGAGTCCCATTAGTGTTATTAGGGTGTAAGTACAAAGCATCCCCAAAGGATAACCCTTTCGGTGGAACCACCACCACCAAGACTATCACCATCAACCATAATAAAGGCAAGTAGAGCAGGAAAAATAAAAGAGACGAGAGATAATAATAAGACCAAATAGATAGATAAGTAAGACTTTGAATTTAAGAAACAACAAGCACCAAGCACATGGACTAGGGTAAACCAGAGCGGTATTCGTACCACTCAAAGGTGGCGATCAAGATGTTAGTGTGCCGTTTGCACCCACAAAGACTTAAGTCTTGTATGTTTGAAGAAGAGACAAGATATAGACTTACAGAGAAATATGCAATGGAAGAACAAATCACAACTACCCTAGATTCACTTAGTCAGGGCTAATTGTAAGTAGAAGATAACCAGTGACTACGCCAATAGAATAACCCCAAACCACCAATAGTTGCCGAAGAGAATCAATGAGCACAAGCTACGATACCATGTATGAAAGTATAGGCAACAATAGATAAACAATGAACCTTTATTCGGATCTAAGCGCATAGTCGACTTAGATTAATAATATCCAAATGTTACAAGATTAGATTAATGTCAATGAGACAATAATCATATGAATGTAAAGACAAGACAAGATCGGTGAAAATGATCAAGAGAAGAAGAGAGTGATACAAAAGATCGCACACTCAAGTGTGTACAACCCTAGATAAGGGACGTATTAAATAGAGATTAAGTTTCACTAAGACCCTCTAACGGCTAGTAGTAACTCATCGTGTAAACGAAGAAAGGCTTCAGAGAAATGAGATTCTTGGAACTTTAAATCTTTAATCTTTATCCGGGTTAAACCCTCAGAATCAATCCTGCAATAAGCCACAACTTGAAAGCCATTAAGAATTGATAGAATGATATGTTTGCTACAGATTACCAACACAAAATTTAACATATTTAAAGCAATAATATTACATTTTACTCATATTCGAGTTTATCCGAATCCGACTAACCTGAATTTAAATAAAGTCGAGTTCGGGTATGGTACTTTTAGCATTGACAGACCCGAATTGATTCGAAGCTGACAAACGACCCGATTAACACCCCTTACTCTCCCATGTTTTTTCTTATTTGTTCTATTGTTTATAGGATTTTCTCGTCCGATTTAAACTTGAGAGGTAATACTGTGAAAAATAAAACGAGTCATTTCTTGTGAGACCCGAAACAATCTCAATCATTGTTTATGTGCATCTTAGAACTGATGTTATAAAACGTACTTTATACTCGAGTTGTTTATCTGGACACATGATAATACCTTATTCTTTTGGTAAACTCGCCAACCCAATGCTAACCTTTCCAATTTGGTCAAGGCCAACTACTACTTCACTTTGTGGAAACTTGACTAATATTTCTGTCAACCACTTTAACTTATTAATTTAAGCAAAGTTTATGTAGATGAAAGTGGTCGTGCATTGAAAAACTTTGATGTTACAAAAGTATTAGGCATTCAAAAATATGTCATGATAAAAATGTGTAAATTATTTAAGCCATTGAAAGAAAGTAAGTGGTAGAAAGAACCTATTTCTCCTTTTGCTTAATTCAACTGGGACCTGGGCAACTATTCATAAGTCACGAGCACAATTATCTTATTCTTTGAAGAATTGTTTTGCTATTTCTTTTGAGATAGATCAGTTTTGGCTTTTGTTAAAAGACAGTTGATAATTTAACTAGTTACCGTAGATAATTAGTTTATGAAATACTCCCTAACAAGTTACCATGCATATTTTAGAAGCATAACCCAATATCTTTTGAAGTCCAAAGTACACATAAAAGCAGTGTTGTAAAAAAGCTTGCAAGGGTGGTTAATCGCTGCTTATGCGTTAATTGGCTATCAATATTTTTGATTTGTGTAAATTAGTCAGACAAATTGGTCAACCGTGGTCAACAACAGTTAACGATCTTTCAGCTTCTAGAAACCGCATAATCTTTAGGAGTATCTAAACTCGCAATAAACTTGTTTTAATCATTTATAGTCGCTGTTTATATCTATCACAAGTTGTTTTTCAAGGAAAATATTGTCGGAAATATCCAAAACTCGCTGAAAATACCAAAATTTGTCAAAATTTCTAATATGATTAATCACCGATTAATTTCGTCTAGACCGATTACAAGCTATAAAAAATCGACCTGCCAACTATCAGTTCGCAATGAGTACCTTCAACAATGTTAACAATGACATGTGGAAGGTTTTTCTATAAGTTTTGTTTGCATGGAACTTGACAAAAAAATTAAGAAAAGGAAAATAAGATGATAATGTTACACGTCAATGCATAGACTATAAGCTCGAATATATTTCGTTATATGAGGAGAAAAGAAGCGTAGAAATCTAGCAAATATCTAGAGATTCCGATTTGTGGGTCCTTGTCACTAATTCTCAGAAATACCCTACCAATTTTGTAAGTCTTGCTTTCATAAGATTTATAAACAAGATTTTGGGTCATACGTGTCGATTTCTCATTGTAAATTTCCACACTAATCCTTCTTACAGCTTCTAAAATTCGGCACGGCTTTTTCTAGGGACATCTTTGCACTTTGCTAATACGTTAGTTTGTTGATTTGTGGCCATTTAAGTCAATTTATGTCCTGTGTCAATTGTCATTATCAGTATTTGATACTTAAATTAGTTGTCTAAAAGTCACATTATACTTGGTTATATCCAACCTTATGCGTATTGAATTGTTGATCAATATATAAGATACACTGTGTTCTCAAGTTTTAAAACAAAGAAAAAGGAAGAAAAAAATCGGAAATGAAAATAGAAAAGAAATAAAAAAGTAAAAGAAGTGTTAAAAATGTTGCTGATATAAATTAAAAAAAAATAATAATAATAATAATCATAACTCATGTTTTTAAGTTGGAATAAAAGGGATAATAAGTTTTTTAAATTACATACATGTCCTTTAATTTTTTATTATCAAAACCTTTGAAAGAGACATATTAGTCTTTAGGAGGTGTTTGTTAAGCTTATATGTAGGCTTATGAGCTTATTTGGTTTCGATTTATATTTCATAAATCTCAATTTTTTTGCTTATTTTGATGTTTATCAGCTAATATAGCTTATTATGACATAATAAGCTTATATAAGCCGATAAGCTCGTAAACTCACATATAAGCATAAACAAACACCCCTTAGACAAAATATAATAATGTTCCTTTTCCATTTTCGGAAGAAAATGGGGTGAAGATTTTCTAAGAAAAGTTCATATAATTTCCCTCTTCAATTCCCCTTCCTTTCTTAAAAATAAACTCAAGAACACAAAAAACATTACATTTTCTTTCTTTTCCATCAAAATTTTAACTTAAGAACACAATGCTAACAATTTCATTGTTCAACGAGTATCTTAAAAAAATACACTATATTAATCGATCAAACAATAAAACTTCAATTATTATGATTAAGAAAGTGATAAAGTTGTCTTTGATCATTAATTAAACTAGTTAGTGATTACTTAGTGTCTGGAACTTTTTTTTGGGTGGTTGCTGAGAGGCTTTCGTCAATGTCGTAAGTTTTAAATTTACTCCGGATAAGAGTGTTTGATGATACTCACATCTGTGATAGAGCTAGTTTCCAACTGATAGCAAGTTAGATGTAAAATTCATGACATTTTGATTGTTTTTTATATCTTTTCAACATTAGTCGAATGAATATAAATATACTTTTTTGCAAAATAACAAATGATTTACAGCATAGCATATCTCTGTAAGACTATTTTCTTGTATGGTTAGATGGCCCATCTCCATCATCTGATCAATGCTCCTTGTTTTTTCACGCTGTGAATTGATGGATTATGACTTAGGAGCTAATGGCAGACAAGAGTTTTCATATTGAAAATGAAAGCTAAAAAAAAACATTGGAAACCAGACTGGACCATTTATCATGAAATGGCTCAACATGGTCCAAGAATGGTGGTGCCAATAGATGTGACCAAGAAACCAAGGCAACTTCATAACCATTAGCACCCCGATATACCTCGTGTTGTTGAGGTTAGTGACGTTAAGATGGTTGATTTTTATGGTGGTGGTATTACACTAGAGTACGCTGCTGAAGACATCAGATATGCGGACAAGTCTGTTGCGAGTCTTTTTCATGTGTACTAATCTTATCATGTTTTGTATTCATTTCATGTGCTACATAGACGAAAATATCCATTCTTTTGTTCACTCTTTTATTCATATCTTATTTCTAAATAAATAAGACGGGTTAGGCGTTTGGGTAAGGGTCGGTCGAAATGGGTCAATTTGGGTTGGACCGTCCCACAAACACTTTTTCGCGTTTTTTTTTTTTTTTTTTTTTTTTTTTTAAGTTTTCAACCACTTTTTGAAATCGATAGTATGAATATCAGGTGACATTCAAAGTTAACACGGGTTGACAACGCATATCCATTTCAAATACTAAAGTTTCATTTAACCTGTTTGAGGCAAGTGTAACCCAAATTGACCCGTTTAGCATAAACTTGTCAAATTCATAACTCTGTCAATATCTATTAGGCCCATATAGCAAGAACCCAAATCGCAAAAATGAAGCTCAAAGGCCAGGACCTAATATACACAATTAGCCCCAATGATAAGAATCTGACCACAATACTCTACCACAGATTCTTAGGTATTCCAAAAGATTTAGCATTCCATATATTCTGTCACACAAATAGTAGTTCATCTATGAGTCCTCCAACACCAAAACTAGTAGTACGTATATTACTTATTTCTTCTCTAGTGAAACCAAAATATTGGTTTTATAGTCGGTTCAAAGAAAGAAAATGGCCGTTGTAACTAACAAGCGTCCGTGATTTATTTTCAGCAATTAATCTGAATCAGTGGCCATTAACCAAGATATCTTTGAAAAGGCATTGACTTAATATAAGTATAATCTTGTTTTTCAGTTATCTAATATAGTTAGAAAAACGAGATACAAAACATCCAAGGACAAGTGATATCATATCATCAATGTGAGACTCGTGTGACCCGCAACAGTACAACACAAAGGACTCAAATAATTGACAACTTGTCGCATGCCTTATGGTTGACTAGCTATGGTCTTTACTCTTTACTTCCACAACTGTGGATAGTATTTACCCGACAATGCCATGTGAAAAAATGTAAAATCGACAAAATTCATAACCCCACAACGATAACCAGGCATGAGGCAATAACACAACAGCGTTTTCGACTAGCAACTTGTTTGTGTTAATGATGGCTCAACGAAGTAATGCTCCTCCATGCGATGCAGTTTCCGTGATAGGTCCACATTGTATGGCTCTAAACGCATATGATGTTATATTTGTTACGCATTCAAGGGGAGACCATTCATTACAGATCATGACTATAATATCATGTTCAAGGTGAACCCAGTGAACAAAATGTTCCGTGATCAGCTTGTCCTACTTGATGGATGTGGCAAAATCCTCGTTACGCTCCGTGAAAAGGTGATTTAAATTATATTGTTCCTGCTAAATATATTGAAGTACACTATAGTATGGTTATTATGTTTCCAGGTCAGGAGTGTGCACAAGCGATGGAATGTATTTAAGGGAAAAAGTGAAAATGTTTCTGATATCATATTTAGCATAAGAAAACCAAACACAATCCAATGTGGGACGAATCTACATGTGTTCTTGGCCGACAATGAGAGTAACGAGGAAGCTTGTGATTTTAATATCACAGGAAGCTGGTCAAAGAAAAATTGCGCTATTTATGATTCTTCCAGAATAATAGCACAAGTACGTTTCATACATTTGACCTTGTTAATGTGTTGTAGTCTTGGATATTCCCGGTTATGTGTATTTACTCTAGAGTCTATGTATAAGGTAAAACATAATCAACGAGTTGACTTGTTATTGTAGATGCGCCCAATGCAGGCTACGGACAGGTTCACTGTAAGTTTGTAACTATTTTTCCGAATGTGGATCTTGCATTTGTGATCACACTTATTGCGATTATTGATACTATGAAAACTTCCAATAATGATGATGATCATTGTCATGCTAGCAAAGTAATCTCTCAAGTGGGCAAGGTTGGTAAAGTTGTTGCAAAAGGTGCCGTTAGTATTGCTGCTCATGTTATTGGTGTAAATACTTCTGATAATAACTAGTGGTGTACAATCATTAATAAGACTGGATGTTGAGATTTGATCCCTAGTCAAGTGATGTAGAATTTTATAACCTTTCTTAGATTTAAAATTTAAATATTTCAGCCTTAGAATTGTTGTTCATATGTGAGCAAACACTGCTCATTTGGGCAAACTATCTAGTGCGGATGGTTTTGGCTGTGTATTTTTGGTGCAAAAGGTGAATTGTATTAATTATCAAAAACTCCAAATTACACAAGAACTTCAAGACTGAGATGGACATACCCCATCCAGAAACATGCAACCTATACTACACATCAGATGGATATACACAAAAACAACCAAAAACAGACAATGCTATCACCATTACTCTATCACCACCAAGCTTTCAAACAATGCAACTGTATTGTAGCATAAACCATACCAGTTGCTTGTCAATTCACCTTTATTTGCACTCACCATCTAAACTACATTTCCATCACCATCCTATCCAAACCATTCAACCTACAACCACAATAGAATGGACGGGATTGGTGTGAGGCTCACTAGAACCCATAACCCATCCATTGGGGCTCTACCAAGACAGTCTACATTTCCTTCTCGAAAAGGCTTCAACCGCTGAACACACACCCTCAATGATGACCAACGGACCTCCTTTGCCAAATGCATTAAGTGGACCAAGCGGTTCATCTTTCACCTCGCTATTCCACTTATCATACATTGGCCGCCCAACCATATACCCTTCACAATGATATGCTCTACATTATGGTACATCCTAATGAAATAGACCTCTCACCGTAGCTTCAATCCTCATCACGCTTCCTCCCCAGGCCAAACATGCTTAAGGTAGAAGTTCCAGAGTACAGTCACCAAAAGGACTCCAAGGTACTAGAAACATATCCATTGTTATGGTTTGCAAAGAAATCATTTGACTGTTTATAGCAAGTCAAAGACTTAAGTAACCATTCAGATGAAAAACTAATATCCAAACACCTCTGAAACAACAGCTAACCATGGAATATAAACCACACCTCAAAACTGCCCTTTAGAAAAACTATCTACCACACCTTTAAACACCTCTAACCATCACTTCATTTTGCTCTTTTAAGAGATAAACCCCAGCTGCTCTCTATCCTTTTTATAGCACCACTTTCTATAACTGTCAAGCCAAGCAGTCTACTCTTAATAGTATCCAGAATACTATTAAACACTGCCTCATAACTTCTACTAATATCTCTGAAAATTCTCCCATTCCTTTCCTTCCAGATATGGTATACACAAGCAGCAATCATCAGTCTTCTCACCACACTGTTTATGTTATTACCACACCCAGCATTAGTAAGATTTTGAACAATGTCTTGCCAGTTTGTACTATGCTCCTTTATGATTGCCAACTCTTTACCTCTACACCACACTTCTTTAGAAAAAGGACACTGAAAAAACAAGTGATTCAGGTTTTCATAGTCATTAAGACATAGAGGGCATCTATTAACATCCTGTATTCCCCATTTTCCTAGCTTATCTTGAGTAGTCAGCTTATCTTGGACTGCTAACCAGAGAATGAAGGCATGCTTAGGAATGCACTGGGAAAACCAAACCAAATTCCACCAATACACTTTAGGATTCTGAGTGGTTTTGGCTGTGTATTGTTATATGTTTTATGCTTTATCATTTGAGGCGGGTGCTGGTTTGAGATATATGGAAACGTGTACATGTGTTTAGCAGCATAGACTATAGAGAGAATGATATTGCAAGATCAGCAGAAGCTTTTGCAGGAAATATCTGCGATGAAGCAAACGGTGTAATATATATAACCATGGTTTTAGATACTGATGTACGAGTTATTTGGACTTTCTAAAAATCGTTAGCGAGAGGTCCCAAAGTATATAATAGAGATGAAATAGAGACTGATGTACGTGTAACTTATCTGTTTAGAATATTTCTGATAAACTTACAGTGTGAGCACCGCTGCCGGCTGATCTACAACTATGCATAGAGATGAAATAGAGACTGATAGTTGTGTTCCTAAGCTAAACAAACGAGCAAGATCTGGTTACTTGCTTATTAGTAAGTTTGTATCGAGAAAACTTTCATTAGACCGTTGGTGACAGATTTTGTCAAGCTCATCAATATCATATTCAGTCACTCCAACAATTGTATTTTCGACAATAACTTGAAGTTGTAAAATTTTAACGGTTTTGAGCGGTTCATACTCGAATCTTGGGTAGATATACCATCCAATTGATAGCTGCCATTTCCATATATTTATTTAGCTTTTCAATATTAGTTTAATGAATATAAATGTACTTTTTCGCACAAAAACAAACTATACACTTCATGTATAGTGAGATGGTCCATCTCCATCATCTCTCCTTGTCTTTCCACTATGAAAACGAAGGCAGAAAAATATCTAACTCTAAGACACTTTCTTTCTTTCACATAAGTTTGGTTAAAAATACATTTGAAATCTTATCATCATATGGCGCAACATGGTCCAAGGATGGTGGTGCCAATAGATGTGACCAAGAAACCAAGGGAACAGAAGCTCCCTCTTCACAACCGGTGGCATCCCGATATACCGCCTGTTGCTCAGGTTAGTGTAGGCGAGGTTTTTCGGGTTGAGATGGTTGATTTTTCTGGTGGTGGTATTACGCGGGAATACACAGCTGAAGACATCAAATATTCAGACCAATCAGTTGTGAGTCTTTCTCATGTGTAAATATGTATTACTCTTATCATGTTTTCTATGCACTTCATGTGCAGCATAGGAAAAATAATCATCTCTTTTTGGTCTTTTATCTGACTGTTTTCAATTAGGGCGAGTAGGCAGTTTGGGTAAAACTTCAAAATGAGTAAATTTCAGAACGGTTCAAAACGGGTTGGGTCGGCAATCACTTCTTTATCTTTAGAGTCTTGCAAAATAATAAATGTTAGAAATTTGATTAAGAAGAGTATGCTACAACAATGCTGATCTGTGTCTTGAAATGATTAGGTTATATGAATTTCGAAAACTTTTTTGGTGACTTTTCGACCTCTTTGACCCGTTGTAGTCAGTATAACCCAAATCGACCCGTTTCCTCATAATTGGTTCAAAATGCCATGAAGCCCAAATAACAAGAACCCTTGATAACATGAGGCCCAAAAGAGAATAATCTGATGGATATAATTGAGTCCAAGTGATAAGAATCTGATGGCAGATGAAGACAACGTCAACACCTCTTAACTCTGGCAAAGATACCTTGGTTATTTTCTAAGAGATTCATTATTCCAGCTTTCTATATCTTTGACACACATATACTCACTAACAGAAGTTCATCTATGGCTCCTCCAACAACAAAACTAATAGTACCTATAGACCTAAGGAAGAAGCCACGGGAACAAAAGCTACCCCTACATAACCGTTGGCACCCCGACATACCATCCGTTGCCACGGTTAAGACTGGGCAACTTTTCAGGATAGAAATGGTGGACTGGACTGGTGGTGCTATCAAAGATGATAATTCTGCTAGTGATATTAAATATTTAGACCTTTCTACTGTAAGTACTATCCAAAATTGTATCAAGGTTTTGATGATAAGTCAACTCTTAGAAACTATATGAATAAAAAGTTACTAATATTATAGTAAACTGTATAAAACAAATATACCATATGTTTTGCTCCATCCGTCTCAAAATAAATGTTCACCATTATATTTTGGGTTGTCTCAAAAATATGTTCACGCCCAAATATTTACGCAGTTTCCCATCCTACCATAATCACGGTCAATGACAAAACTGTAATAGTTGTACGTTTCTTAAACTGAGTCTTTTACTAAGGTAAAACTGACATTTACATACTTAACGAATTATTATTTACACTTTTTAAAGCTGTGCAACTTTTGTTTAGTGGACAGTATTTGGTTTAATGAAATAATGTGAAAACTGAAAATTAGGTGCATTATCTAAGCGGGCCGATTAGAGTTGTTGATGAGGAAGGAATAGCGGCTAAACCAGGCGATCTTCTTGCAGTTGAAATATGCAACTTGGGTCCTCTTCCTGGTGATGAATGGGGCTTTACGGCGATCTTTGATAGAGAAAATGGTGGTGGTTTTCTTACTGATCATTTCCCATGTGCCACAAAAGCAATCTGGTATTTTGAAGGAATATTTGCTTACTCACCTCATATACCAGGTGAATAAATTATGAATTTATCATTTAAAAGTAAACAAAATGCAAAAAGGTAATAGAAATTAGAAGAAAGTGTTAATCGTTTACCTATTAGGTGTACGATTTCCGGGTATAACACATCCGGGAATAATTGGAACTGCGCCTTCGATGGAACTTCTTAATATCTGGAACAAAAGGGAAAGAGAGCTTGAAGAAAATGGTCTAAACTCATTCAAGTTATGTGAAGTTTTGCATTCAAGGCCATTGGCAAATCTACCATCAACAAAAGGCTGCCTTCTAGGACAGGTGTGTAGCAATTGTGTTTAGTGTCGTTATTGAAGGTGTGATAATAAGTATGATTTATTTTCACTCTAACGGGTCTCAATGTTGTAGATTCCTGAAGGAACTAATGAATGGGAGAAGATTGCTAATGAGGCTGCAAGAACAATTCCGGGAAGGGAAAATGGAGGGAATTGTGACATAAAGAATTTAAGTAGAGGTTCAAAAATTTACCTTCCGGTATTTGTCGAAGGAGCTAACTTTAGTACAGGGGATATGCACTTCTCACAAGGCGATGGTGAAATTTCGTTTTGTGGGGCCATTGAAATGAGCGGCTTCCTTGAGCTCAAGTATGTTTTCTTGTGTCATACACCAAAAGTAATTAGATTCAAAAGCACCCGCATTTTTATTTTTTTTTATTTGGTATTAGATGTGAGATCATACGAGGTGGGATGAAAGAATACCTAACTCCAATGGGACCTACTCCTCTTCATGTTAATCCTATATTTGAGATCGGACCAGTAGAGCCGAGATTCTCAGAATGGTTGGTGTTTGAGGGAATCAGTGTTGACGAGAGTGGAAGACAGCATTACCTTGATGCTAGTGTTGCTTACAAGCGTGCAGTGCTTAACGCTATTGACTACTTGTCAAAGTTTGGATATTCCAAAGAACAGGTTGACAACCTTTGATTAAAATCCCTGAAAATGTCCAAATCTATTTTAAGTGTGGTTCCATTTATTGACATATTAAATTCACGGTGACTCTTAGGTGTATCTTTTATTGTCATGCTGTCCTTGCGAAGGAAGGATTTCAGGAATAGTCGATGCTCCAAATGCTGTTGCCACACTTGCAATTCCAACTGCTATCTTTGATCAGGTACTTGATGCCCAACCTTCAACAGAACCTAATATTGCAAAAGAATCCAAGATTAGTATTAGTAACAAGCTGATAATGCTTGCTTGTTGAAACCAGTTATCCACCAATACTCCGAAACTAGTACTAAGTATTCACATTTTACCTTTACACGAGGAAATACATGTATCAAATATGCGTGCAGAATTCTTAAAGACCTAAAAGTAGAGTCCTTGATACGATGAATTCTTTTTACACGACCTGCATTTTTATTTGAGAACTAAAACAGATAATCTTGTGCAGGATATTCGTCCAAAGGCTAACAAGTTGCCAATAGGACCACGTCTGGTGAGAAATCCAGATATTCCAAGATGCACTTATGATGGCAATTTACCAATCACACAGAACCCTGGTGCATCAGGAATCTAATAATGAAGGTGCTGAATACATGGCATATTCTACTATGTAACTATATATGTTGTCATTTTTAATATATTTGCACCGGAACATTAGCATACAACATATTTATGTTTACAGACACTATCAATCTATCATAAGTTCATAACTAAAGTTGATGGTGCCCACAAGAATTATTTTCTAAACAGCCGGCCAAACCGAAAACCAAGAGCTTCTTTATCTTATCCTACGAATCTCGTCCTTACTTTAAGTTTTTAATACTTAATATATTTAAACCAGAATTATGCTTGTGGTCATATAAGAAATTGAATAATTGTTTACAGACACAAATTTCCAAAAAATGAAAATTCAGGTGATCTTACATGTGGACTTTTGATGCATATCAGCATCAGTTATTATCAACTGTTAAGAAAGTCTTGTGTGGTTAGCAATTTTCTCTCAGAAGGTGTTGATACTTAAAAAAATAAAGTTTGTAATATAAATACTTACTTTGGTGACATAAATCTTACCTGGTCAAAAGCATAAATTAGTCAGTATATCAAATTCACAACTCTTTGCAGAAAGCATAGATAGTACTTGCTTTATGTATACTTTTTAAGTACCTTAAAAAAATCATATCATACGGCTAAACAAAGAGAGTTCCTTGTTTAGACTACCCGGGAAAGTCGAGTATTTTTTATTTTATTTTTTGCTATGTTGCACGCGGCCTAAACGGTATGCCCGTGGCTGTATCTGAACTTTCCCCGATCATCCGAAAATATTCACCCAACGAGTTTTGAACACGACATCTCTTCTGAAACTTTGTATTCACCTAACTGCTAGGCCACCTATGGTTAAAATAACTGCAATACTCATGTAAACTACATAAAAGAGAGCAGGAAGCAAATCATGAAAAATGGTTCCACACAGCATGGCTAAAAAATGGCTATATATTTTATTTTTTTAGCTTTTTGAGCATATTGTTTCTATAAACAATAATGCTTATTTCCTAACAAATAAAAAATACAACGAAATAGAACGAGTGAAACGTTTTGTTATAATACTATTATTGATTCACTGATTGATATTTAATAATCATCACAACGTATCACAATGGACAAATAATTGTGCATTCAATAATGTGGCGTGCATGATAATTTGTGGTATGCCCGTTGACCAATATTTGAATTTTTTGGATATGTTTAGATCACGAGCATCTCCAATGGTTGAAAATGTACTTAAAAAAAACTTGAAAATTGGTTAATGCATTAAAGCAGTAGATATAGATAAAGAATTATTGGAGCAGTAGGTTAGGGGGAAAAAAAGGTATTGTAAAATTGATGATGTGCGAGTGAATGAATGTTAAAGATAGGTTTATAAGGGGGGTCACAACCATGTTTAACAAAATATTTCATACCTAATCTCATCTCATACCTATCTCATACTTAACAATAGATTTTTAGTGTCAACCATGCCTAACTCATACCTCACATGCATTAATATAAAATGAAGTAATATGATTGGTGCGTTAATATAAACACACAAACGCATGCATGCTTTGCTCCCACACCAATTCGGTGTGTTATACCGATTTCCACCCATACCACACCACACCGATTAGGTGGCGGCGGTGTTGCCGATCGGTGTGGTCCAAACCGAAGGCATACGGCATACCGACCTCCATTGCCACCCCCTAATAGTTTTTTAGCATCGAAGTTTATGGGTTGAGAATAAAGTTTAAAAG
Organism: Chrysanthemum lavandulifolium; assembly: GCA_022545495.1. Classification (NCBI taxonomy): domain Eukaryota; kingdom Viridiplantae; phylum Streptophyta; class Magnoliopsida; order Asterales; family Asteraceae; genus Chrysanthemum; species Chrysanthemum lavandulifolium. Next base: position 65,056,837 of record CM040245.1, on the reverse strand, counting down.
CACAAATGGTTTAGTGCATTGGAAATGCAAAATCGAGATATTCTACATATTTTATAGTAAAAACTAAAAATATTGATTTGAGAAAATTAAATGAGAAATAATCAATAGGGGAAATTAAAGTCTAGTATTTTCACGATCATTTCCGGACATTCTTTTACCATTTAAAAATATTCATCCAAGTTTTGGTTTTTCATAAGTCCTTTGAAATGAACTTACTACTAAAGTACTAAGGGTATATTTGGTTAAAATAAGTATTGCTAGAACTAGAAATGTAAATGAAGATGGATGGTGAGCTAAAACAAAGAGATTATTTTTATAAATTACATAAAGTAATATTTAGAGGGTGTTTGTTACTGTTTATTTAAATTTACGTTTTTAAAAAGTGAGTTTACAAAATGACGTTTTCTAACTGCAACCCCCAACTTACTTTTTCATAACCACGTTTTCAGAGGACAAAAAGCAAATAATCACTTTTTGTCACTTGTCATCCAAACACCATTCAATAAATTATCATGTTAAACGCAAAGACAAACACCCTTTTAATTTTAAGAAATTATGAAATATTTTTTTTTTTAGAATATTGGATAAGTTATGTGTGTAGTAGCTTAGAGTGCATTTAGTTGGTGAAAAATACTTATTTTTTAAGATTTTTTTCATGAATACTAATACAATGGACAAATAATTGTACATTCAATAATGTGATGTGGATAATAATTTGTGGTATGTCATTGACATATGTTCTACAAATATTCATACTGCCTCGTAAAAATCTGTATCGCGTGAACCCGCGAAACACATTATGTTTATACTTTCTTTCCATGATCAATAACAATATTACAATTGCTTTCATGAATACATAAGTAAATAGTTAAAGATTTGGTTTAACATTACACAGAGAAAGTTAAACGAGATTAAATTATCAAGAAAAGTGGAGTATTTTCATAATCCATTTCCGAACATTTTTTTTTACCATTTCAAAGTATTCATCTAACAAGGTTCTGGTATTTCACAAAGTCTTTCAAAGAGAACTTACTACTTTTGGTATGTTTATCGAAAGTAATTGTTATTGAAATTGAAAATACGTGTTGATGAAGATGAAGTCGGAGTTAAAATAAACTTTTTATAAGCTACATCAAACTACATTTGATTTTAAGAGATTATAAAAAATAAATTTATAATTTTTCTATAAGTTATGTCTATAAAAAGATCATTTTATTTTAAGTACCTTACTTTTTCAATAAATAAATATACCAAATATGACTCAAGCCACATAAAATGATTTATTTTAACATAATAATAAAATATATATATATATATATATATATATATATATATATATATATATATATATATATATATATATATATATATATATATATATATATATATTGCCGCCAATGGGCTGACATGTCTATAATTATTTGTCACTATTTTTGTTATTGAAATACTTTTTTTTAAATTGTCAAACAATATTATAAAACAATTGTTTCTTTGGTTTTAGTTGTTGGTTTTGTCTTTTTTTAAGAATTATAAATAATTGTATGGTTTGTGTGGATGGTTAATAACACAACATATATAATTTTACAACATTATGAATTTTATGTATATTTGTAAAGTTGTAGATAATGAAAATGTATTAAAGTGATATAACAGCTTAACTTAAATTCTAAACAAAGCTTCTTTGTAGACAACATTTGTTGTTGATTTTATGATTTCCGCCTTCATGTTAATATGTAAGGAAGGCATACATAACTTATAATTATTGTTGGAAGGTATTAGTCATCGGAAAATAATATAGAAGGAAATAGTCGAGGATCAACAATTCTCGAATCATAAAATACGCCCAATGGTGGTATGACTTATAATTATTTGTTTGTTTTTTTTTTGTTAAATCAAATACATTTTTTTTGAATTGTCAAACAATATTATAAAACAATCGTTTCTTTTGTTTTTAGTTGTTGGTTATTTTTTTTTTGTTAAGAATTATAAGTAATTAAATGGTTTGCGTGGATGGTTAATAACACAACATATATAATTTTTACAACATTATGAAATTTATGTATGTTTGTAAAGTTGTAGATAATAAAAATATATTAAAGTGATATTACAGTTAATTTAAATTCTAAACAAAGTTTCTTTGTAGACAACAATTTCTTAAGTAAGCATGTCTTCGCCCTTAATTAAAATTATCATATGTTATTCACTATCATGATTGGCAGACATCTTTTGTTGTATGGATGATCAATTTTTTTTTGATCTTTTTATATTTTTAATTAATAGTTTTCCTAATATTTTATATATGATCATCATGATGATATTATCTCGTTATTCAGGCACTCCTCTACCGGGATCTATATGCACCTAAAGGACTAAATTCGGCTAGGATATGATTCACATGTCATAGTTTTGAGTATTAAGGTACTGCACATGCTGTTGAAATCACATCTTGTGGTTTTGATATTCACCATCTTAATAGACCAGATAGGATGCAAGACCACTCATCAACTAACATAATCGATCATGTAAAGGTATTGCGCTTTAAGTGCTTTTCCCACGTTGTTCATGCTTTGATCGAATTTTGTACTTCTATGGCATTTTTTAGTTTTAACTATGTGGTAAGATCAACGTTATTAGGAATTGAAAGCAAAAGTTCCTAAGTGGTAGTGCTACATGTAAAACACAAATGTTGAGCTAGAGTTAAAATTAATTTGGCCACAAATTGTAGGAAGAAAATCAAATTAGAAAAAAAAAATCTCAAATTACCTTCTCATCTATTATAAGCTCGGTAGCTTTAGGAGTGAAGAAAGTGTAATTACACTAATATTATGTAAAATTTGATAGAATTGTAAACTGTTGGACAACACAACCATAAGAGATGGAACCTATTACTTATTAGAAAAAGCTATATGCTGAAACTAACTGTAATAAATAGTATACCCAAATTGACCCATTATCCAGCATGTTTCAAACAATATAATGATTAGTGTATCAAATATGGTTTAAATAAACGGTCAATGAGGTTTTATGCAATCTAATATATTTTTGATGAATTTTGGGTTTATCCATTTGTGACTACATGACCTATCTTCATGAGTAGTCAAATATATAAGTTCAATCAATTGATCCATAAGCCATAAACATAGTCTAAATAAACCTATTTGCATGAAATGAATCAAAAATTTTGTTTAATAGAATTTAGTTCCAGAAGTCTATACAAAAGTGGAACTGCTAAATTCACCTGCAGTCCTGGTGTGAGTACCAGGACAATTCACCCAGCTCGATCACGAAATTTTGCAATGAATTGTTTTCTGGTTTCACCTTCAACGGCAACTAACTTCACTGTCGTATTTCTTCTTCATCGCAAGATGTGCAACAATATTTTGACCTACATCATCACATGCATGTAGGAGTTCATAAAACTGATCATTACCCCTATAAATTGTAATTTTCTCACCAATAAGGATGTAATAAACAACTTGTATTATAGAACTCGAAGTTTGTAATATTTTAGCAGTTCACTCGTGCACCAAGTGTCATTGGACCGTCAATGTTTCATATAATTAATAATTTTAGAATAATCCTTTTCAATATCACACAAATACCAATACACAATACAACTTATCAATGTTCAAAATTGAAAAGGGTCAATTTTGGCAATTGTAATGGGTCATACAGTACTTAAAATACATGATTGTATAAAGGATAAGGATCCTCTAATATAAACACTTTCAACTTTATACAACTCAACATTGTTCTTCAATGAAAACATTTTATTGAACTCTTCATGAGTGGAAAACTTGGATTCTTTAAAAATATATAAAACGGCATTTGCAGCTCGTTGTTCGGTCTGGACACCAAACTACATACGAAAAATAGATCATTAGCACATATTACTTTAATAAATATACACATACTATCATAGGCGATTTTGGAGTTCCAGAATTAGCAGTCCTTGGCTATCGAAATCCATTTTGGAGTTCTAGAATTAGCAGTTCCCCAAAATTAAAACCTTATAGATACAATGACCTTATATTAGAGTCGATAAACATTATTAAGTGAAAGTTGATATAAGAAAACACCATCCGAAAAAAGGTTACCATGGCTAAAACAGAATCCATGAAAGAGTTCAGACTGATGCTCGCCATCACTTGCTGCATAGAGTAGTAAGACACATTAATCATTTGATTTTGATTCCCTTGATAAAAAAAAAGCATAACATAAATGTTGATAACATGGCATGACTTACCCGAAGTAAGGTCTTTTAGGTACTCACTGTCAATCTGCTTAAACTTGTAATGCATTCCTCCTAAACACTGAAATAAGATATGCAATTATGAGTCAGTGGAGGTAGACGTATAATTATGTAAATTTTACGTAAAAAATAAAGAATACTAAGACTACAATCATTCACCTTCTCAGATTGATTGAAGCTTTTCTATGGGAACCTCTACCTTCACTTGTTATTCACTAATCTCTTCTCATCATAGTCACCACTTTTTCTTTGTCTACCGCGGCTCGAACCCTCACTGAAGATGATGACCCTGTAAGCCTAGGGGTTGAACCTGTAATAGGTGGCAACACTACACCTTTAGGTGTGATCCCTCCTAACCCAGCTTCTAGAAGCCAAGATGGACACATTTATGTTCAAATTTTATGCGAGTATGCCAATATGGACACATTTACTTATAATTTGGTTTCTTTGGTTATGTTTTATTACAAATGGATCATATTCACCAAATAAAGATAGTAATAGCGGAGGTATATACATGACCACTTTGACCATCTATGAAATGTCCTATTTTGACCAGTTACCAGACCCCCCATTTTGCAACCTCTTAAGTAATAATTATAAATATATACCGCAAAGTTCTTTTTCACGAGACGCTTTTCAGTGTCGAAATTGTTCAGCCTCTAGTTTTATCTTGTGCTGCAGTTAGACCTGCAACCACAACTAAATCACCACCAAATTTACTCATATAAATTTATTTAAGAGTCACGAAACCTAAATCTTATCCCACCTTTTGTGCCTTGATGAATTGTATTTCATTTTGTAATCTTTTTTATGCTTCGTCATTCTTTTGTTTCTGCCTCAAAAGGTGCACTTGATTCTCTTGTTTCTTTTTAAGTTCTTGTATCTGAATTTTTATCATTATCAAATTTTTAATAGCTAAAACATGTTTTTTAATTGGCTACATCTGTATCCAAATGGGTATGAAAATTTATCGGCAGTTTACTTGTGATTCCAGAGATTTTAATTTGTGGGAGTGCAAATCTCAAACTTTTTGTGCTTGACCATCAGAAGAAGCAGTGTACTACCTTAACCGATTATTAACAGATGAAGATCTGGTGGAGAATGTGATTGTGGAGGCTGGGACATTGGTTGCCAATTTCACGTTCTCACTCATCAAGATGAAAATGCCAAGACTTCAAGTTCATCTATGCTTTGTGCTACATCGATCGTCTTGACCTTTGTTACCGTGTATTTGCAAGATTACTTTTTCAGATCATTCCAACTGAAAGTTATCTTTGGTCGCTATTATCATTAAAAATATTAGTACATCCATAGATACTAAACTTACAATATATGTATTTTAAGGAAAGAGAAAGTACATGTAACGTGTTTTAGCTACATACAAAGATTATATATTTAAATCCTTTCATAATTTCTTAAAGTGCTTAATCTAAGTGCTTCATTGCAACTAATCCCGACTCAAATCGAGACAAACCTTTTTATCTGTTACTATTAGACACAAAGTTTATACGCTTGTTCTAGAATTTTGAGAAATTTCTTTGGAATCATATCGATCGGTTGCATATAATACTCACGAATAAAGAAACATCCGATTAATAAAACAATCGGTCCCTTCTTCCTTCTTGGTTTTAGCTTGTGTTTCTTCAATGCATGTTTATTCACTTAATTGTGTTCTTTCAATGTGTTCCTTGAGCGTGTGTTCAGTGTATTCATTCAAGAACCCGTGTCATTAATTTTTGTTCGGTGTGTTTGTTGAGCGATATATGTTCAAGAACCCGCTTCATCAATTATCTTGCAACTTCGTCACCACATCATCGAGTTAGGTTTTTCAAGAACCCATATTAGTCGATGCCCTTTTCTTGGACACCTTCACCACCCAATAATCGGTACTTTTTCTTAAGCCAAACACCCCTAAAACAAAGAACAACATAACAAATTAGCCTTCGTGAGTACCATTTTCTTGACCAAACACCCCAAAACAACAACAAATATAACCAATCATCATCCGAAATGTAATCATCATGAACACCACCATGAGATCAATTATGAAGAAGCGGTTGAAACCATAACCAAAATCAAAACCGACGACCAAATATCCGCTTTACCCACCCATAAACACAAACTCAATCGTGCAATCACCATAATCAAACCGACGGCCATATCTCATCTCTAGCACTAAAACACCACCAACACCACCAAACCGCTGTTGAAGTATTTTTTGTGAGGTAGTAATGATGTCATGATATCCTTCGCCTTATTAAGCTAAGCCTTTATGTTACTCGATATTTTGAAGCCGGATGTCGTGGCTTGTGGGTTAGCGATTGTGGGCTTGGTACGGTGATTCAAGCCTCTCGGCCTTGAAACCATCGAAACACAATCGCCCATACAGAGGTAATTTTGGAAATGGTTGTGGGAGCCAAAACTACCATGTCGGTGGAATGTTTTCGTGGTCGATCAACATTCAAGATCTTCACAACCAAATGCGCTCAACACTTCGGTTCCGTACTCTTCTCAAAGTCAATATTATCGATGACCAACTGTGAAAAATCCACCATTGCTCGCTAAACGTCAATTTACCAATCACTTGAATCCGAATGTCCAATCTCAAGATAATTCCAACCCGTCTCCTCAAAGTCAACAGTATCGACCTCCAATTGTAAATAATCCACCATTGCCTCCTCAACCTCAATTTACCAATCACTTGAACCCGAATGTCCAATCTTAAGTTAATTCCAACATATCTCCACAAAATCAACAAAGATCAATCAGTAACTAATCCCCATTGCCTCTTCAACCTCAATTTACCAATCGCTTGAACCCGGATGTCCAATCTTGAGTTAATTCCAACTTGTCGCACAAGGTCAACAAAGATCGAACTCCAATCAAATAATTCACCATTGCCTCCTCAACCTCAATTTACTAATCACATAAACCCGAATGTCCAATTGATCAATTAATGTTTGCTCCTTCACCACTCCCACACCCAATATCATCCATTTTACCGGCACCAACGAAGCTACCATCCTAGAAGTAACAACCTATACCCATTAGAACTTCAATGAGCTATATTAGTTGATATAACAGAGGCATATTAACGTATCAAACAACATCTACGCCGACTTTAGGCGTTGTTCTTTCAAATGACTATGCATATCCTTCATCTAGTAACGCTTACTCATTCTCGTTAAAATAAACCGTCATTAGTCCTCTCGGATCATATGAGTATTGTCAAAAGACAATTTTAGACACGACACCGGATATTTGATTGTTTCGCAAGACATATTTGAAGGATTTTCCTAATGCTACAACTTTCTCGCACGAAACCTATTTATATTCGCGGACAACTTTGATATGTTTGGTATATAATCGAGCAAGGCGCCTCAAACTCGAAAAGAACCCATCGTAACCATTGATTAGTTTATTTTATCAAATAGTAAAATAAGAAACTTAGAAACACATGTCAAATTTTGATTATTTGCTTACGAAAACAAACCGAATAATTATGTGATAGAAGTTTTTGTCTTCATAATACTTTAAAGTCATAAAAGGAGATAAAATATGTTAGCGAGGACCTATTTAAAAACTTTTTCACAATGATATACTGACTACAGTTGAAAAATGAAATTGTTACCTAGTATGTTCTAGTCTTGCTTAGAAGTGGTGCTAAATTCCGTAAGAATTTGTTGGTATTCTTCTTGTAGGACTTTCACGCCTTTTATTTCTAAGCTCGGATCGAGGCATGTCTCCTTCGCACCACGCTGGGCAATGTTCTTCTGCTAGAGAACTGCTCCATCCACAAAATTATCTCCTTCATTTGCAAATTTGGTCGCAAAGTGATATACTTACTTTATTGAACATAGTAATATACTTACGATAGACTCACTTTATTGAACAACAATGGTAACGAAGATGCTAGATAGGTATATGCACGCTTAGGTAATAATCTCCGGATGCAAAAGTTATTTAAATTCGTGATCAACTCCATTTCCACTTCCATATCCTAAGTTTCAAGTAATTAAGCAAACGATTAATTATAATATAACTTTATATGAATGATATCGGTCAACGGATTAAGAATACCTTGAATATTCATTGATACTTTGATGATCTCATCTGCGCCAAGCTTCTTTGCAACAGATAACCTACCGTCCTCAACATCCATAATCACGATTCTTGAAGCTCCTAAAGCACGAAAAAGAAGCATTGTCATGAGTCCTATGGGCCATTATTGGATACTAAATGTTTAACTAAATGTATTAATTAGCTAAAATTTATATAATATTTTCAATTACGGTGGGATAAGTTAACCCTTTATATATATTAGATAATAAATGTATTAATTAGCTAAAGAGGATGAGGAAGCCATACATCTCAAGAAAAAGAAATAAACAAAGATTACGGTTGAGTCATATCGGCTCGTATCCTTTAGTAGATTATCCGATTCAAGAACATCACCAGGTAAACTATAAAGGGTAGTATATTCTGCAAAGATATGAATATATTAGTAAGTGTAACCAAGCTAACGCTTTCCACCACACCTATTACCTTTTCATATCAAATATCATTAAACATGTGATATCAAGAGGATAAATGAAGCCATGTTTATCAAGAAAATAAATAGCATGAGTCGCTCAATTTGCACCTACACCAATCTTCATAGACGTTACACTCAATTGCCTTTGAAGCATAAAGTCCTATCATCACTCCGTCATATCTCAAATGCTTGAATGGACCATGAAGAAGCTTGTTGACTATACCACTACTCGTAGTTTCAACGGCTTTTCTTGTATTGTTGTTTACGCCACCTATTTTCTCGCAACAATTTTTCTAAATCACCGGTTTTGATTCTTTCAAGATATGCTCTTAATTTCGGATTGTAGGAACGGTTTCAAGTGAATCTCTCATGCTTCAAATAGTACTAATTCTTCATCGATGATGTTTTGAGCGTCCTTGCTTTTCTCGAGCTGTCCTCCCGTTAGCGTACCACGCACAACTTCTTTCAAATCATCAACATTGTTTGCTTTTGTAGTCTCAAGATCTTTAACACAAGATCCGACGCTTGAACCGAAATATCAATAAAAAGACACTTTCCACCCACATCGAGACTCACAGGTGGAAGATCAATCACATTTTCTTTAAAAAACAAAGTAGTTTCAAAAGAAGTGCTTGTGAATATCTTAGTTAAGACACTTTCTCAATAGTGATAAAGTACAAAAAAGAACTGACGTACACATTGCAACTAAGAGAATGGTGCAAAAAAAATCAAGTTTTTCCATAAGCAAGGTTGAGAGATAAGTACCTGCATTTGTATTACTTTGGTCATTGATTAACTTAATCAAGAATGGCGAGAAGTCGTGCCATTCGTCGGCCAATCATGATGCGCGATCGACGCTACGGACATACTAATAGTCAGGCAAATTTTTCTATGAGGATCATCCAATGACAAAGAATGTAAGATCGCGTACAACCGCTCGAGAATGCAAACCACATAATGGTGAAATACATTTTGGAATAAACGAAAATCATAGAGCCGCCAAGGCCTCCGTTTCTTAAACCAGATCGTTCCCGTGAATGTTTGACCATTAAGTTTAGTATAGTGTGGAAGAAAATACATTCTAGGTATAATGTAATTTAAAAGTGTGAAATCCATAACAAATAAGTTACATTACACTTTGATCCAAGTCCGTACGCAATCGTAGAAATATTACACTTACTAAATCACATCTTCAAGTTTGTAGCCATGCTTGGTCAAAGCATGTCCATATGCACCAATTAGTTCCAAGTTACCAATGGCGTTCAAGAGTGAGATTCCATGCAACAAAGAATAATATAAGGGCAACAGAAAATGGCTAATGGCAAGTAAGTAACAAAACAAAGAGTTGTATAGCAGTAATTAGTATAGCTTTTGATTAGTAACCAATGTGACAAACCTGTAAAACTCCATAGACAAATAGTAAGCATGCTTTGTATTATTCATCCTTTTCGTAGATGTCCTAGTTCATTCATACATAATCTACTATGATAGCCAAAAAAACTCTCATGCAGGCTGTTAAAGTTAGTTTGCCATTCTTAATAGAATAACCACACTGGTACATAGATTTAATAATCCTCAAATGGTGTCCAATGACATGATACAGAATCATGAGACGACATACCAGATTAGTAAGTAGTTGGATCATCATCAACCAAACACCCCTTGATAAACCTTGTGTATCTAGTTTACCATAAAACATGTCATCAAATAATTGAAGTTCAAAGGGTTAACAAAAAATCATATGACAGTAGATATACATGATGACAGTAGATATACATGATTAATAGAAAATTTTAACAACATATTATACTAATAAAAAGTTGATCTTATGAAACCTTTATGTGAGGTAGAGGTATCATTAGTTCTATAAACATAATTCCATGAACATCATCATCTACTTCATGAACCATCACAACCAAACCGCAAAAAAATATAACAGAGACCATTAGGGTTTCTAGGAAAAAGAGGCGTCTGAAAAAAATATGAATGTACCGATTTTTTTTTTTTTTTTTTTTTTTTTTGTTTTGTTTAGGGCTACCTAAGTTGTAGGGATTCTTCTACATAATTGGTTGCATAGATTTATAATTTTGGACTTGCAACAAATATTCCAAAAATCATGTTGCCTTAGTGGTAAAACACACATGTTATTTATCCAAATGACCAAGGTTCAATCTTGCAAGGCACCTATTTTATAAACAATTTTCAAAATCTTTAATAAAATTCAAAATTACCAAAAAATTAATATAAATCCAAATTTAACAATTAATGCTTAGGTGGATAAAAAATTGCTTAGTTGGACAATAAATGCTTATGTGGCATGAAAAACAATTACTGGTTGCTTAGGTGGACATATAATGCTTATGTGGCATTGAGGTGGCATTGAGGTGGCATTAATGCCACATGCCTCCTGTTATATATAATATAGAGATATATATATATTTTTTTTGCTATTTGGAACTTTAAAAGTTATGTCTAAAAGTTGAAAACATATAAGATGTAGTATGTCTAATTGATTGAGAGTTGTTAAGTTCATAAGATAGATATTTATTATGAAAATTTAGAAGAAATGTGATATAAAGAGTGTATCCGTTTTTAAAATTTTTAAACTTAAATTACTGTAATTTGCTAGCCTCTAACTACTTCTTAATACATTTTAAGTTTGATTAATTTTAAATTTGCTAACTTTTCAAAAACACAAATTATATTAATTTTAAAAACACACGCTTTATATTAAGGGTTGAATCAGAATCACGATTTCGAAAACATAATTATTTGCCGTTATAAAACCATCACTTTACACGAGTATTCGTCTCTTACGAAGTTTCAAATAATTTATGCAAATATTTTTTAATAAAAATAATAGTAAAAAAATAAAAAAGAAAGTGCAAGTAGGAAAAAAGAAAAGTAAAAGTAAAAGAAAAAAGGAAAAGGGTTAGCAAAATGTTTGCTCTCCTTGATTATAACAACCCCGTTTCGTTTAATGGCCGTTAGGCCCCTCTGTTTCCAATTCATCGTCTCCTCCGTCAAGTCTTCCCAAACCCTAACCCTCCGTCACCTCTCCGCCGCCCCACCACCACTCCACCACCACCACCACCACCACCGCCGTCATAAACATCCACCACCTCTCCACAGCCTCCGGCCCTCCTTATCCCTACAAGAAACCCTGGCTCAGAAGATCGGCAAAGCCATCCGCCGCCCTGGCGCCCTTCCAAAGCTAGGGTTTATACTGATGTTAACGTTGTCAGGCCTAAGGAGTATTGGGATTATGAAGCGTTGACCGTTCAATGGGGGTTAGTTAGTTAGTTAGTTAGTTTGTTGGTTATTAATTTTATTTATTTAATTTGATTGAATTTGTTAATTTTGATGAATACAGGGAGCAGGATAATTATGAAGTTGTGAGGAAAGTTGGGAGGGGGAAGTATAGTGAGGTTTTCGAGGGCTTTCATTGTACCCAGGACGATAAGTGTATTATTAAAATACTTAAACCTGTTAAGAAGAAGAAGGTTTGTCTATGTTTCGACAATGCATCTGTATTTTTCTAGCGTAGTAGTTATTGTCGCACTTAAACGACGACATATCTTTAAAAAATAGAGTGACTTTGTAATGATAGTTGTGTCTAGGTATGGAGTTTTTGTTGCGTGTAGCAATGTTTGTTTAAGGATTTTTTTTGGCTGGTAATGGTGTGATACTAGTTTATGACCAATTAAAGGAATGTCGTTGGTTTGGATATAAATCTGCTTATATGTTTAAAACTGTTTTAGGTTTGCAAGTTTGTAGGTTCTGGTGCTTTTTGGTTTGTGAACTTAAATTCTCTTCCTGTATTTATAGTTACCGGATCTTTATTTGATTAGAATAACCAAATGGCTAGTATGTATGTTATTATGTATGTATGGAAGATGGGAATCACAACTATCTGTAGAAAAAGGATATAGAAGGATTGCTAGGATGATGGCTACAATGTTCAACTTATCACTTTTCGTTATTGAATTGGCTAGTTGCAAATGATAATGAATAAATTGAGTATTGAGCTCTATCTACAAAAGTACAAAACCCAGAATAAGAGTGTATGCCTATGGGAAATTTTCTCAGCCGTGCTTGAACAAAGTTGCAAACTATTTTGTTAGGTGGCTACCATATTACTACAGACTGTGAACCATGCTACCTTGAATAGAAGGCCATATGCTGATCGATGTTTAAAATTATTTGTACCAAAAGCCAGGAAGTTACAATCTCTCATGTGCATAAGAGCTTGTTGTATTCGGATACAACATTTTCTGGCTTTACGGGTCCACACACACCATGTTTAACATGATTTTCCGGTTTGAGGTGGGGGGAGACATGCTGGATTTAGTCACGAGGAGCTTTTTGAAAATAACATGTTATTGCTAATGCTACCATTATTTTGTTGCCATGTTTTGAGTTTTTATTTCAAATTGCAGTACTTAACATACATTTCGTATCATTACTGACTGAATGGTTAATGTTTTGTTTTGCGCAGATCAAGAGGGAGATTAAAATCCTACAAAATCTTTGTGGTGGACCAAATATCATAAAATTGCTTGATATTGTTAGAGATCAGCAGTCTAAGACACCAAGTCTAATATTTGAATATGTGAACAACACTGATTTTAAAGTGCTTTATCCGACACTTTCCGATCTTGATATCCGCTATTATATCTATGAACTTTTGAAGGTAAGCATCGCAAGAACTTACTTCTCGTGTCAGTTATTTGTTAATTGTAAATACACATGTAGTTTTTTTTTTTTTTTTTTTTTTTTTTTTTTTTAATTAATGTTTTGCCTATTTGCTGTATGGTGTATTCCTATTGCCTCCTGTTGCACTTGACTGAAACCCAGAGTGGGTGCTGCTGTGATTTAGATATGCATTGAAATTAACAGAAAAATGGCATAGAAACGGCAGCTAGATGCTATAGTATTTCACAGGGCCAGAAAGTTGCTCTCAGTTTTGCTACCAGTTTGTGGTTCCTTTATATTTGAAATGGGAACATGGACGCGATACTAGAGTCACGAAAAGTTGATTACCTGGGGTGTCGTGGGTCTAGTTCCTTAAGCTATGTTATTTTTGGTATGCAAGTGATATAAATGTGTAAATGTAGCCAGACTTTTTTATATAGTGATGGTCTTTGATCCATGTCTGGGAATTCATGAGGAGTATTTCGTTTATTCTAAATGAAATTCACCCATTTATTCATAATACTTATTGGACCTCATCCTGTTTATTCATATACTTATTGGACCTCATCCTGTTTATTCATATACTTATTGGACCTCATCCTGTTTCACATAAAGAATATTTGACATCCTACTTGGTTAATGGTGATCATGAGGGAATTAGTTGGATTTTAAGATTGCTTTTGGGTGAATATGAAACTAATAAGGTTTGGGTGGTTTGCCTCTATTTGTATTGGTGATTTTGATGGAACCTTTCTGCTTAAGCACCAGTTTATGAATGTTTGTTGAGGGTGAACGGTTAATAGGACTATGGTGAACAGATTAAGTATATGTTCTGTCTGATGATTTATAGGAAATGATGACAATATTCATATGTATTAGTTAGCAAAGAATATAGAAATATAGAATAAGTTTTGTTATGATTGTATTAGCACCTGACACACTTTATGCGAATTTATATCCTTCCAGTTACCACTTTAAAGTAGCCTGCTAAAACCACACTGTCATAAAGACTTAAAAGACACATTTGTGTAAGCGTTGGGATTTCATCATGGGATATTCTTTTTGAAGATTTAGAATTTTTTTAATTAGGCAGCATGAGGTTATTTATTGTAATTTGTGTTTCTGAGCGTTGGGAGCATTAGCAGACACATCTGTAAGAAGCCAAATTTCTATAGGGAATGGTTTGAACCCTTTAATCTTTTTGACGGAAGATGAAGTAGCAGGAGACTCATAATATCGATTAAAGGCCACTTGACTTCTATAAAAGTCGAAAAGTACTGTTAATAGTGTTGATCAAAGATGAATTGTCAAAGGTTGATGTTCAAAAGATAGTGCCTTTAGACACTGCCTACCCAGAGACCTTTCTCATATTCTATGAATGTCGTAATGCTAAAGCTAATACGTCAAATTCCTGGCTTTTAGCAATTCTTTCATCACTTGGTTTATTGAAATATTTTGTGTGTGTGTTTTTTTTTTTTTTTTTTTTTTTTAATAATATACCTAATTGTGGCCTATATTACACAGTTTTTGAGTACTAGATATAATATTACGTTATGAGGTAATTTAATCTTCTTTATTGATGTTTCATTCAGGGCTAGGTTCATATTTTTCTAATAAATATTGAATCCTTTCTGTTTAAATGTTTCTAATGTACTTGTTGCGGACTGTATTTAGGCTTTAGACTACTGCCACTCTCAAGGAATCATGCATCGAGATGTGAAGCCCCACAATGTGATGATTGATCATGAAAAGCGCAAGCTTCTTCTTATAGATTGGGGCCTTGCAGAGTTTTATCATCCTGGAAAAGAGTATAATGTTCGTGTAGCATCTAGGTATGTATCTTTCTACTTTGTTTGGATGAAATTCTTATGTTGTTTTACTATATTCAGTGTAGCAATCTTCATGAATTTTTTGACAATTAAATATTACTCGTACTTCTTATACTCAGAATATATCATGCTGAAGTTCTTAGTCATTTGTTTTGCTCACACATTGCATGCTATGAGTTATATTAGTTGCAAAGTTATGTTGTTACATATGAGTGTGTATATTGCAACTCAACAACCCCCACATGTAGTAGTGACGGTTGGCTGTAGAACTAGTGAACTTGTAATCGTCTCTGTAGTACTTACTTTTTCTTTTCTTTTTATCTTTTCTCTGGTTACAGATATTTCAAAGGTCCAGAACTCCTTGTTGATTTGCAAGATTATGACTACTCATTAGACTTATGGAGCCTTGGTTGTATGTTTGCTGGAATGGTGATTACGTTTTCCCTATCTTTATTTTTTCATACTTGATGAATTATATCTGAGTTCAATTTAGTTCTTTTATTGATTAGTTCTATATACGGTGTCTTTTTCTCTATAAGCTGCCTAAATCTGTAATCGAATTACTAAATCAGTGATGGTTTCTGTTTAAGTTACTCTAAGAAACTTATGCCTGTATGCTAGCTTTATGAGCTTCATAGGTAAAACTCACAAGCTATGTTAACGCCCCTGATCATTCTAATCCTAATTGAAATGGTGATTGTGTTGTATAGATATTTCGCAAGGAACCTTTCTTCTATGGGCATGACAATTATGATCAATTGGTCAAGATTGCCAAGGTATGTGCACGTTTCAGACAGTCTATCCATCTTAGAAAAGGGAAAGAGAAACATGAAAAGAATGAGTGTTTGTGTGTGTGTGTGTATTCTCATATTGGTTTACTATTTAGTCTCGATGTTTAAATCTATAAGAGTAAAAAATAATGATGCAATCTCTAGCTTTGGTATAAATTTTTATCATGGAATCCAACTGATGTTTTGCACTATTTGCTATTGTTGGATAGGTGTTAGGGACAGACGAACTAAATACTTACTTACAGAGGTATCGGTTAGAGTTAGACCCGCATCTAGTTGCTCTTGTTGGAAGGTTGGTGACATAATCTAATCATCTCAGCTAGTAAAAGCTCTAGTGTGGTCATTTATTAACTATATTGTATTTTTCCTGTCGATGTATGTAGGCATAGCAGGAAACCATGGACAAAGTTCATTAATTCTGATAACCAGCATTTGGCTGTTCCTGAGGTAAAAACACATTTCTTTACAAAGTATATATTCAACTATCGTCCGTTCCGTTCTGTGCTTGTGTGTTTTATGGTTGCACTTGTTTTGTGGAGTGTAGGCAGTTGATTTCCTTGACAAGTTGCTTCGGTATGATCATCAAGAAAGGCCCACTGCTAAAGAAGCAATGGTAATTATCTTTTCTTCGTCCTTTACACACTCCTAACAAATCATTTTAGGGGGTTTGATGGACAATTATTGCTCATATAGTCATATCTAAATATAACATACCCAGCATTAGGGTTAATAAGAAGCATGTTCACTTGTTCAGGGTTAATAATATATTGCATTATGCAGGCACATCCATACTTTTACCCAATAAGAAACGCTGAAAGCAGTAGAACCCGTGCATAGTGGGATAGAAGAATAAGAAGCAATTAGTACCTCTTCCCATTGTGACTCCATATTGTTGTTGATTATACTTTCTTAACTTTATGCTGCCCTTTCTGTTTTTATTTTTGCGAGAAAACATGTTTGTGTGTTTCATTGTAAACTTCATTCTTTTTCGGAGTTCAGCTGTAAGATAAATAGTTTTTGTGATTTTATAGCCGCTTGGTAAGTTTTTCACTGCGTGAATCAGTTGTTTAGATGTAGTACACAAAATTGTTAATTTTCCTGTTGTTTTGTCATGGGGTATTGAAGATGCGATCTTTTGTTGTTTCTGTTAATATTAAAACCACATCTCGGTTTCTGTTATCGTTAAGTTGATGGGGCAAGCATGGCTGCCCATATTTTCTTTTGTCGCATCGTCCAACTTATAACTACAGAAGTCATTTTCAACTTGAACTTAGAGTTCAAACTTGACCTGTAATGTCTTTGAAGTTTGAACTATATAAAAGATAGAGACAATATATAGGTTTAGGGTGATCAAACATTATGTCTATCAATAGGAAATAATGAGGATGATTTCCTTTTTTTCAACTACTATAAAAACTGTTCTTATACAGTCAGTGTCGACTGTCACTAGAAAGTGTAGTAGTTGAAAACTCAACCATTAAACAATAGCATTGTTTGCTTTAAATTTCTTAACTTCCTCTTTATATTTGTTTTAGGGGCAAAATATGTCTTGTTCATGTATCTGTGTCTTGTACATCGGTATCATCCCACATCAGTTGGCGACTAAAATGAAAGTTGGTGTATAAAGGCATGCAAGGCTCATGTGTTTGAGGAGTCGGTGGGTGATAACGATGAATTGTTATACATGCACTGTTTTCCTTTCCTGATCCTTTTTATTACAATTTCAGACAGTCTATCCATCTTAGAAAAGGGAAAGAGAAACATGAAAAGAATGAGTGTTTGTGTGTGTATTCTCATATTGGTTTACTATTTAGTCTCGATGTTTAAATCTATAAGAGTAAAAAATAATGATGCAATCTCTAGCTTTGGTATAAATTTTTATCATGGAATCCAACTGATGTTTTGCACTATTTGCTATTGTTGGATAGGTGTTAGGGACAGACGAACTAAATACTTACTTACAGAGGTATCGGTTAGAGTTAGACCCGCATCTAGTTGCTCTTGTTGGAAGGTTGGTGACATAATCTAATCATCTCAGCTAGTAAAAGCTCTAGTGTGGTCATTTATTAACTATATTGTATTTTTCCTGTCGATGTATGTAGGCATAGCAGGAAACCATGGACAAAGTTCATTAATTCTGATAACCAGCATTTGGCTGTTCCTGAGGTAAAATTTATTTAAGTTTATTAAAATATCGTCCGCTCCGCTCTGTGTTTGTGTGTTTTATGGTTGCACTTGTTTTGTGGAGTGTAGGCAGTTGATTTCCTTGACAAGTTGCTTCGTATGATCATCAAGAAAGGCCCACTGCTAAAGAAGCAATGGTAATTATCTTTTCTTCGTCCTTTACACACTCCTAACAAATCATTTTAGGGGGTTTGATGGACAATTATTGCTCATATAGTCATATCTAAATATAACATACCCAGCATTAGGGTTAATAAGAAGCATGTTCACTTGTTCAGGGTTAATAATATATTGCATTATGCAGGCACATCCATACTTTTACCCAATAAGAAACGCTGAAAGCAGCAGAACCCGTGCATAGTGGGATAGAAGAATAAGAAGCAATTAGTACCTCTTCCCATTGTGACTCCATATTGTTGTTGATTATACTTTCTTAACTTTATGCTGCCCTTTCTGTTTTTATTTTTAGCGAAAACATGTTTGTGTGTTTCATTGTAAACTTCATTCTTTTTCGGAGTTCAGCTGTAAGGTGAAAACGTAGGGGGGTGAATACGTTTCGCTTTCAAACTTAAAACTTTTGTATCAATTATAGTATAAACCATTGCATTTGCTAATCTCGACGCGAGGATGCATTTAACGATTACGGCATGTAAGGCCAACCCTTAATATCACATAAGATTCCATAAGATTAATGGTTCATTATAAATCAAGTTTCACCATTATTAGTCCGGTTGCTTTTTCTTGATCAAGCGTGTCATAATATGTAAAGTGTTAAATATAGTTTATGACTATATGAAAGACCAAGTATGTATCACAAACATAGACATCAACCACAATGTAATGCAAGAATAAACGTAAAGCGATAAGTAAAAGGATAGACAAACCAACACGAGGATTTATAGTGGTTCGGCTACAAGGACACCTTCCTTGCCCTACTCCACTCCCCGAGTCACCTACTCGAGAGTTCGTAATCACTACACCAACTCCTTATGGCGGAGAAGCCTTCACAACGCCGCTTACTCTTTTTCCGGTACTAAGCTAAATACCGGGTTCTTTCACACCAAGGTGAACCACACCTACACAACGTCGCCTACCCTTTATACGGTGCTAGGCTAACCACCGGATTCTTTCACACCAAGGTGAACCACACCTACACAACGTCGCCTACCCTTTATTAGGTACTAGGCTAAGCACCTAGTTCCATTACTATGGAGGAACTACTACCCAACACAACACAATACCTAATCCTAAGGAGATCCACTCCTTATTACAACACCATCAAGGATATCACCATCCTTGGACCCAATACTAATCTATCTTGTACATCGAATCACACCATATCGAATGTACACCTTAGGCACCTTTCACTAATGCCTTTGACTCGATCTCTAGGCACCCTTCACTAATGCCTTATGACTTGACTTCTATGATACCCGTTATGTTTTGTGGCCCAACATAACAAACCTTGTGTTTTATGGCACAAACACATAAACCATCTAGTCTAGTCATAGATACAAGAATATGATACTAGACAATATCCAAGACAATGTGTCTAATGGATATGAATCCTAAACTAAACATCAAGGACACAAAGCATGATGTAATTAGTCTTCTATGAATGAAGATGACAAGTTTCCCAAGCTTGTTGTATAAGATCTTCATGTGCTTGTATCTTGTGATTGGTGATCACTTCAAGAGGTAAGGATGCAAGATCTCTAAGCTTGCTTTGGAGGATCACTTGGGAGTATGCTTACAACAAATGAAAGTTAGAAGCATTATGATCATATGAGATGAGGGTGGTTTACATGTTTCCTAATGATCTAACTATCCTAGAAATGGTGGAGAGAAACTATGTGTGAAGGTGTGTCTTACAATGAAGAAATGGCTCTCTATTTATAGAAGAAAACTAGCCATCGTTCCCGGATCCCACGGATCCCTCCTCGAGGATCCGTCCATGTATTATCGGGGATCCGTGGACGCCCCTTTACCCATGGGTTTTTTGGTTATGGGTCATGGGTCATGGGTTATGGGTTGGTCCATGGGTATTCTTTTAGATTCAATGTATCTAATGAGTACATTGTATCTAGTCAAGTGGGTATGGGTCAATACCATGGGTTATGGATATGATCCATGGGTTTTGAGTGCCCACCAAGGGTACAATGTATCTAGACATTGGGTATGGGTCATGGACTTTGGGTTTTACCCAACTACATTCAATGTATTTGGTCAATGGGTCAAATACTTAAGTTTCTACCCATTTATATTACCCATTATAATACATACTAGTTATGTATATATTTACCCAATATGTAAACACTAGTTGTTATACATAAACTATTTAACTAAACATGTTTTAATGGTTTGTTGGGGGTTTGATCATAACGCAACATAACAAACATGTACGAACCTGTGTTGTAGCATACAAGGACTTGAGTCGTCGAGGGGTGTTGAGAGTATGTTGAGACAAAATATAATTACAAGTAACTTATACATTTTACGTTATGTATTACAAGTTACATGTTTGTCATCAACAAAACAAATGAGAATGTATAGATTAAATATCGTAATATTTGCACTAACAATCTCCCCCTTTTTGATGATGACAAAATATATGTAAACGTAATAGATAGGTAAAATGTCAAAGTTACTTGTGTCCGTACTTCCTATACATTACCTTCTTCGTTTACACTCTTCTCCCCCTTTTGTCGAAACAAAAAGGGTGTGTCCTTTCTCCCAAGAATGGCGAGTTTGCATCATCCCTAGTGAAGTTAAAATAAAAACACCTTATTGCTCCAATTGGCACACCACGCCAATACCTTCAACACGAAACACTAATGACGAAGCTTAGCAACTCATGACCTTGAGCTTGCACGTCTTCAAAAGGTGGTGATCTCGCCTTTAAGAGGAACCTAGAGAATCACACAAAAAAATAGAAAGATCCTTTGAATTATAACCATTATTGCCAACGGCTCAATGGATCAAATTTTTGAGGCTTAACCTACATCAAGGTTAGTGTTAAGAAGAAAAGAAAAGGAAAAATATATGATGAGAAAGAAATCTCCCTTTTGTTGAAACATAAAGGAATTTTGAAGAATGAATGTGCATGCTCCCCCTTGACGGTTGCTCCCCCTTGTTAAAGGCGTCAAGTATTTTAGGAAGGCTAAGACGAAATTATTGCAAAATTTGCAATGTTTTAGCTTTGACGAAAAACTCCCCTTTATTGAGAGCGTCAAGTACTCCTAGTGTGTTTTGAAAATCTACAAAACAAAAAGTTAGTGCAAAATTATATTCGTCCTTGGACGAGTAAGTCATATGATGCACTTTATAAATGCTCGACGGAAGCTCCCCCTAGCTTGAGGGCGTCAAGAAGAACCTACAAAAAAATAATGTAAAAGTTCGTCCATAAATAGACGAGAATCCCATACACATCAAAGTGTATATATATGAACCTACAAAGAAAGGATTAGTGTCAAAAAGAGAATAATCCTACTACTTGCATCATCATGGTTGGTTTAGAGGTTGTAAGGTTTGTTCAAGGTAAGAAAAATATGCTTAGGGATGAGACGCATTTCATTACGAAATTCACTTGGCTTTTGACAACATAGATGTTTGTGGAGGATGGTTGAGCGACCATGAATTGTAGTGGTAGTGAGACACTTGTAGGATGTGGTTGACACAAATAGGATGTGGTAGAACATGAGACATACTTCATCACGTAGTTCATGAACTAGACCTTTGGACACGTTGATAATGATAGAAATCATCATTATGACTTAGAGGTATGGAAGTTGTGGTAGAGGTGATGAGAGGTATCAAGGTGAATCTTTGACTTGGTTGATGACTCAATAGAGGTGGTAGACATGATGACTTTGTGAGTAGTGATAAAAGTGGAGTAAGATGGTTAGGATGATGCAAGATTAGGAACAAAAATGTGCGAATGAGCACAACTTGACTTGATGATGAAATCGATCATTGTCATCCTACAAGAATCCAAAAGAGTTAGTACAAAAGGAAAACATTTATACAAATGGATAAATTGTTCACATAAAATCATGAAACGAAAAGAAAGAACACGTAAAGAATCATATAAATGCAACTCATTTATAAACATATAAGAAACTGATAATCCTAAGTGTTGAACAAGTGCTTGTGTGGAAAAAGGAAATTTGAAATGATTATCTAAAGAGATAATGTACCTCTTGTTCCACGGTTCCTCCGGTTCCTCACTAGAGGATCCGCTAGCTTAAGTCTAGGGATCCGCTAATGATGAGGTGAAAAAGAGGTGATTGGGTTCTAGCAAGGTCTAGCACCTACATATCCTAAGTTACTCGGTCTATTAAGTGTCTTATATGAAGATGGACTTGAATGATCAAGAGAGAATGATTGATGGTAGCTAATGATTGCCTTTTATGGAAAATGGGGCTTTATGAGCACCAGTGGATGATCAAAGATGACACTAAGAAATTTGAGAGTGTCAAGTGGTGTTAAATGATCCTAGAGATCGATGATGACTTAAGAGATTTTGGAAAATTCCTTAAAATCATAAGAAATTAAAACCTAGTTTTTGGCCTATTTTGAGGTAAGGATGACTAAAATCAATTTGCTAAAATTGAGAGAAATATCAAACTAGGTGTTTTGAGATGAAAGGAACAATGTGTAAACATTGGAGCGGAAAGATGGTGAGTTTTGAAGTAATGATAAATCAAAAATACTTTGAATGTGATCCTAAATCATCCATGAGTGAATGTGAGATCAACTGAGCCTAAGGAAAGTTTAAGTGATCCTAACGTAGCATGTTTAACTAGTCCAATAAGGTCTAGAATGTTGGATTGATGCAAGGAGGCTAAAAGGAACTTCATCCACCGGATCCCACGGATCCTTCAATTGAGGATCCGTCTAGTTACATCTAAGGGATCCGGCCGAGACATTTTCTTAATGTAATAGTTGCGAAATTTTGCTCTATGTTTCGAATTATGAAACTAATGATTTCTACAACAATTATACATGTATACACATTAAGCAAAGCAAGGAGAGCATGTAGAGATAACATATAGGAAATCAAATGAGATCGAGCTCACAAATGACACAAAGGTTTAGCAAACTTAACAAGCACTATTCAAGAAGCCCAAAATAGATTTACGGTCTAGATTAGTAAATCATTTACACTAAGAATGACATGCAAGGTATGTGTCTAGAAAGAAAAGAGCACATGATGGTGTTCAAGACAAAAGAGTTGTGAGGTGCTAGTTTAGGACAATCTAGTCATTACGGATGGTGATTAGCATACAATGAGCTTCGTCCATGAAGTCATGTAGCTCTTCTCGATCAAAGCAAGATAATCGCTTGATGAGGCAAGTGGTTGTGATTAACTAAAAGAAAAATTAATTTTACAACTTGTTTGATTAGTAATCCTAAGACAATGCAAAGTATTTCCATTGTAAACTTACTTTAGGAAAACATAGGAGTATAAATTTCTCAAGTGAGAGAATGAATATGAGACTATTACTAGCGGTGCTCAATTACGGCTAAACACGACCATTTTACAGGCGATTCCACATACCCAACTTCTATCAAGGAAGCAATTCAACCGTTAGGTCAAATTGAGTTTCTAGTGCAATAAGTTCTCCAAGATTCATTCTCAAGTTAGGAAAATTTATATTCCTACAATGGCCTATCAAGAGTAACAATGATGATACTTTGCTTCGTTTATATTAATATTATACTTGAAACAACTAAGGTGACGAAGGTGTCAAAAATTAAAAGTTGTCCATATGGTGAACAAAAAATGGTTGGATGAGCTAGTTCAACATATGTTGTTGGAAAGCTCGAGTTTGGACTTTCGGATATGAACAATTATATTTGCGTTGCAAAATAATTTACTTGAGTATATCGGATGAAATAATCAAGTTGTCAATCCTACTATGAAGCTTGGAGAGCGATCATGAAAAGAAAAACGGGAGAGTACATCATCAACACAAGTGTAGGTTATGATCCGATGTACATTCTTTTTGTTTTTAGAAAATGATACAAGAAAATATGAAATCAGGAAATCATATAGGCACATAAAACATTTATGTTGCACACATGACAAACTCAATAAAAAAGCCATTTTAGTGTGTTATATGGTTTAAACATTTAACTTATAAAACTAACATTTTCGACACAACTAAATGTTATCCCAAACACTCTTTCAAGTAGCACATTGATTAGTAGAAAATTACTAAATCGACAAGCAAGAGAATGAATAGCAAGGTAAGGAAACCACGTATGTTAATCAATTAAACAAGCACAAAAAGCTATTTGAGATAAGCAAATAATCAAGTAATGCAAAGAAGACAATTTATCATTTAGCATAGCATACGAAAGTTCTTTTCATCGCTTTGTGTTAAACATGTATACCAAGCTTGATTAGTTTCCTTTATAAATATGATCAAAACCTTAATTTCAAAAGAGGACACATTGTTATTCAAAGATGAAAACATCCGTCTCCAATTAGATCAAAAGTTTGTGCAAAAGTTATGACCGAAAATGACTTTCTATTATAAATCAATGATTCTATAAATTTTGTTTTGAATCAGTTTATGAAATCATTTTTAAATGAAAGTAGACTCAAATACCTTTAAAACGATAGGTGGCACGACTTCTAACGACTTACGGTTAATTAGTTATGAATTTTGAAATTCGAGACAAAATCGTGTCTTACGTACCACGGATCCCACGGATCCCTTGCTTGAGGATCCGTCCAGTGTAACTGAGGGATCCGCGGATCGACACGAATTACAAAATGTACGTTTTGACCCGACGAAAAGGTTTAACCTTTGTAGACTTTTAGTGAAGTTATATTAACCATTTTACCTTTATTCAAGCTTGATTAACAAGATATCTAACAACAAAACTTCAAAGAAAAAAATCAACAAAACACTTTTCATATTATGCTTGACTTCACCAAAATTTGATACGAGGACCTTACTCGTTTTGAAAACCATTTGTTTTAAAAACTAGAGCCAACCCGCTCTGATACCAATTGTGAAAACGTAGGGGGGGGGTGAATACGTTTCTGTTTCAAACTTAAAACTTTTGTATCAAATATAGTATAAACCATTGCATTTGCTAATCTCGACGCGAGGATGCATTTAACGCATTACGGCATGTAAGGCCAACCCCTTAATATCACATAAGATTCCGCAAGATTAATAGTTCATTATAAATCAAGTTTCACCATTATTAGTCCGGTTGCTTTTTCTTGATCAAGCGTGTCATAATATGTAAAGTGTTAAATATAGTTTATGACTATATGAAAGACCAAGTATGTATCACAAACATAGACATCAACCACATAGAAAATAAAATGTAATGCAAGAATAAACGTAAAGCGATAAGTAAAAGGATAGACAAACCAACACGAGGATTTATAGTGGTTCGGCTACAAGGACACCTTCCTTGCCCTACTCCACTCCCCGAGTCACCTACTCGAGAGTTCGTAATCACTACACCAACTCCTTATGGCGGAGAAGCCTTCACAACGTCGCTTACTCCTTTTTCCGGTACTAAGCTAAATACCGGGTTCTTTCACACCAAGGTGAACCACACCTACACAACGTCGCCTACCCTTTATACGGTGCTAGGCTAACCACCGGGTTCTTTCACACCAAGGTGAACCACACCTACACAACGTCGCCTACCCTTTATTAGGTACTAGGCTAAGCACCTAGTTCCATTACTATGGAGGAACTACTACCCAACACAACACAACACCTAATCCTAAGGAGATCCACTCCTTATTACAACACCATCAAGGATATCACCATCCTTGGACCCAATACTAATCTATCTTGTACATCGAATCACACCATATCGAATGTACACCTTAGGCACCTTTCACTAATGCCTTTGACTTGATCTCTAGGCACCCTTCACTAATGCCTTATGACTTGACTTCTGATGACCCGTTATGTTTTGTGGCCCAACATAACAAACCTTGTGTTTTATGGCATAAACACATAAACCATCTAGTCTAGTCATAGATACAAGAATATGATACTAGACAATATCCAAGACAATGTGTCTAATAGATATGAATCCTAAACTAAACATCAAGGACACAAAGCATGATGTAATTAGTCTTCTATGAATGAAGATGACAAGTTTCCCAAGCTTGTTGTATAAGATCTTCATGTGCTTGTATCTTGTGATTGGTGATCACTTCAGTAGGTAAGGATGCAAGATCTCTAAGCTTGCTATGGAGGATCACTTCGGGAGTATGCTTACAACAAATGAAAGTTAGAAGCATTATGATCATATGAGATGAGGGTGGTTTACATGTTTCCTAATGATCTAACTATCCTAGAAATGGTGGAGAGAAACTATGTGTGAAGGTGTGTCTTACAATGAAGAAATGGCTCTCTATTTATAGAAGAAAACTAGCCACTGTTCCCCGGATCCCACGGATCCCTCCCTTGAGGGATCCGTCCAGTGTATTACTGGGGATCCGTGGGACGCTCCCTTTTACCCATGGGTTTTTTTGGTTATGGGTCATGGGTTATGGGTTGGTACATGGGTATTCTTTTAGATTCAATGTATCTAATGAGTACATTGTATCTAGTCAAGTGGGTATGGGTCAATACCATGGGTTATGGATATGATCCATGGGTTTTGAGTGCCCACCAAGGGTACAATGTATCTAGACATTGGGTATGGGTCATGGACTTTGGGTTTTACCCAACTACTTAAGTTTCTACCCATTTATATTACCCATTATAATACATACTAGTTATGTATATATTTACCCAATATGTAAACACTAGTTGTTATACATAAACTATTTAACTAAACATGTTTTAATGGTTTGTTGGGGGTTTGATCATAACGCAACATAACAAACATGTACGAACCTGTTGTTGTAGCATACAAGGACTTGAGTCGTCGAGAGGTGTTGAGAGTATGTTGAGACAAAATATAATTACAAGTAACTTATACATTTTACGTTATGTATTACAAGTTACATGTTTGTCATCAACAAAACAAATGAGAATGTATAGATTAAATATCGTAATATTTGCACTAACAAAAAACAAATCTAAACAATGAATAAAGTAATAATAATTGATGAAAATGATCATTATAAATTATTTATAGCTATTTTTTAATAAAAGAACACAAGTGTTCACTAAATTAGACTTATGTTAGTGTGACTTATGTCAAAGCCCTATGCGCGCATGAGGTTTAAAACTAGTCATAGTTAAAATTAACTCAAAATTCGTTCAATTCTATAAAAATATTATAAACATTATCCATTTAAAAAATTAAAGTACAATCCAGGATATTTATTTATGTATTTCAATATTTTTTTATTTTGATATTTATACCGCATACATATGTAAAGTTTTAAGTATTACAATTAACAAAATAAAGTATAATAATAATAATAATAATAATAATAATAATAATAATAATAATAATAATAATAATAATAATAATAATAAAAATACAATAATTACGGTACTCATGTAGATATTAGATTTTTATGTCCTAAGTTCTTGTTTTTCAACAATATGAGCATAAAACCTTATATATACCAATACTATTTAGACCTAAAACACAAACCTAATTATAAGCCTAATGCATAAATCACTTGTACAATTGCATTAAGTATTTTCTCTCTTCAAATTCTCACAATAATTTTTTCAAATCAACCAATTAAATCATTAGGTTCATTTGTAGGTTTCATTAGTAGGCACAACAATCATTTTTCTACCAAAAAACCATAGTTTGATCAAGAATCTTGTATAGGTTGTTGCAACCAAGGCACCGAGTTCTCACTTGCACGACTTGCTGACATTGAACCCTTGACAACTAGAATGGTTAAGTTTGAAACAAATTA
This sequence comes from Chrysanthemum lavandulifolium, assembly GCA_022545495.1. NCBI lineage: Eukaryota > Viridiplantae > Streptophyta > Magnoliopsida > Asterales > Asteraceae > Chrysanthemum > Chrysanthemum lavandulifolium. The sequence continues at coordinate 65,028,672 of CM040245.1, read as the reverse complement.
AACAGAACTATCGTTGGATGGTTAAGTTTTTCCTTTGTTCTTAATTCAAACTTAAATAGCTAAACAACGGCCGAAATGTCACAGCTTCTCTTAAACTTAGCCGTTAAACAATGGCGCTGTTTGTTACTTTCGAAACGGTTAGAATGTCACACTGATAGTTTATTGATAGACATAACGTTTGAACACCCTTAACCTCTACGCAACTGCATCAGACATTATTCTATTAAACTTGCTATTCATTCACCTTATGGGAGATTCGTGATACTTGATTCTCTTTAAACAAATTCCATTCGAGTTTCGTGAATTTAATCTGGTTCTTTTGTAAAAAACGAAGTTTGGGTCTTTTAATAAACACACAAGTAGCGTACGTGTCAACTCATTTGTGAAAGCATTTGGATAGATGTGACATTTTAACCGTTTCTTAAACTACTGCTGGTTTGTGGGAGTTAAAAACACTCGAAACGACTAGAAGTGTGTGAGCCTATGGGGGCACACAAGTTAAACACGAGAGTACGTGTTGAACGTATTTAATACTTGAATTATGTACCCGATGTGCATGCATATTATTTGACCCGATCATATGACCCATGGACTATTCTTAGGATTGAACTTGGGTCGAAAGTGAAAAGCCTTGGGCCTTGGGATTCACTGATGGGCAAAGGAAGAAGGGTGTGCTTGGGCTTGGTTACTTGTCGACCAAGACTCAAACCCATGCAAGGGTCGATTAGCTTTGCTATAAAAGCAAATACCCTACAACTTATATTCGGATATATATATAGATATACATGCGACATATGTATCCAATAATATTCTAGATACATGCATCCATATAAAACGATTCATGCGATGTACCATATCCGGAAATATACTGACAATTTATTCCTACTATCTCTAAATTGATTGGATGTTTCAAATATCCAATAAGGTTTTGTTTGGTTTGTATAAATAATTATACTTGCATTGTATATAGATCCAAGAGTAATTAATTATTTGTTGGTTTGGTATACTTGTTATAAAGTTCTTAGTTGAACTAGATTAGCAACAAGTTGAATGGTTTTGTTCGTTATTCTTCTCGGACAGGATAGATATCGACATCTTTGTCCGATATCGGGTGGAAAAAGGGTGTTCTCGGACAACCTTATTCTCGGACAGAAAAAATAGACGTAGTCTTGGGGTTTCTAGTTCGTGGTATTCAAGTTATCGAGGGGTTGATTGGTTTATACGTTCTCGACTAGCATTTATCGAACGTACTTGGTTTAAGTGTTTGTGTGTGATACTCATTGAGGCATCTATTTCAGATGCTTAGTTTTGTATTGGTTTTATTGTCCGTTACTAAAGATCAATTGCCAAACAAGGTTAGGTTTCTTTTATCCCTTTTATTAATTAATTGTCTATTAATTAATTGTTTATTAATTACGTGCTTAACCTAATTGCAAATACTAGATCCTTATCCGCTGCGTACTCGTAGAGGTTAATGGTTAACTTGTTCTAAATCCCAACAGTGGTATCAGAGCCATCTCGTTTTTACGATTATGGGTTACACGTTTCTTATTAATAAACATGTTTAAAAGGCTGCATGAAACCTAATTTAGTTATTCGTTTTATTTTGCTTTGACAACTATATGCAATACTTGTCAATTTTAATAAATAATAACTAGTCACACACAAATTAAAATTATACTGATAATTAGAATTAATTTGTTAATTAGAATTAATTTGTTAATTAGAATTAAATTTGTTAATTATAATTACTTGTTAATTAGAATTACTTGTTAATTAGAAGTAAATGTTAATTAGAATTAATTAATTGTTAATTAGAATTATAATGATAATTAATTGGGATGTAAGGCTCACCCACTAGAACAAACTCAAAGGGGTTCAAAGAGGTGCATGCCTGATGCACCGAAAGGATGTCTAAGGTTATGCTTCACACACGGTCCTCTCGCCTCCCGTGCGCTCGATTGAGCTACCGTGAACCACGATGATCACTACAATGTCATTACCAAAAGTTTTTAAAATTAGTGCTACAAAGTTGTTTTGCATGCTTTGTACACCACTTTTACCACATTTATATGCATACCTATTTGTTAATTTTAAGTCTATGCCACCCAACTATGAACACGCACTTGATTGACTTCTCAGTCGACCTAAGGGCCTTTCCAACCCATGGTAATTATTTCTCCTTTGGTTAGACCTATGGTTATTTTTACACGCTCATACTTGGTCGACTTATCTCGAGTTAGCTTGGTCAGACCTTGAACCCGAGGCATAAGATGAGAACTAAACATGCTTTTGACATTATTACTTGATACTAATGCCTTAAAGAGTCTCATAAATCTAAGAGTTGCATTGTGCAATTAACGCTCGTCACTTACCTCTTGTCCTATTTTTTTTATACACTGGTCAGACCTATGGTAATTAAGTGGGGTTGCAAGATGGATCTTAGTCTTAATTAGTAATTAATTGGGTAGTTAATTCTTTTAAGAATGTAATTATCGAAAATACTAGAATTGAACTTTTTATGTTCTGATTAATTGTGTTATTGCAACATAATTCATAAACAAAGTTGTTTTTCTTTGAAAGACAAACTTGGTCTCTTTTCCTAGTAAGAATCGTGAGACTTATACCTATATTTTCTCCTTAGTCGACAAACTAAGATAGGATTACAAATTGATAAACTCATTTATGATCTTTCATTACCCTTTTGTGGTCTAGAGTTAATTGAAAGATAGAATATTTTGTGTAACTGGAAACATTGTGTTTAGAGCTACCAAAATAAATAACATCCTGCAATTGTCACGATGTATGAGTTTAAACCGCAAAGAGTAAAGAAATTACTGGCATATTTGCTAGGTAATCTTCTTGGACTCTTATTATTCCTAAAGTGCTAATTACCCTTGGGGCTTTGTAGACGATAAAGGAGGAATTACATGCTAAAGATTCAAGTTAATTGAATGAAAGAATGGCTAGTCCATTGTCTACATTATTAGAACTTCATATACTCTGTTCAATACCTAAGTACATGCTACTCGTAGGCATTTGAAGAGAATAGGAAAGTATATAAAATCAAGATATGCTTTCTACGTAAATGTAACACTTACAATGTTGACAAATCCAAAGGGAGCGAGTTGCATCTTATAACCGAAATATCATTCATGTAATGTTTTCAATTTCGATGGGAGCTACGGGATTTATTTCTGTTACTCACCCATATCATTTCAAACTAGCTTTGAAATAATCCATTACTTTCGAATATGAACAACCATTGCTTAAAGGAAAATTGCATTTTATTTTATCGATAACTCGTTGCCTTCCTCGCCGTCAGCTCAAACGTTATCTATAGAATAATAATCCACAATTCCTTATTACGGTTATGGTTCTAAAACTACTTATGATATATATATGACATTATCATATTATTTGAACAATCAATCACGTGTTGTTTGTTTTCATAATATGATGTTGTACCTTACACAAGTAGGAGAAATCTCAAAGAGTGTGCAAGGAACAACAAAATTATTGGTATCTCTTGACCGCAAGGTAAGAAAACTAATAAATCTACTAGGACTTAAACACGTTAAATGTTTAATGCCCTACTACATGTAAATAAGAATTCTACTAGGACTTAAACATATGAGATGTTTATTGCCCTACTACATTCTAATAATGATTCTACTAGGACTTGAACATGCTAGATGTTTGTTGCCCTACTACATTCAAATGTCATGATATTGAGTATAGATACTTCAACATTAGAATACATGTTTTAGTCAACATAATTATGGTTATAAGATAATGATCATAATTCTGAAGTATAAAATTAACTTGAAATTACTATAGAACTCAATAGTTTGCTTTCATGATTACTTTTGTTAGTATAATTATGCTTGCATGTTAAGACATAATTATAAAGTCCTTGAATTTATCAATGACTTATAACATAAAGTGTATATAGTAAATCTGTTATGTTTTCTCGTTAACACATAAACATGAGGCTTTGAATTATTCAAAGACTGATAATGTATTATTGAAATGTTTTGTTTTCTTGTTAACACATGAACATATAATCCTTGAACAGTTCTGTCTTCTTGTGAACAAGTGAACATAAGGTTCTTGTATTGTCCAATGAATATACATTATTGCATGCACATTGGTTCGTGAATACTTTATATGCAATTTGGCTTGACCCAATTGACAGGTATTTGGTCCAAAGAGAATTAAGTTATCTATAGAATTCTGATATAGTTTCACAATTCTAATAACTCATAGGATACCACTTCATTGTGGTATGTCTAATGTGTTGGATCAAACCTTATTCATTTTGTTTGGTTCCTGATAGCTTTAATTGCTCTACCTCCAAAACATATCAAGGTTAGAAATTGCGTGTGTCATGTATACACTCAATATAGTTCAAACCTAGATGGTATTCAAGACGACACATAACTGAAAACCCTAATTCATTAGGGATTTTAGGTTTTCCACTCAAACTAATTGAATCATAAACCCTTTTGGATTTTTGATTATGCTACACTTCCTAGATTAAAGATTGTAGTTTTGGTATTCTTCCTAGCTTGACGAAACACAAAACTGTTGCTAGAACTTTTGGTTAAAGAGTGATACTAAATTAGAGTTTTTCTATAAACCCTAATTTGAGTTATTGCAAGGAATTCCATTATGTCTTGATTTAAGTTCTGAATTTGTTAAAATCTTATGAAGCATTTTATTAACAAATCTTGAGATGAGAACTTAAAATATATTTTGTGGTTCTCCATAAAGAACAATTTATTGTTGCTTAAATACTTAGTATTTAGAGAATTGTCTCTGCTTACGAAAGTAAGTGGGAGCATATACAAATCTCAAAGTTTTTGAGAACAAAATACTTAAACTTCTAAAATGCACTTATTAATGTCATACTAAGGTTAAACATGAAAATGTTGACTGAAGTATAATGATTACTCTCATTCATAAATCCGAAAGGATACCTCATCACTTGAGTGATATTTTATATCAATGCTGAGGAATATAAGTTAGAGGATTATTGTAAATCAGCTAACTAATAAAATATATTATCACATCTTGAATCTGATAAATGTTTTAGAACTATGAATGATAAGATGCAGTCCTTAAAAGGCAAATCGAGTTTTGAGCTTGATTGTTATTTCGCCTAACAGTTAACCTATGAGGTTAGAATGAGTTTCTTTTGAAGAATGACTCACAAGGACAAAGTTGTATAGATATTAATGCATGACATTTAATAGGAAGTTTTTAATCATACTTAAGCTATTGACTGTGATTAAATTTTCTTATATAATACATGCATTAATTATATAAAGATATTTAATTGTCATACATGTGATTTGTATGTTGAATATGATGATTAAATTTTATAACTCTTTCTTTATGATTACCTTTTGCGAGGACGGTGTGTAATCAAAAGGGTTATGAGTCTATATAATCTTTATGTAGTATACAAGATTTATGCAATCCAAGTTTTGGATTAAATCATGCATCTAAGAGCTGAGATCTTGAATTTAATTACAATATGATTCTAATTGAATTAAAATAACTCTTGAGTACATCTGACATTGAGTGGGAGCATTGTGTTTTTCCTTAAAATTTACATGTCGAAGATATCATTCCAATTTAGCTAGATATTGATCCTTAAGCTTGGAATGAAACTTCACTTGGAATTTAGGAAAAAAAACAAACAACCTTGAAATAAATGTTTATCTAGAATAAACAAATGTGGAAAATTAAGTCTGCACAAATGCAATATATCATTCAAGCAAGTCTTAAATGGTATATTTCACTTGGAATAACTTATTACATTGATAGAAACTTTATGTTGTTTTAACTAAGGATTCATCATGTATATATTATATTGTGTATAAGACTAGTTGTTGCTTTTGTACAAGAACAAAATGAGCTGACAACAACAATATCTAATTGAGAGTGTTTAGATTATTGTTAGTATAGATGTTTACGAATTATAAAGCATAGTGTTTGTATAAGTACAAATGATGCTAGAGGATTATTTATACTAGTTGTAGTAGAATTTTATCATCTATGATAAGTCTGCTAATTAGCTATGCTCAACATAGAGCATTGTTGCATTACACATTAAAGAATGAGAATACTTTAAACTTTTAGAAGCTGAAGATGGTCACAAGATGTCGTTGATTTCTAATACCTCATGCAAGGTAAGACGACATCTCCATACTATAACTCTTGCAATAGTATGAGCATATGAGATAATACACTCATCTTATATTTCAAATCACTCACTATAAGTGAAATTTGAAACAAGTATTCGAAAGTTTACTCGGATGACTATTTAGTTTTTCTTTAAAGAAAGGTTGAAAATGTTGGAAACATTAGGGTTCAACTTACTAAATGAGTCTCATGCATATCTGTTTTAGTATTTGGATAATTGGGATTGATAGACAATTTTTACTTTATGATGAATAAAGATACTTGGTATTTGTTATTCATTCATATAATAATTGTTATCCTATATTTGCATGTTTAATCCTTGAATAATTTTATTATTCGAAATATGTCCATTGTCTGTTAACAATATGATTGTTATGTAAGGCAAATGTGAGTGTTGGTTATATTCTAACGAGAATTTGGATTGTTCCCGCCAAACTCATATGTATTCACTAGAGATGCATATTGGATTCCCCAACTTTCAAACATTTACTTTTGGATCCTTGTCATAAGTAAAATATTGAAAATGGTTTGTTATCTTCGTCCTTAGACTTGAGATGCAAGCAAGTTCATTATGTGTGGATATCATTTTTGTAAGTATCGCAAAACGCTATTTGAATAAGGTAGTTATAAAAGCTATATTTCGGAATGATGTGAGCAGATCCACAACACTTGTAGTCAATAAAGGATTTGTTACTCCACTTGATATGTTCGAGAAAGATACCATGGCGCCTCTCCGGTTTATTCGGATAATTGTTTGGCCAAACCCAGGGTAATGCAAGATGATTCTGGATTACATTTGGTATATCTGAATTAAAATCGATAACGAGATTCTAAATGGTTAAACTATATGGAATGATTTGAGATCCATTATCCATGGTTTAACGGTATCTATAACAAGGGATGATTAGAGCAAGACATTGAATGACCATACTACTGAGAAACTTTTACGAAAATATTCTCTCAGACACGTTTAGTTAAAAAGCGAGTGAGAGCGTTTGCTAGGCGTTTCCGTCGTTAGTTTTGTGTGCCATTCGACACACCAACTCCCAAGTGGGAGCTGTTGGTTTGTGGGAGTTAAAAACACTCGAAACGACTAGAAGTGTGTGAGCCTATGGGGGCACACACGTTAAACACGAGAGTACGTGTCGAACGTATTTAATACTTGAATTATGTACCCGATGTGCATGCATATTATTTGACCCGATCATATGACCCATGGACTATTGTTAGGATTGAACTTGGGTCGAAAGTGAAAAGCCTTGGGCCTTAGGATTCACTGATCGGGCAAAGGAAGAAGGGTGTGCTTGGGCTTGGTTACTTGTCGACCAAGACTCAAACCCATGCAACGGTCGATTAGCTTTGCTATAAAAGCAAATACCCTACAACTTATATTCGGAAATATATATAGATATACATGCGACATATGTATCCAATAATATTCGAGATACATGCATCCATATAAAACGATTCATGCGATGTACCATATCCATAAATATATTGACAATTGATTCCTACTATCTCTAAACTGGTTGGATGTTTCAAATATCCAATAAGGTTTTGTTTGGTTTGTATAAATAATTATACTTGCATTGTATATAGATCCAAGAGTAATTAATTAGTTGTTGGTTTGGTATACTTGTTATAAAGTTCTTAGCTGAACTAGATTAGCAACAAGTTGAATGGTTTTGTTAGTTATTCTTCTCGGACAGGATAGATATCGGACGTCTTTGTCCGATATCGGGTGGCAAAAGGGTGTTCTCGGACAGCCTTATTCTCGGACAGAAAAGATAGACGTGGTCTTGGGGTTTTCTAGTTCGTGGTATTCAAGTTATCAAGGGGTTGATTGGTTTATACGTTCTCGACTAACATTTATCGAACGTACTTGGTTTAAGTGTTTGTGTGTGATACTCATTGAGGCATCTATTTTAGGTGCTTAGTTTCGTATTGATTTTATTGTCCGTTACTAAAGATCAATTGCCAAATAATGTTAGGGTCTCTTTTATCCCTTTTATTAATTAATTGTTTATTAATTACGTGCTTAACCTAATTGCAAATACTAGATCTTTATCCGCTGCGTACTCGTAGAGGTTAATGGTTAACTTGTTCTAAACCCAACAACTACTACTCTTCCAAATTTAGTTTATGAAACGATTTTTTTGTTTCTATTAATTTTATATTATTGGTTATTATTTTTATTAATAAGTAACGTGATTTTGAGTGATGATTTTTTTCTAATTTTTCAGGCTTTTAACTAAGTCCAGATAACACTTTCCTAGATTATAAATCAGTTATATTTTTCATAGGCCTATTTATCATAACTCTTTTTCATATCAGCCTGCATGGTTTATCGTTTTTAAGTATATTAATGCAATGCTTATTTAACTTCTAAAATTTAAATGAGAAATGTGTAAAATGAACGTTAATGCTTAATATCAAACTGCTCACCATCTCATGCTTTTATTCCAAAGTGATCACCATCTATTGCTGTTAATCTAAAGAAAGTTAGCAAAAATGTAAATCAATTAATGCAAGTATAATGTGATGAGAAATCAACTTTTTTTTCAGATGCATATATTAAAATACAAAAAGATGTTGTGACCACTTATACAGATGTTAAAAATGTTAAAGCACATTCATTGTTTGATAGACATATTTGTTATGCGCATTTGGACATGTTGAATAAGGTTTAATGTTTTAATTTAAGATCAATCATTATGCTAGTTAACTTAGTTAACATTAGTGTCAAGTTCATATATATAAACAACATAAAGATATTTCTTAAGCAATATAATATAAGGCACTAGACAAAAGAAGCCCGGTTATAAGGGTCAACTTGTGGGACTCGATAAAGACCTCGACGTATATACCCTCCAACCATTGACGGACCTGACATCCGATTCTGCGTCACGGTCAGTAAAATCCTTTTTTCTACTTTCGTTTTTTGTTAAATTTCAACATTTCTTTAGTCTTATTAAAAATCAACTTGTGCACAAATCCTTGTTTTCTTCCACCACTAACAACACAACAATCATCGATCTTTGTTTTTTTAATAATTAAGAATCGCCAATAATTTGCTACTTTGTCGTTAAAAAATCTTGGAAATGAATTCTTCGTGTGATGCTTATAATGACTAAGGATGGCAAAAGCAACTTAAACCAAAAAGGGAAAACCGAAATCTGAACTGGTTGGGTTAGGTTCGGGAGCAGGTTGACAGGTTTGAATACGGGTTTGGGTATTGATATTTTTTTTTTTCCGGGTACGGGTTCGGTTAATACCCGCCCGATTATCCTTACGCGTACCCATATCCATTTACCCGAATTTGTACCCACTTTGTTTCTATTATAATTAATTAGAGTAGATATATGTGTTATATATTATTTCTTTGATTATATCTTTTATATAAGTATCTCTGTTATATAGCAAATTTAAATTTTTAATATGAATTATTCGAAAGCGTTAAATCGTTTGATACGATATATTTTTCTTTAACTTAAAAAAAAATTATATTCGGGTGTTTTGCTTTGATTTGATCGATGGGTTTAGTATGACTTAATCTTGCTACCCGCCATTTGTCTATAGAATATTCAAATGAAGATAACCGACATCTGTTGAAAAATTCGACAAAACCGATGAATAATATTAACTGGGTATCCAGCGAGTAATGGGCCGGGTACGGATGTGAATATTATAAACAGGTGTGGGTACGAATACTCTAAAACCCGCCCTGAACCCGAGCCGTTGCAATCTTTACTTATGACTCGAGTATCAACTACTCGTATTCAATAATTCTACCACGTCTTCATTTTTAAACCCCGTTTTTATTATGTGACTCTTCTATGCGTACTTGCTAAGCCATGTATATAGTTACGCAATTTATAGGAGCTAAAATTTAAACTTACAACAACGACACAAATGTCGGTGGTTTTACTAGTTGAGTATAGATAATCAATGTACCAGACATCACTTAGAATCGTGTAATCACTTTTCAAAAAAAACTATTTGACCTTAATATCTGTGTTATACGAATATCTCTTTGAGATAATACCAAGTGTTGGTTCTTGTTTAGCCACAAAGCAAGAATCCTTTCGCTTCTAAGTGTTTAGGTTTTTTTGGTGTTTTTTATTCAAGTATGTCTTCCGATTTATAGAAATAACTCAAAACCCAATGATTAAATTATTATAATTAACCGGCCCATTAATTACATCATAATGTTCCTTCATTATAGAAAATAGTGGTTACATGATCGTTAAATGTGGTCATTAAGTTGTAGTTATAACTGCCTTTGAATGTGTCAAAACTGTTACAAGTAAGTTTGAATTCAGGCAAAGCGTGTTTACTCGCTGATAAATATACTTCCTGAAATAGTTGTTCAGTTCCTGAGTTTGCACGCTGAGAAGTTTACTCGCTGAAGAGATGAAACTTCTGAAGAGAATACTCTATGATGAGATTCTTCAGCTAACTACTCAAAAAGTATGAAGATGAACTCATCATCTTGATGAATACCGTTCGGAGTTATACTCACTAATCACTGAAGAATAGACTCTCTGAACTTCACCAGCAACATGAATCACACTATACCACTATCAGAGTTAGGATGGTTCAACAATCTAATGGGTGTACACTCCGTACCTCCAAACCCAATACTAGGCGTTACCTGAAACCTTAGTTGAACTAAATTTCCAACAACAAACATTGACGAAACACATTTAATGATTGAAAGCCTTGAAAATATAAATAATTTTATGTCCAAATTTGCGTAATAATGTTATATTGGTTTGTGAAAAAATGATTCACTTAGTTGCAACCAACACATCTCAGGCCTCTCAAGAATATTATATATTTATACGATTAGTAATCTGATAATTTTTACTGCAATATAGTGTTCAAAGATAGTAAAACGATATATTTGTTTGAATCTTGGATCAGTCAAATTAAAGCCCTACTTTTAGAACCACTAACTAAAGTTTGGACAAGAATGAACAAGGAATACTTGACTTTAAGCACATGCTAACACTAATGTCGATATTCAAAAGATAATGTTTTGTAGTTATCGTTTAAGATGTGATATGATGTGAAAATTGCTATATATGTGATGTTTACTTGATAGGAACCGTTGGGTTTTACTAATCATAACAATTATTAAAAACAAGTAAACATCATCAAAGACGCCGCGAAGTAATAGGAATAATACTTGTAATTGAATTAACCGAATAAAAGAATATCGTGCACTTTTAAAGAATTCAAAACACACAATATCGAGAACAAGGAACAAAACCCAAACCCTAACTTAGGGTTTAATACCAATCGACCCAAAAAAGTCGACACCCAAAATTTACCACAAACACAATTGTATTTGTCCTTCGTTCTTGTACACACGTACTAATATCGATTTGATGTGAAAAGCTAGGTTCTTGAATCACAAATAAAACCAAACACTTGTTTCTTGGAGTTGGAAAATCGAATCCCTTGGGGAGGGATGGTGTACGATCGGCCAAACCAAGAGGAGAGGAGAAAGAAATTAGGTTTCTAGGTGATCCAAGGTTAATAATTATGAATACAAGGGTTTGTATTTATAGGTTCTAATAACTTGGTGACCAAGAAAAGCCTCCCTTGAGCTTTTGCAAACCCACGACCGGCCAAGGACCCCAAAGAGGCGTTCTAGATCTTTCTTGTCCACTAATTTCATCTCTAGTCCTTGTAGTTTACATTTAACGACCGTTAGTCTAAACTCGTTAAATATTTAACTATCGTTAAGTTTTATTTCGTGACAAATAATTAATAATAATAACATTTATATATATTAATTACTTTAACATAAACTCTCATACGTAATGTGTGCAATCCTGAAATTTCGAGTTCGAATCCGGTTATACGCATATTAAAATATCCATAAACCTTTCATGAACTAACAAATAAGATAAAACCCTAACAATAAAAGCAAAGAAAAAGAGAGTATAAATCAATGACATTTGTTGATTGCTCGACAAATTATTATGAAAACTATGGGATCAATTAGAGACTTAATTAGAGCAGCTCATTATCTAGAGTCAATGCGAGTATTATGCTTGATATACTTTACTCTTTATGTAATGCCAATCACATAAAAGATGCATAGCTTTTTGAAAAAACTAATATCATTGATGTTACACTTTTCTTCTTTACATATATCATTTGATGCCTATGAACCATGTTCATGGCATTTAACCCGGTCTGTTTTTAATTAAAGTTATAAGTTTATTTGTTAGTGGCGGCCCTGAGGATTTGAGTACCCAGTGCGAGCCAAGAAAAAAATGCCCCGAACTCATAGCAAATTTTCTTTTTTATTTTATAAATGATAACTAATGTTATAACAATTAATTATATCCATAACAAATCATAGTATTTGGAAAATAACCAAACTCTTTCAAGCGCTTCAAAACATCTATAGAATTTGTTAAGTTCCTTCGGTTTGTAATATGTCAAATAACTTCAACTCCATATAAAGTTCATCGACATCAATATCCGATCTTTCTTCAAACTTGAGTGCATTTTCAAGAAGGTGACATGACAACTTAAGTTCTTTATCTTCATTCCCTAAAGTTATGTGGAAGCAAAAAGCCAATAATTTCTCGTACTCTTTGAATTGCTCAAATCTTGTCTCAAGTGAAGAGCGAGCTTGATCAACAATATATAAGAAATAATTGACTCTAAAGTTCTATTCGGGTGTAAATGAAGTTTCTTGCTCTTGAACTCTCACCAAACTGTTTTTCTTTGAATCAAGCGCTTTTGTGAAATATCGGATCAATACCCAATTCACTAGCAATAAACACACTAAACAAACTACTCATAAATCATGATCACTAAATCAAATAAAACACAAATCTCATGCATAGACATTGTCATCAAATGTTTTACAAAATAAAGTGATAAGATAAAAAGAGTAATAAGTTTACAACCCAAATAGATGCAAAAACAATGGATGATGGTGGATGATAGATCTTCTTTTCCAAAACTCCACAAAGCTCAAAGCCCCAAATCAACCCAAAAGTGATGGTTCTTCAACAAATGAGATAAAATGGTTTGTGGGTTTGTATAGATGGTGATGAAGATGATGATGATACTGAGGATTTGATGATGGTGGAATGATGGTAATGAATTTAATGATTTAGTGGATGAAGAAAAATAGGGTTTTCCTTTTTAGGTCGGTGTGTGTGTGTTTTATGAAGTTGTCTAAAAATCAAAATGAAAAATGTCTCTCCTTGGGCGTATGCGACACCAAGAAAAGAAACAAAAATAAAAAGGTGTAACAACTTCCAGGCAGCTGGTCCACTTGTGGTCGAAAATAATTTCTCATGATTGAAAATGTGAGGTGTGGTTGTATTGGTATCCATCCCATCCAGGTCGAGAAAATAATCACTCAGCGAAAAATATAAATAAAGTAAGCAGGTTTGGTGGTATTTTGTATTGTAATCTGATTGTTTAATAGGATCTTATTATGTAAAATTATATATAATAATAATAATATATATTAAAAATTTCTAAAAATTGTGGATTCAACGTGCTTGCTGTCTAGAATCGGGTATCTTTTTGGCAACTTCTAAAGTAGTTTAATAAACAAATAAACATGAATCATCATCATTTGTATTATAACTTGCTTTCTTTTGTTATTGTGTAATAGCTTTTCAACATTTTAACAAATATTGAGACGTCTCGATCAATTGGTGAAAGTTACATTTTATTTAATGGTACCAAAATGTGACAGATAAAATATACGGGTTAATGTTTTAGTTGCTTCAAAAGAACATGATAAGATGAATTATAGGGATTTGCCTTTTAAAGCTTTTCATTAACTATATTATAGAGCTAAGGCTAAATCACGTGTTTCGTATATCTGGTTTACTCAAAATCACACCCATCATCCTTACTCAAATTTAATTACATCAGTGATATTATTTATAAATTAATTGCATCGATTATCTTTATTTAAAAAAATAAGGATCATATATGTAATAATGTATAGTTTTTTTATTACACGTAGGGGTGTTCAGTGTTTGATTTGACACCGAACAAACCAAAAAATAAACCAAACCAAAACCGAATAAAACCGGACTGAAAATTTTAATTGGTGTATGGTTTGGTTTGTAATCGAACCGAAATATTTAATTGTTGTTTGGTTTGGTTTTGGGTTTGACAAATAAATAACCAAACCAAACCGAAAAAACCGTATATCTATATCCATATAAAAAAAATATTAATTATATATATAGATATTTTCTATCTTTATCTTCCCAACTAACAATCATAATAATTTTAAAAATCTTTTATACTAATCACTCCACAAATCAACAAAACAAAATTTATCATTTACTTCCGTTAAGTAACAGAAGTAAATGAAAGCAATAAAATGAAACATTCAATCTAATAAGACTTCTAAATACTTTTGCCAAAGAACATTTTATCGCTTTCATTTACTTTTGTTAAGTTCTGAAACCTTTTGGTTTCTTAACTTTTGTTTTGTTGATTTTTTTAGTACTTTGTGAGACATTTTGATTTTTTAAATTTATTTAGACTTTTAGGTTTTTATTTGTGACTTCTAGATTATATTTTGAAGTTTACTTAAATTTGGTTTTTGGTTTTAACCGAAACCAAACCGAATTCTAATTTGGTGTATGGTTTGGTTTTATCCATTCTAGAATTGGTTTGGTTTGATTTTGGTTTTCACTTTAAAAATTTTCAAACCGATGAACCCGAACCATACAACCCACAAACCCGAAAACCGAACCGATGAACACCCCTCTTTACACGGGTTAGTCCCTATCGTTATTGCATGGATAATTATTATTTTTAAAAATTAGAAATAGTTTAAAAATTAAAAATTATGTTGGTAATTAAAATCGAATAGAAACGACGAGTGCAATTTTAGATTAATCATACATCACATGGACGAAACATGTAATTCTCTTTATATACTAAAAACCGTACATGGTTCCTTTGCAAACACAAGATTAATTGCAAACTTTCCCAACTTGGCAAAAAATAGGTTCAAGTGGTACTGCAATATAAGTCCTTAACATTAGATGCAAAGTTTCACAACTTTTTAAGCGGCGTTGCAAGGTAGGTCTTGTAGAATTAATTGCTAACTATAGAACGGCAAAATTAGTCCCTGGGTTTAAGTGTCACAAAGTAAGTCCTTTAGTTCAATCCACACGCATCGCGCGGCTTCATACTCTTATTTCTTTAAATATGGAAGAATTTTCCTTAAGAACTAAGGTATAACCATCCACCTATCTCTCTTCTCAAAATTTTCATTGAAATATATGCCAAGGACCAAGGGTCGTAATCATGTAGTTACAAGGATAAATAGCAAAAAAATTATAATGGTGCATCAACGCTCTAATCAAATTTTACGAGAATCCAAGTATGTGGAAGTTTTTTTAGGATCATTTATGAAAAATTATAATGGTGCATCAACGCTCTAATCAAATTTTACGAGAATCCAAGTATGTGGAAGTTTTTTTTAGGATCATTTATATGAAGGTCGTTCAAATATTAAATTTTTACTTTCAGGCAATCTATTTATTTAAATTAACTTATGGGTCGTTTAAATATGTGTCTATTTTCGTTTATATCAATCTCATTCAAATTCTTGTCAAAAATTTATATATTTTCAAGAACAAAGCTAACTTTAACATATCACAACAAGAAATTAAAAAATTTGAACGTTAAATATTAGTTAAATTATCATAAATCACTTTTGACTATATAAAGTTGCACTTAAATAAAGGCTAAACTGATATTTTACATTCAAATAATTATTTGTGTTATTTTAGTATTATATTATATTTAGTTTTATTCTCGTTGTTTCAAAGATTAAAAAAAAAAAAACTATCCGAAATTAGTATAAACGAGAATAAATAAATAAATAAATGAGTGGCATATAAGTCAGTTTTGATAAATGAGTGACCTAGAAGTAATTAGTTTAATATTTAAATGGTCTCCCAATACATAATCACATGTTTTTTCTCAATCTTTTCTACGTTTAACTAGGTCAATTTATATAAATTCTTATTCATCATTTTATATAACTTACATAGAACAACTTTAACCTCATAACGGGGGCGACATGAGAGCGGCTTGGTCAATTCACCGTAATACACCTTCATGCTAGTTGGGCAAAATAGGTGGATTGAGTCGACTCGAGTTACGAGTCTAGATGAGTTTGGGTTTAAACGGGTCAAGTCCAGATGGGTCTTTTAGAAACATAAGTCTAAATAGTTTAGGTTTGGGTTTAGACGGGTATCAGGTCGGGTTGACATGATTATTATTGATGAAGTGTAATTTTGTAGTGCTTTTAAGAGTCATTTAACCTCTAATTTCGTACACTTTGAATCATATATTGCCAAATTTTAGGTATTTGGGAGAGCAAACGCTAGAAACGTAAAATTTTGGGCTCGATTGGATGAAGAACGAAGAAAAACGACAATTTCAACTTCGTAACCGACATCCCTCAATTGGTCACCAAATATGCTTCGAAAGTGCAAAACTGATGTGCAATTGTGATAGCTCAGTGTGTGGAGATGGACTCCTTGATGGCGTCAAAAGCATCTAGCGACAATGTCATAACCCAAAGGTTGACGCCGTCACACTATGGCGGTGCGGATTAAAATCATGGATCGATGGTGAGCCGACGTAGTCACAAGCAAACTGTGATGCCCTCATAACCTAATTATTATGGATACTCTCGCATTGTTTTCATTATTGTGTGTGAAACTTTTGAGTAGATTTTGTACCCGAACTTTAGTCGAACTTTACAGTTTTTTAGGCCATTTTGGCCATAGACATCATGTATTAAAGAGATAAGTTCATTAAATCAATCAATGATGTTTACCCTTTATTGTTTGATTCTTTCTTGTGATTTCTTTTATATTGCTACGTTAGGCTAAACGTGTTAGTATTTACTTAGGATTTCATGAAACCTAGTTGTTAATTGCTTGATCTATTGTCTCTTGTTAGTACGTGCGTGTTAGGAGTTAGTAAATTGGTTAGGTAATCTATCATAGCTTGAACTCTACTTGAAACGACTAGTTAGAAACCTATGTCTTAAGGATTTAATCAGATTGGATATTTATTGCGTGTGATAGTTATTGGGTATATTTTAGGCGATCTTAGGTGCCACTCACTTAGGTTAATGCATAGGTGTGAGATTAACCAACCCTAATAGGTAATCAGGAATATCCACGTTAATATTAAACAAGGACGTGACAATTTAATAGATTAAGTAAGAAATAACTAGAAAGTAAGACATCCTAGGTAAATACACTTTTCTCGCATAAAAGTTTCCACCAATTTTACTTACTTGTCATTTAATTTTCTACATTTAGGTAAATATTAGTTTAAGATACAAACCCTTTCAAAATTCTGGATATTTACTTGCTTTCTAATAAATATGAAAATACTTAAAAGAATCTTTCCCCAACTCTTAAATTTAAATCGACATACACTTCGAGTATATCTCACTATTCCCAAAAGAACTATCAACCACCTGGTCTTACCCATACTATACTGCTACGATTAAGTACACTGCTTAGAAGGTCTTAAAACTAGTTGTTGCAACTGCCGAATCAAGCATTTTTTGTTTATTCAAGTAAAGGAATGGAAAATTTTGGAAAAAAAATGCAAGAAAAAGTTTTTTTGACCCATTAGACTCGTCTAAACCCATCGGGTAATTGTTATATAATTGCATTTTTTTATTAAATAACCAATTAAACACATCTATAGTATTTAGAGAGACTCAAATATAATATATCCATCGTCTAATATATATTAACCCAACTAGATATATATTTAATCAATAAGTCTCAAATTGCCATTTTTACTTGATACTATAGTATTCAATTTTACTTAGGGATTGATTATCCATACCTTGCTAAAATGATTGTTATACTTCCTAAATTTGTTTGATTTTTTAATTTTAAAAAATTTGTTTTTATTATAAAACTGCGATATAAAAAGTACGAAACATTGATAAGTTAAAATTAGTAAAACACAAAAAATACGGCATAAAAAACTATTAAAAATTGTTTTGTCATATTAATAAAGTGAGTAAAACTACTAAAAAAATACGAAACATAAAATATAAAGTTTAACAAGTTAAAAGTAGTAAACTACAAAAAATACGAAACAAAACTGTCACATTAACAATAGAAAAACTGTTTTGTTCACCCTTTTACTTATGTATGCGTTTTACGATTTTCGTGTTTTGATAGGCCTCTCTTAAATTAATAATTTTATTCTGTCCTTCCCTCGAAAGAATTCTGAAGATGACAACATGAAAATTTAGCTTTGCCTTCATAAGTTATTGACGTGAATATACATTATAATATTTGTAGTAAATAGCATGACATATTGACATACATCAGTTTTATTTTTTATGTATATGATTGAGTCTAGAAAAATATAAATCAGCTAAAAGACATGCTGATATCACTATTTCTTTATAAACGACAAACTCTCATATATCATACGCTTTTGTTTCAAGTGCGAACCCAAGACATAAACTAAAGAAAATTCCAACAAATTTCGATGTCCATAAAAAATAATATTTAATATCGTCATCAACAAATTGCTATACCTTTAAAATAATCAGTTAGAAAAACATCCGCATAATAATTTATCAGCTCAGGTACTAATGGAGATAATGACCATCTAGTAGTTAATTCCACCAGCTTAATTAAGAAAAAACCGAACATTTTTTAGTACGTCATGACAACACACTCATAGTATTTTGAATTACGTACGTACTTTTATTCGTTAAAAATGAAAACTTTTATATGAATAGTATGTCGACATATTAATATCTTGAAACTAAAATTAACAAAAGCTATTTAATTGAATAATTTAACAACATATTGAAAGTTTTAAATGGTGAATGGCTTCTTCAGATAATTTTCTAAGTTGCTAGTACTTTCTGCATCGTGTATTCATAGGGCAAATCACGTAAAAAAGTATTATATTTAAAGTTAATTTGAATTTTAGGTATTCAATTTTTTTTTTCTCAATTTAAGTTATTAAAGTTATTTTTTTGTGCAAGGTAAGGTTTTTCGAATTGTTTGAAAGCGATTACCGAGCATAATTTTACCAAAATGACTTTTAAATGCTTAATTATAACAATATATCACATTAATTTACCAATTCACCATATAAAATTACCGATATCATCTTTCAAAAAGTAAAAAATTTACATTGCACCAAAAAAACTAGAATACCTTAAATTGAGGGGGGAAAAAAATTAAGTACCTTAAATTTGAATTGGCCTCAAGTGTGATACCTTTTTGTGTGATTTGCCATGTATTCATAATATAATTTAGAGTAAACTACACCGTTCGTCCTTGTGGTTTGCGTTGACCATCAAGGATCGTCCTTTGACAAAAAAATTGCAATCATAGTCGCCGTGCGAACGTTATCTACCGTTGGTCCCTCGCACTAACGACGGTAAATAACGCTCGTTAAGTCAGTCAACGTAAGGGTATTTTAGTCTTTTTCCCTTCATTTTTTAACTTCATCTTCTTCCTTTATCTATCTTCATCTCCAACTATCACCACCCACCACTATCTCCTCTATTCATTTTTATCACCACCTACCATCATCTATCTTATTTCTAAAAACACATAAAATCCAATTAAATCAAAACAATACTCAGTAATTCAATTTGAGAACCATATATACAAGAAATACACTAGAACCAATAACATTCACTATCACATACATATTCATCTAGACCAAATTCAAAAACAAAATCAATTCCAATAACAAATACATAATCAATTTAAATACATAATCCAGTTTGTAGTTCAGCACCGCACCAAAACAGATCTCAACGAGTTTCGTCCTGTTTTGGTCTTTTTTCTCCTTTATAACCCATCTTCTTCGTCTTCATTGAAATTAACTTCTTTGTTTTTGTCCCCAATTTTTTCCTCGTTATTTCCTTTTTCCAATTTTTACAGAATTTTTTTCTTTTTTTTCTATTTTTTTTTAATTCATGGGCCGACGGTGTTTTTAATTTATACAGACTGGATTATTTCATGTGAAATTTATACATATTTATTTATACATTTTATTTTCTTTTTCAATTTATACAAATTGAATTCTTTTCTTGCAATTTTTACATTTTGTGAATTTAAACCCATGACTCAGAACAACAAGAACATTATTGCTTATGTGTTGCAACACCTTTAAAACTCACAATAATTTTTAGATCTGAAAAAAACAACCCTTAACACTTGTAAAGTTCAGATCTTGAAAATAGCCATTTACAAAACTTGAAAACAACATTCATAAAACTTACATACATAACATAAACTATGAATATATGGTTGCTGAATACAGATAATCAATAAGATACGTAACACTAAGCCAGTATCATCTACATCATCTTCAATCACACACCGTCTTGACCACCAATATTTCCGGCTACGACCACGAAACTCCTACGACCACCATAGGCGGAGGTGACTGGTGGAGTAGCGAGTGGCGGTGTTACCGTCGGAGGTGGTTGGTGGTTGCAAGTTGATGGTTTTTGGTTGTGATTGTATGACGTGGTGTTACCGGTGGTGAGATGACAACATTGCCATCGGAGATTGGTGATGATGGTAGTGTGAAGAAAGATGAGGGAGTTGAATTTGTGTGTGTTTGATTATGTGGATGATGGGTTATGTTACATGTGGTGGGAAGTGGGACAAAAAGAAAGGACAAGACAAAATGATGGGTTATGTTACATGTGATTGTCTTTTCCCACCCACACTATCTCCTATCTCTTTGAAAAGACAAATATACCCTCGACTTAAATAGGCTTAACGCCGTTACTCACGCCAGTTAGGGTGAGGGACCAACGCTGAGTAACGTTTTGCAGTTAAGGACTAACGGTGCAATTTTTTTGGTCAAAGGACGATCCTTGATGGTCAACGTATACCACAAGGACGAATGGTGTAGTTTACTCTATAATTTATTTCTTAACTTACATGCATAACAAACATGAATTTAATTAACAACTTAACTATAAGGGCATTGACCTTCATTCGACACATTGCCCGGTTTGTGATCACTATCAAGAAATGGAAGAACATATTTTTGTGAAGTTTATCATTGCGAAAACCACATGGATTAAGATCCTTAAGTGGTGGAACATTCAAAATACTCGTATTGATAACTTTAATGATGTTTTATACCATTGCGGGTTGTATCAACTTTCCTTTTAAATTTGTCACATTTTTTTAATGCCGTTGTCCAAACCACGCTTTAGATCTTACGGAGTTTCCGAAATGAGGATACCTTCACTTCCAAAAGACCAAAGAACGACATTAATAAGGTTTTAGCGAAAGGTACCATTTTTTTTAGGGTCGTGGTTGTAGTTGTAATTTAATCACTTTAACTGCATCCGTTATTGCTTCATATCGTTCATTTCACTTTTAGGTCTCTTGAAGGCAAAATATTAAAATGGCACTTATTCAACGCTTCAAAGCGCGAATATATGAATTAAATCATGGCCAAAGTCAAAATCGAGACATCACAGTATTCAAATAGAAGGCGTATATGTCAATTAACAAATGCGACGCCGTCCGAAAATATGTTGTTTTCTTGATTCTAGCGAACAAAACTCGTATTTTCAAACTACGCCCGGATGAAAGAGTAGGGTTTATAGGATTATCGGGCGCCTAGATGCAATCCGATCGACGCCGGTCAAGAATGACGGCGTACCACGTTCTTGTACGTGCAAGGTTAACGTAAAGTAATGCTAGTTTTAAAACCAAATAACGGCGACATTGGAAAAAGTGATCATCGAAACATATGAAGATGGCCGTCGCATATGTAATCTTATATATAGAATCCAATTTTTCGCTTTTAAAGAGAGTCTTTTGGGTGAAAACCTAAAACCGAACCTAAGGTGTCTTGTACAAGATTTTAGGGTTTTAAACCCTATCTTACATCAAGATAAGTATTTACTTCATTAATTCAATTATGTATTTGATTATTTGTGTGTATGCTTGCATGTTTTCCATGTCCGCTAATTTATTTGTGTGTTTGCTTAGGAAGTATGAAACTTAATTATTGAATATTGATTTGTTGTTTCTTATCTTAGTTGATTAATGATCTAGTAATGCGATAGGTCATTCGTTGTGTACTTAATGCTTGATTCATCTTTGTGAACCTTAGAATATAATTACCGAGTAGTTGTAAGCTAAACCATCCAAAGAGTGCCTTAGAGTAAGAGTTTATCATCCTAGCGGGTTTGTAGACGAGACCCTTTGGTAAGTTCAAGAGTTAGGAGAAACGCATACCCTACAACTTTAGACACACAACGCAACTAAGAATAAGGACGTGACAACTCAACCATCAATAGGAGATAATTAAGGAGTAGTACAACCTAAGTAAACACATCTTTAAACTATCATACGAGCACACATTAATTAGACATAGACTCCCACAACTTTAGTTTAGATAATTAGATAATAGTAGAGTAATCAGTAGAAATACCAACCCCCCAAATCCAATACCCGAGATTCGTTCTTTCCATTTCAAAAATATAAAAATACAAAAAATAATCTTCCTCAACCTTAACCTTAGCGTAGTAACTCCTTACTAGCATTCCTATTCCCAGAGAACGATATCAATACCCGTGGCTTACCCTAATTACTACACTACAACGATTAGGTTCAACGCTTGGGTGTTATAAAACTTGCTCAAGAAAGGAAGTTTCCTTGACCCCGAATCCATCGTGTGGCGTTATCAAGTTTTGGCGCACGCCTGCGGAATAGAATAGCTAGTTAGTAGTCCACCTGTTTAGGTTCTTTGCTTGATTCCTATCAAGTAAATTTTTCTCATTTTTAGCTTTTTTAGTCTATCCCCCTTCGTAACCCTCGTTGGTAAAACCATCACTCACCATGATCCGTATCTTCCATCGAAGATTCTTCTCTACCCGCTCCCAATCCCGAGATTGAGAACGCTATCCCACAAAACCCTTCACCCACTCACCATTTTGGTAATCACCGGGCATAATGAGATAAATTGGCAACAACAAAGTCCTTTCTATTACTCTGATTCTGATGAGGAATTTGATTATGGTGAGGCATATGATAGCGGGGAGGTCATTAATGAAATTAAGGAAGACCCCTCCCAATGTTTTGACCCTAGGTGTAGGATTGAGAAAGATGTCCCCTTTAACATGCAATTCCCTTGCAAAATAGGACTAGAATCGATGCTTATTTGAATTCATTCTTACCTTTAAACTTAATCTCAAGGGATCTATACAACAAAATCAAGGTCAATGAGTTAACTTATCAAGGGAACAATGTTGTTGAAGCGATCATTTATCCGCACGTGTTTGTCGGAAGTTTTGCTTATTTGGTAGAGTTCATGGTCTTAGAAGACTTATAGATAAGGACCTCACTCAAGTAATTTTGGAAAACCTTCAAAAATTGACTAGGTTGAATGAACGGATGATTGATGGTCTAATTACATTCTCTCGATGAAGTTGAAGATTTCATCTACCAAATGCCACGCTCATCCTAGGTTTAAACATAAGGACATCGAGGTTTGTAATAGAATGACCCTCGCTCCATTGCTTAGTGAAAGGGATAAGCAGAGTGGGCTTAGGTACCCATATGAGAAAACTAAGCGATATTACAAAAAATGCCTTGAATTAGGAGATGATTACAAAAGAATGAAAGAGCATTGAATGGCTTAAGTATGAGCACGAGGATGCGTGAGGAAACGAGAAGCACGACTATGAGTCTAGCTACAAGACTCTTAAATAAAGAAAAGCGCTTCGTGGGAGGCAACCCATGCTTAATTGTTTGCTTGTTAATGTCATATATCTTTTATTAATTGTTTATCCTCATGTTTAAATTTGTAAAATGCTTTATTTTGTTTTAACCTCGCCTTAATTGCATATAAAGGTATTTTACATAAAGGATAAGTGTAGGGAGGATTACACACGTTTTCAAAAGAAACGTAAACATGAGAATAACAATTAACTAAAAGATATTTATGTTTGTTTGTTCGAGTCAAATGCTTGTATCGAGTCATAATGGATGTTTTGCGTAAATTTTCCGATTCTAAAGATGTAAATTTTCCGAATTTTTCCGTAAAATCGCAGCACCGCTTTTGTCGATAACTGACGGCCGTGAAGGAGTAAAACATCGGATCACTTTTTTCTCGCTTTTCGAGCCACTTATAAATTTTTGGAATTTTCCAGTCTTAATTTTCTTAGAAATTCAGTAAACATCCATTCCACAAGCATTATATCCTAGTTTAAATCGAGTCTTATATATATTATTACCGCCGATTTTACGAAGGGTTCGTTTGTTTTCTTCAAGTGTGCAGTTTAGTTTGTCAAGAAGAAGTTACATAAGATTGGAAGGAGCTTTTCACGCATAATTCTTCTTGAAATGGATTTAACCACCACTTTACACGGATCCTACCGAGCTAATCGTGGAGTACTAGTTTTTCGCTTTTTATTACCTTCTTTTATCATAACTTTGATATTCGGGGAACATTGGGGACAATGTTCAGCTTTAAGTAGGAGGGAAAATAAAACGGAACTTTGAAACTATGCTTATCCTCGACTATTTGCTTTGTCCAATTGTGATTGTGTAATAAACCATGAGGAAATGTCGGTTAGGTAATTTTGGCACCAAATTTAAATTTTTTATGACATATAGGAGGGGCCATTAGTCTTAACAAAAGCGTATCATGGATAGGAAGTTGCATGACTAGCTCAAAACCCTTTACCACCCAAATTCCACCAAAATGCGAGGATCGCCTTAGATTAGTAGGAATTAAAGCATTCATCTTCAATGCTTAGAGTGTGAACCGGTAGTATATTAGATTCTAGAACTTGTTTTGTGATGCATTCGAGATCGCAGTGAGGCTACACTGTGTAGTTAGGAATAACTAAATGATAAGAGGCATTAGGATAACCCTTGTTCGATACACTGTAATATAATTACTTCTTCCATATCGGTTGAGTAATTCCACACCCTTTGCGTTGTACTCATCTTTAGTACACGATACCCCTAGTTAACCCCTCGAGCCTATCCTTTTCGCGGTTCTCGTGATGTTTCGTTTCTTCGAATATCAACGAAGAGCATTGTTTACACCCCACCCCAAATATACACCCAAATCGCCTTAGCCTACCCCATATGCACTCACTTTTAGTGCAAATATTTGTTATCACCCTAAACCCTTAGTTCAATTATCTAGTTGCTTGCATAAGTTGCTAAGTCGAGTCATATCCTTTGTATACGCTTTTGAGACGATTGGGATTCATCGAAAAGTTAAAGTTTATGAAATGACGGGAAGGGAACGTTAAATTCAAATTCCCTTGTTTGCATAATAATGTACCCAAGTGTTTTGATCTTTCAATTCGGGTCAAATTAGTGTTAGAGTAATAAAACTCAAGTGTAGGATATGCCTATAAATCCCTAGTATTTTGATGTTACCGTAGAGGATGGTAGAGTAAAAGTGTATAAAAAAAAAATCGAAAAAATAGAAAAGAGAAAAGAAAAAAAATAGAGTGTAAAAAAAAATAAAAATAAATAAATACGGCTACCATCCTACATCTATCTTTGAATTTATGTTTGTTTATTTCATTATCTAGAGTTTAGAGTGTCGAGTCTTGGCTTAGCAACGCCATTCTTCATTTGCATTTAACATAGAGATTTTTGACTTGCACCACTAAATAGCTCGTCCCACCAAACCCTTTATTTCTCACCGTAAAGCCTAACATTACAACCCTTTAAAGACCTCTTTGATAGTCTTTTCTAGGTGCTTACGCCAAAGCGATGGAGGTTTGATCTATTCTCAAGCCTATGGTAATCTATGTACTAGACCGGTTAATGAGTGTTTATCTTCCATTTCCTATTTTGTTATATTTCATATAAACCCGAGAGAGATGTGAGTATCCAAACACCCCATGAGGTGCTAGTATGTAATTTCCGTGCTTGTTATGACTTTATGGGCTTATATGTGTTGTGGACTGTTTTGAATTAATGCTTCATGACCCTAACTTATAAATTAATCAGAAGCACATTTGCTCGAGGACAAGCAACAAGTGTAGGGATATTTGATAAGGTTTTAAAAGGTACCATTTTGAGGGGTCGTTTTAGTCCTTATTTAATCACTTTTGTATCCGTTATTGCTTAATATCGTCCTTTTCACTTTTTAGGTCTCTCAAGGCAAAATGGGAATGGCACTTATTTGACGAAAAGGCCGAATATATGAAGAAAATGGCCAAAGTCAAAATCGAGACACTCATACCGCCGAAATAGAAGCGACGGCACAAAAGTGCTAATTGCGACGCCGTCCGAAAATTGTTGTACCGTTCGAACCCAAAACTCAGATTTTCAAGTGACGACGCCCAGCTTGTAAAGAGTAGGCCGCCGCTACTCGCACGGCCTCAGATGCAATCCAGACGACGCCGAGTCAAGAGGACGCCACGGACATAAGGTGACACCGTCGCAAGGTTAACGTGCCAAGACGAAACCCTAATGACGGCGACACGACTATGCCACGAAACATAAGTGACACCGTCATGATATGTAATCTTATATATAGAATCCGAATTTTCGCTTTTAAAGAGAGTCTTTTGGAGTGAAACCTAAAACCGAACCTAAGGTGTCTTGTATAGTATTTTAGGGTTTTAAACCCTATCTTACATCAAGATAAGTATTTACTTCATTAATTCAATTATGTCTTTGATTATTTGTGTATGCTTGCATGTTTTCCATGTCCGCTAATTTATTTGTGTGTTTGCTTAGAAGTATGAAACTTAATTATTGAATATTGATTGGTTGTTTCTTATCTTAGTTGATTAATGATCTAGTAATGCGATAGGTCATTCGTTGTGTACTTAATGCTTGATTCATCTTTGTGAACCTTAGAATATAATTACCCGAGTAGTTGTAAGCTAAATCATCCAAAGAGCGCCTTAGAGTAAGAGTTTATTATCCCTAGTGGGTTTGTAGACGAGACCCTTTGGTAAGTTCAAAGAGTTAGGGAGAAACGACACCCTACAACTTTAGACACACAACGCAACTAAGAATAAGGACGGACAACTCAACCATCAATAGGAGATAATTAAGGAGTAGTACAACCTAAGTAAACACATCTTTAAACTATCATACGAGCACACATTAATTAGACATAGACTCCCACAACTTTAGTTTAGATAATTAGATAATAGTAGAGTAATCGGTAGAAATACCAAAACCCCCAAATCCAATAACCCGAGATTCGCACTTTCCATTTCAAAAATATAAAAATACAAAAAATAATCTTCCTCAACCTTAACCTTAGCGTAGTAACCCTTACTAGCATTCCTATTCCCCAGAGAACCATATCAATACCCGTGGCTTACCCTAATTACTACACTACAACGATTAGGTTCATCGCTTAGGGTGTTATAAACTTGCTCAAGAAAAGGAAGTTTCCTTGACCCCGAACCACGAGTGTAGCGTTATCAGACATTAAGGGTGTGTTTGGCAAAAATAGCAGTAGCAGTGAGCAGTAGGTGTGAGCAATAACTGTATTTTTTTATAAAGACGTTTGATAACGTAGTTGTAGTTGTAATTATAATGAAAATAACTCCAAAATGCTCAACGCTCATAAATGGTACTTCATGAAGCATTGAAAAATGAGCATTCTGAAAAAAAAGATGAAGCTACTTGCTGCTTGAAAACAAGTATTAAAAATCTCAACATTCAACGCTCACCGCGCCTAAATACTGTTGGAATTAGATATCATGACAATCAAATAAATAACTACAAAACATCAAAGTATTCAAGCGGAAGCGTATAGGATTTATTAACAAATAATTAATTAACATAAAAAATATGCGTACCTTTTCTAGATTATAGCCGAACAAGAATCAAATCCACAAACTAGAAATTAGGATGAACCCTAATTAGGGTTTATAGGATTATAAGAATTACCCCTTACCGTTTTGTAATTCAATCCAAGAATAATAACAATAATGTGTTATTACCACGTTCTTGTACACGCGTACTAA
Organism: Chrysanthemum lavandulifolium; assembly: GCA_022545495.1. NCBI lineage: Eukaryota > Viridiplantae > Streptophyta > Magnoliopsida > Asterales > Asteraceae > Chrysanthemum > Chrysanthemum lavandulifolium. Next base: position 65,000,417 of record CM040245.1, on the reverse strand, counting down.
AACAAATTAAAGTAATGCTAGTTTTATTAAACCAAATAACTTGATATTGGAAAAAAGTGATAATCGACACCTATGAAGATGGCCGATCGGTTTGAGCACAAAACACACACAAACGTTTTAGGGTTTTAGCTTATGAGTACAAGAGATGCAAAACACAAGACCCCTAGCCTTGTTTATATACTCATCTAAACTTGGTGAACAAGTTAGAGTTTGATTTGGGTTGGGTTTCCATCTCCCTTGGCCGATCGGTTTGGAGCATCCCAAGGATTCCGGAACCTTCCCAAACTTTGCAATCTTGTCCTTTTCCAAATACATTTAACGCCCGTTAGTCCATTACATTAATTACTTAACGTCCGTTAGTTATTTCGTTTAATAAATAAATAAATACAACATTTATATTTAATTATTTAACTTTAATTCTCATACGTAAAGTGTGTAATCCCGTGGTCTTAAGTTCGATCCTAACTCACGTCTACTAATTTATATCCATAAAACTAACAAGACCCACTGGATATATCTTAATAAAGTGATCACATCGGTTAGCGCCTAGCAACACTTCGATGCCTCTAGTACAACTCGAGCAAGGCTTCGAAAACCTTTAATGATTTCTCATTATTATTATCCTTTGTTTCTAATACCATGTTAAATAAAGATATGGAATTAAGTCATTCTTTATTCAACCATTTTGTTTCTCGTTATAAGTGATTGAGCAAGATTACCAAATCTTCTAAACATATTTAGGGAGATTTTGGGTGTGGCCACACAAACATCTTGTCAACCCTACGAGGGCCCAAGATTATTAAACTTCAAATAAATTTGAAGGAACAAATTTATATTTACTACAAGAATAACCCATTTAACTTTGCAACACTTCCGAAACAACCCTTATGACTACTAGTTACGATAGCGTTAAGTTGTTCCACGTATGCACTACATTCATGACACGATCCGGTATCTCAAGTCCGAGGATAACTATTCATGATTTACTTAATAACAATATCCATAAAGTAAAATCATGTAGTTGGGATAAGTCCTATATTCAATTCATTGAATATCATCTGAAATTGGTATGCATTCTAATCAATATACTTTCAAGTATATTCCACCATATCTCTCAGATTTGTCTTAGTTTAATGATACTCCCATATCATTAATTGACAACGGACGATTTAGAATAAATAAATTTATTCACGGATTAAACATGCTAATATAGGATACAATATATTATAAAATCAAACATACCAAGTATTTAATTTATTATAACAATTGTTTAACATCCCTTATCCAAATACCAAATAGATCAATGCATGAAAATTCCAGTTGATGAATTATGCCTCAAGTAATGACAATCATACTTGTTGACAAGGCATAAATCAACCAACTTGATCTATCGTAATTTGGAGAATACTTATTTCAAGAATTCAATTTAGTGAAGTCCTTGTATGTGTGCATTCACCAATCCACATAATAATTCATAAAGTGTGTGACATCCTCTATCACCAATTTTATGACAATTTAAACTTTCAAACATTTTAAAGTTTAAAGTATTCTTATTCTTTTAATGTATAATGCAACTGTGCTCTTAGTAGCACAACTAGTTCACATGGCCATTAACAAGGATGAAATCCTAACATGACTAGTATTGAGTGTCATCTCAATTAAACCAAAGATCATTGTATACAAACAACAATATGCTCATTAAAACTCAGTAAATAATAATATCTATTGTGTAATATTTGATGCTATCCAAACTTTCAAGTTTGAAGCTGATGACAATTTGCACAACAATTGACATATTGTTTATCCATAGAATCTAGGAGCAATTCCAGCTTGAGGATGTAATTCTATTAGAATAATCATTACACAAGTTATCTAATAACTTTTAGTTAGATATCAATGTTGTCAAATCAATTCTTATTCAAGAATGATACAACAATTTTAATATACACAACATGATGTACATGATGAATCTACAGGTCAAACTTAGATTTCATTCATGTTCTATCTTGTAAAAAATATTTAACCATTTCTCAAATGATATATCATGTTTTATTAGAATCTTTTATTTTACTGCATATGTTTATTAATAATAAACATATATTCCAATGTTATATGTTTTAATTCTTAAATCTTACAAGTGAAGTTTCATTCTAATATAAGACTTAACATTTAGCTTACAATGAATGTTACTTTCTATATGTTATACAACATATAAGATTTAAAAACCTTAACATAATACTCCCACTAGCTTTCAGGAATACTTAAAATTTATCCTATTTCAATTATAAATCTAAACTAGGATTTAATAATTAAACATAAGAATAATTTCATAGATGCATGCATTTATCCATTCATGAATTATTGCACTTCGTACACTTCCAAAGATTATATGAATTCAAAAAACCTTTCGATTACTTACCGTCCTCGCTCAAGTAATTTCTCAAGAAAGAGTTTTGAAATTCCATTTGTCATATTTCATATTAATGAAAACAAGTATGACCATTATCATCTTTATATATTTAATGTATCTAGAAAAGAATATTCAGTCATAATTAATTGCTTAAGTATGATTAATAATCTTATCATAAAACATGCATTAAATATGTGTACAATATTGTCCATATGATTTCTACATAGAAATTCAAACCACAAGGGTTTTTCATCTCTTTGAAGAAACTCATTTCCATTCTCTAGTCTAACTATTAAGATAAACCAAATTTTCAAAATTGATTATCTTTATAGACAACATCTTTAACATTCATAGTATGAGTAATTTACCCAATTCAATATTTGGTAATCTATTATAATGATTATCATGTTTACTATAATCTTGTTACTCATGTTCTTCTCAGCATATAAATCAAATATCTGAGATATCCTTGCAGATCTATGAATGAAAATTCCATCATCATGAGGTCTATCATTTACATGTCTAACCTCATAATGATATTTACTAGTGTGTTTTAGAAGATTATGTATCTTGTAATTTTATCTTTCAAGATAAAAAAAACTCCCACTTTTCTTTTGTAATATATATAGACTATCTATATATACTTAGCAATTAGAGAAAAACTTCATTGTTCTTTTTTTGGGACATTACAAATACACATTGATAATTTCTGACTTTAGTTTGTTAATAACCTATTCATAAGTAGTTTAACAAATTCAGAATCTTCAATTTTTAAAACTTAATGTGATTCATCACATTCCATAATAAAATGGTGTTTTATTAATCTTCTAAGTTGGAGTCATATTGAGTATATTTAATCCATACTCAATTTTCTAACCTTGTTACTTTTTAAGAAAGAAATTATGGTTATCTTGAATCAAACAAATCAAATAGAGTTTGATTCTCCTAACTGAACATGGTATTCATTAGAATTAATATTGTAAGACAATTTAACAATATATAAGATAAACATATTTCTTTTGGCTTACCTATTTACCAACTAAGTCAACTTAATGGTATAATAGACTTTCCAAGCCAATTGCATGCTTTATAACACAAGTACCTTTTAACCAAGTCACTTCATATCTATGTCTCATCAAGAAAAACATAAACTGTTATAATCCCATTATACGTTATAAATCATTGATCAACTCAATGACTTATTGTATATGTCTTAATTAAAAAACATACCAAGTTAACGTCTTACTTTATTATAAGTCTTAAAAGACTTTATGTTTATGTCTTTACAATGAATCATAAACATGTTTAACTAAAGTAATTATGAACACAACTCTTGGTTTCAATAGTAATTTCAAGTTAATTTATTTACTTCACAATAATGTAGGACTACATTATTTATTCATTTATTTATGTCATTCCAAAAATTCATAAATATACAAATTAAAGTAGCATTATATTACTTCATTTATTTATGTCATTCTAATAATACATAAATATTTAATTTGAAGTAGTCTTATATCTATCATCTTGACACATATTCTAAATACTTGTCTAATTTAGAAACTGCAAATATGTCCATGCAAGGTCTGACTTCACATAGAGATTAACTTTGTTGTTGCAATCTCGCCAAGTTCTCACATGACGTAAATTGCAACACCAAGTGTTTCTTGAATTAGATATGTACAAGTTATATTAGAATGTTAGTCTCTTACCTTGCAATCAAGAGAATCCATTAAATCATATACCTATATGTTGTACCTTGCACACAATATAGATTTCTCCCACTTGTGCATGGAACAACATCATGTAGCGGATAAACAACACGACATATGTTTGTTTATGTGACTAATATGATTGTGTCATTGATATTAGCATAACTAGTAGATGTAGAACCACTTCATTGTCTAATAAGGAAACGTACATGACTATCCTTGAAAACATAAGTGTCTACAAGTGGAAAGTAATTATCTTAAGACATTCTAGAGATAATCTGGGTTACTACCAAGATGACAAAGCTTGTACCTCCCACTGAATTAAAGACCATTACATTAATTCCTTATTCAGTAAAAAGAACACAACACTCCCACTAGATTTGACAACATTGAAAGTGTTTCATTAACCAGTGAAAGAAAATAGTGTTCTATTTACTTCCCTACACTTTTGAGAAAGTCCATACATAACAATTACTTATGTACTCAAAGAGTGCATTCTACTATGTAGATGATGAACTATCCATCAATTCTATTAATTTGAAAAATTGGGCATGCAATTTCTTTCTTAATAGTTCTACTATTCCAACAATTGTAAGTAGTACTTTCAAATGGTCAAAACAAAACAACTAGATAAAACATGCTAGTTTGTCTTTTATCAATTATACAATAATTAGTCTAGCTTCTAATTTAATAACTCAGAAATATGCAAGTTTCTTAACTATTAAAATTTGCTTACGAGTTATGTATTTAGAATTTAGACAATTCTAATTGTCCTATCATACCTTTCTTCATTCATGAAAATGAATAGGATTGAATCTCACTATTTCTTATGAAAAGAGGACTAGGTTTATTCTTTTAGTAAGGTTGACTATACCAAAAACCCTTACAGGTGTAGATCAATTTACCAATACAGGAATAACCTACGTTTACGGTTTAATGTTGCATTAATACATTTAAAGAATTTCCAAAATTCGATTTTAGTATTTTCGATAATTAAACTTTTCAAGAAAATAAAATACCCAAGGTAATATTCATATAACCATAGAATTTTCTCGAAAACTAGGATCCAACTTATCATAGTTCCATTACATCGCTTGATCCGCTAGTAACGAAAGCACATAATAAGGTAATCGTCGAACAATAATTGGCAAACAATTTCCAATTCCTAGATCATTATGGGATTTATATTTTCCAACACTATTGCAAATATAAACATGTTTCATCCTATCTTACGCCATTGAGTCCAGTTCTCACTTCCTACTCAACTTAAGTGTCTAACTTAAAGAACTGCAAATATGTCCATGTAAGGTCTGACTTTACATAGAGATTTACCTCTCCATCACAATCTAGCCAAGTACTGTCATGACGTAAATTGCAACTTCAAGTGTTCCTTTTAATTAGATGGCATATAACTTAATTTAAAAGGGTACTTGTTTTGATTTTATGTGGTCAAATCAAATATGTACAAAGATGTCATGCATTCATCTTGTAGCATAACTTTAATAAAAAAAAATTATTACCAATTCATAAAGATCAAATTATCAAAGTCTTGACTGAGGTATTGGGTTCACCAATCAAGGAATTTAGTGTTAATTATCGTCCATTATACCGTACTTTTGCATAAGTGTAAACACTTAGTGTTTCGGTAATTACCACCAAAGTGGCGCATGGAATTAAAACTAATTCGCCTTAAGATGAGTTTGCACATTTTATGGCTTACTAAGTAGCTCCATTCGAACTTAAAGGGGCAGAGGACCGTGTAAGCAAAGCATAACCTTAGACATCCTTTCGTGCGATGCGCACTTCTTAATTAACCCTTTATAGTTCATTCTATTGGGTGAGCTGCTCGCACCATTTGTACCAAAATCACCAATCAATTAAACTATTGAAAACTTAACTCTTCCAAAACAAATCAAATTTCACCATTGTTTAGTCCGTATTATTTTCTATTTAAAATTACCCTTTGCTTAAAACCATCATACATAATAAACAAACAAGTAACAAATAAAAATAAATTACTAAAAACAATGCGCACATAATAAACAATTTATACGTATAAACAAGTAGCCACATGCAACTTATTCGATAAAACCTATTAATAATCAATATCTAGGTTAAATTAATGTATATATTAATTAGGGCTTTCACCCAAATAGAAAGTGAGCCACATACATCGATGAATCGATCACGTAAACCCATAATTAAAATATACCAATTAGCACATAATTGATTCATTAATATATAATTGGAGTCTTCCCCAATTCAAGATTTATCGTAAATAAATATATCTAAACAATTTAAACAATATCAAAGCAACTTATCCATGACTAACATGCATGTATAATCATGGATATATCATAACAATTATACAAATAGTCACAAGATCGTATATCAAAATTCCATGACACATAACAAATTATTCATGAATTAATCACATAAGTAATATATTAATTCTAGGTTTTAATAAGGTTAGCAAACAATTTTCAAAACCCTAAAAAATTTATGAGTCGAAAAATATAGGTACGCCCAATTAAAAAACGACCCAAAAAAATAAACATAAACCCTAGATAATATATCAAACAACATACAAGTATTTGTTTTATTACGCGTTTATGTAATTAATTACTCATTAAAAACCAATGGCTCTGATACCACTGTTGGAATTAGATATCATGACAATCAAATAAATAACTACAAAACATCAAAGTATTCAAGCGGAAGCGTATAGGATTTATTAACAAATAATTAATTAACATAAAAGAATATGCGCATTTTCTTGATTCTAGCCGAACAAGAATCAAATCCACAAACTAGCAATTAGGATGAACCCTAATTAGGGTTTATAGGATTATAAGAATTACCCTCACCGCTTTGTAATTCAATTCAAGAATAATAACAATAATGTGTTATTACCACGTTCTTGTACACACGCATTAAAACAAATTAAAGTAATGCTAGTTTTATTAAACCAAATAACTTGATATTGAAAAGTGATAATCGACACCTATGAAGATGGCCGATCGGTTTGAGCACAAAACACACACAAACGCTTTAGGGTTTTAGCTTATGAGTACAAGAGATGCAAAACACAAGACCCCTAGCCTTGCTTATATACTCATCTAAACTTGGTGAACAAGTTAGAGTTTGATTTAGGTTGGGTTTCCATCTCCTTGGCCGATCGGTTTGGAGCATCCCCAAGGATTCCTAACCTTCCCAAACTTTGCAATCTAGTCCTTTTCCAAATACATTTAACGCCCGTTAGTCCATTACATTAATCACTTAACGTCCGTTAGTTATTTCGTTTAATAAATAAATAAATACAACATTTATATTTAATTATTTAACTTTAATTCTCATACGTAAAGTGTGCAATCTCGTGGTCTCAAGTTCGATCCTAACTCACGTCTACTAATTTATATCCATAAAACTAACAAATACTTCTAAAAGCTCTTAGCCAAACACATCCTAAGCATTATGATTTTATGTGAATTTCAAATAGATAGAGAAAAGAGTTTAAATTGAATAAAATGGCTTTGTAACCCGTGTAATGTTATTTCTTCTTCTTACAATCTTGCCTAGCTTTTTGCTAATCTTTTAATCAATATGTCGTTTGAAAAATGAAAAAAATAAAACAAAAAATAAAGAAAACTATTGTTGTGATACGTACATCTTGGATTTAATTTTTTTATACAACTATTTATTTTTATATAATTGTGACTTTGTGAGGTCTTTGTATTTAAAATTATTCTTTTTTTCCCTTTTTCTCTTGGGACATTCCTTGAGTGGTATCATTTGCTCATCGCAAATTTTTAATTGATCAATCAAGCAAAGCTATGAGAAAATAGGACATGGCTTTAATTGCAATTCTATTTTTTTTCCCTTCAAAAAAGCTGAATATAATTAAAACGGCTCCATGAAGAAGGCCAATAAAGTGATACAAAGAAGGAAAGAAGAAAACAAGACAAGCCCGAAAAGGCAACCCGACAAAACAACTAGAACACCACCATGTACAAGACAACAACGCTCGGGGATTTGATATCTAACAGCCTCAATGACTTGACGCAAGGTTACAACGAGCAGATATCCAAATCATCGACACCTGTTGGATGGGCGAGAAGATATCTTCCTCTATGACTTCGACCAGATCATACGACGAGGCACGCACCACGTTGTTTCTCCACTTCAAAACTGTCCAAAAGCCTCATTGGAACATACCATGAACCATTTTATTAAGACGATGCAACACCCCCAATTTCAGGAATGCAACGGAATTCAAAATGGGTGTTACTCGACGGTCTAACGGTTATAACAATAGAAAATGAACTCAAATTGAGTCGTTTTTAAAAAGGATTATCATTCGATTTATTGAAATATCAGACTTTACAAAAGTGAGGTCTCAATAGTTTCATGGTTACAAAATACATCAGCATAAAGTTTTTGATGTTTTTCGCATGATAATAAATAATATAGCCTTCTTTAACAATCAAACACGACCCATTTATTAATCTCCTCAACCACTGCAATTAACACGTGTAACCCATTTGTAACTTTATGGAAATGAGATAAACATGCTAAAAGTGTCAACACAAAGGTTGGTGAGTTCATAGGTTTATTAAAAATAATTGTGAAAACTTTTATAAGTGAATTCTCATAACAAGTGTATGCAAACATTAAATATAAATCACAAGACTTTAGTGTTTGATTTTGCAATATATTCGGCTATATTGCTTTGACTAGTATATTCGGTTATTTGATTGATTTCACTAGTACAGTCAGTAGTACTTGATTTCACCTATTTGGTTGGTAGTAATTGATTTCACATATTTGGTCGGTAGTACTTGATTTCACCAATACCATCGGTAGTAATTGATTCACATATTCGGTCGGTAGTACTTGATTTTATCCAAGTCCGTTAGATTGTTATTATCCAAGTCCGTTAGATTGAGATCTATCCAAGTCCGTTAGATTGAGATTTATCCAAGTCTGTTAGATTGATATTTGATTCATAATTTGTTGTTATACCTAGTGTTCTTCCATATAGTGCGTTTGTTTTCCGTAACTCGATCAACACAAACGGGATAGACCTATTCACAATATTCACGCTTACTCAACTAGTGACTAACGGTTCATGATATAGGGATTAAGTGTGGCAATAGTTTTACTTAGTGCTAATAAAACATTCAATTCAGATAAACATACATATTGCAAATAATCGTGATCGTTAAAAATTCGTAGCATGTATCTCACCCCAAAATAGTTCATAAAGCAGTTAAACGAGAAAGAGTGGGGCTACGAACTCACCTAGAGTTAATGATGTTAAGTGTATAACGAAATCGATGGATATGCCGGGAAAACCTCTACGTGCAACCTAGAATATGATGTCGCGTCTTAGGTTTTGGAATAATGACGTGAAAATATAAACGAGGCTATATAAGTCATTATATTGATCGTGATATTGTACATGGTAGTTTGTAGTGATCGTGTATGTCGTTTATAGAAACGGTTTAGTTTATGAAACGTGTTTAGTTAAATATCGTACCACCGTTTGGGCTATCATAATTCAGAGGTCGTGTAGTGAACGTATGAGGAGCTAGGACACTTTAAATTATAAATCCAACAAATCGTCGATACATTCACCCCGAAGAGGCCCCTCACATGAAATTCCATACTAACATGTTACGTTAATAGTTCAATGTATAATTTGCATGTTTGATTATATGACATATGTATTAAAACGGTCACGTGGTTTGTGAATTCAGTTGGTTTATGTCTTGTTAACGGATTTTGGTTAAGTTTGGTGTTTAACGCAAGTTATAAAGGTTATAAATTATGATAATGGCTCAAAACCGGTTTTTGGTCATATTTCTTGTCAATTGTGAAATCCATTAATCCGAAGGTCAAATAAACGATGAAGTTTTATGAAAATGTTGTATGTTACATTTTTATAAAATATGTTAAGCTTGGGAATGTTGTTCCCGTTAAGTTGGTTAGAATTAACTACAAAGTTAATCTATCCAAGCTCTATGACTTAGAAATGTAATGAAGATACTTTGTTAAAAGATAAACGTAAAGTAAAAGAGACACAATTTTTCAACGTTTAATTCTATTTTCAATTAACAAAGAATTATACCCAAGTGTTTGTGGAACAACACTTGAGATTGAATGACAAGTATGGTAATTCTCCTCACTAAACTTAAGCTAAGCTTAAGTACAACTATGCTTAAGTAACTGAGCTATTCTCACGGACTTAGTTGTATTTAGAGGAGAGAAAGGAGTTTGTGAATGTCAACGCATTAAGTGCACAAACTTGTCAACGTTTCTGCTCCTACTTATGGTCCTATTCATACAAAATGATTTACAACCGTTATCAAAGAAGACAAAAGATGAAGTAAGCTAGTTTGGACAAAATACTTGCGTATTTTGTCTCTGCTATGGTGTTCTACTTCTGGTATAGAAAAATAGAGCTTTTTGAGCCACAGTGATGACACTGCTATGGTATTTAGCCATTCGGGAAAATTTTGACCTTTACTTGATAAGGACTCTTCCTTATACATTTCAAACTTATCCCGCCTTATCCTGCCATTCCTTTAGTCTGAAGTCTTCAGTCTTTGATTTTCAGTCATTAGTCTTAAGTCTTTTAGTCTTCAGTCTTTAGTCTTCAGTCTTTTAGTCTTCATAGATGTTGAGGAGATATGGTGTACAGTGAGTTATTGTCATCACCCACTAAACACATTACCTTCTTCTTTGGCTCAGGTATCATTCACTGAGTCCCGCCTCACTGAATTGAAAGTCTTTCTTCTTAGACTTGTCCTGAGCATCCTGAAGATGACTCACCGAGTGACTTATTCACTCTGTGACTTGAATATTGTTTTAGGGTATAAGACACTTAGGGTATTTTCTATTCAAATCCTTGTTTAAGGCTACTTGGGGTACTAAATGGACCCAACAGGGAAAGAAAATGGTTTATCGCGATTAAACTTTTGGAAAAACAACTTTTGAGTCAAAACAGTCCTTGTTGGTTTCGATGGTGAACATCCCTTGTTTTACACTTTCTGGCTTAAATTACCACGTAGCTTTTTGTAAAACATCATTTCAGACAAAAATTCGTTTTAAAATTAGGCTAGTGTGTTGTTTTACCCAACACCTATTTTTCTTTTAGTAGATTTTAACTAGCCTACTAGCCTCAACTTTTGATTCACAAGTCCATTTTAGTTGATTCCAAAGTCTACGGTTTTGTTTTGATCTCCTCTATAACTATATGGGTTTATTTGAGGTCATAGGTTTATGGTTTTGCGGCAACAACTAGCATAAGATACTTGTTTCACTACTTTTGATTATATAAAGACATATGCAAGTTTAACTTGTTTTTTAAAACTTTGTACAACATGGAATCAATATAACAAGTATATATAGCATATAACAAGTATCAAAACCAAGGAGTGATGAGGATAATGATCTTTCTTACAACTTTTGGCTTTTGGAAAAGGAAATCAAGAACAAGGACAAGGACTAGAACACTTTTCCACCCTTTAGAATCCTTCAACACTTCTTGTGAGCCTTTGGACTTGTGAAAGGCCTTTGATTACTTGTGTAGTTTCACTTTTATCAATTAGATCACCAAAAATAATGCTAGGACTTGGTAGATCTTGCTAAGGCCTTCAATATTGATGTAATACTTAGAAGGTGAAATCAAAATATGAATATGGTATGGTGGTGTGAAGTTGGCGTCCAAAGGAGGGAGAGGAGGGTTTTTATAGGACCTCTTGGTTATTAAAGAGATGATAAAAAAAGTAAGATGAATCTACGCTCCTCGGCCTTAAGTGAATGAGAGGGTATGGGGTTCCGGGTCTTTTTCCAGTCACAATTGACT